>JALPVH010000033.1:0-309863 GCA_023242295.1 Diaporthe ilicicola | reverse complement strand
ATTAAAATAATTATTTATATTATTTATTTTTATAATTTTTAAATAATATTTTATTTTTTTATATATTTAAGGTTATTTTTTTTTAACTTAATATATTTAAGTTATATAGCTTATAATTAATATTAATAAAATTAAATAATAATTATTAGCTATTTCTTTTTTTTAAATAATTTTAAATTTATTAGCTTTATTATTAAAACCTTTAATTATTTAAAAGGTTAAGCCTTAAGCTAAAATAATTATCTTTATATATTTTTAAAATTAAATATTAAGTTTTTATAGTTTTAAAAAAAGTTTTTCTTTATAATTAATATATATTTTAAGCCTATATATTTAAAATTAAATATAAAATTTATTATTTTAATTATTTTAATTATTAAAACTTATTAAAAAAATATTAAAGGTTTTTATATTTATATTTTTAGCTATTTTTTTAATTAGCTTAAAGTAATAAAACCTTTAATTATTAAATTATATATAATTACTAATAATTATAGATTATTAAATAAGTTTTAATAATAACTTAATTATATTTATTTTATATATTTTATATAACACTATATCGCATTAATAAAGCGCTAAGTAGCCTTATATAATAGTAAGCGTAAAGGCTATAAGTTTAATTTCCGCTAATGCTACTTTTTCTCTTACTTATAAAAGAAAAGTTACACCCCCTTTAAAGCTTAAAGCTTTTAATTAGTAATATATTATACTTATTAATATAACGGGTTCCTTATAAATAACTAAATATATTAGGGAAATTAGTTTTAGCTTTTTTATTAAGTTTTTCTCGGCCCTTAACTTAGCTAATTTTTTCTTAATAGATAATTAGATATAGGTATTACTAATTACGTAAAATTATAAGGAAACGGAAAATATTAAGGCTTAATCTTCTATATAGCGAAAATAATATTTAATCCCTTATAAACTTACGCTTTAGGGTATACTTTAAAGATTTAAACCTATAGTTATTAGTTATATTAATAATAGGGCTTAATAAACTACTTAATAAAGGCTTAGTAATCTATATATCTTATATAAACCCCCTTTTATTAATAGTTAAGCTTTTTTATTAATATTAATATAAATATTTAAAGTATTCCTTTTAAGTATGCCCCCTTTAAGCGGTTTATAATAAACCGTTAAATTTAATAAAAGTTTATTTTTATAGCTATAAAGCTATTAAATCTATATATTTAAATACTATGTTTAGTAATAAAATATAGTAGCTTTATTTAATTTAAAGGTTTTAAATATATATAAGTGCTAATTTAAGCTTAATTAGCAGTTATTTTAGTTTTAGCTAAATAATTACTTTTAAATAGTTTTATAGAAAAGGTTATAATAAATATATATTTAAGTAAAGTTAAAACCTTTAAGGTAACGGCGGCTTTTTAATATTCCTTATTTCGAGTAATTTACTTAAGTTATATAATAATAGCACTTTTATATAATGCTTAACAGCATTAGATTAAGTTGCTTATAGCTTATAATAGCTTTAATATTAATAGGTTAATAGCTTATTAAAAGTACCGGTATAAATAGGCGCAGCCTAATATTATAGCTATTAATATAGAATAGCGGCTTTTAATTATAAATAAGCTTATAAAAGATTAATAAGTTATTATAAAAAGTTTTAAATAGTAAAACCTATTATATTAATCTTAAAAGATATATTATACCTTATTCTTTTTAAATACTTATTATTATTCTAGCTTAATAGAGAAACTTAAATAAATAAAATAATCGATAATAATATATTAAATTATAACTTTTTTAAGTATAAGATTAAAAAACCTATAATTATATTTTTTAAACTAAATTTATTTAAATAAAAGATAAATCTTTTTAAAAAAGTATATTAAATAATTAACCTTTCTTTTTCCTTTTAAATTATTTCCTTTCTATAAAATATTAACTTATACTTTATAAGTAATAAACCTTTTTATTTCTTTAAAATAGATTTTATATATCTTTAAAATAATAATAAATATATTAATTTATTTAAATTAAAAAGGATTTTTATTTTTAAACTTTTTTACTTTAATAAAGAAATCTTTTACTTAAGTAAAGATTTATTTATTATAAATAAGATTTATTTTTATAGCTATTTATAAGCTATTAGATTTATATATTTATATAATAAAATATAGTGGCTTTACTTAAGTTTTAAATATATATAAGTGATAGTTTAAGCTTAACTAGTTGTTATCTTAATTTTAATAGCTTAAATAATTACTTTTAAATAGGTTTATAATATAGTAAAATAAAGTTATATTACTTAGTTTTACTAAATAAATATATATTTAAGTAAAGCTAAAACCTTTAAAGTAATAGCGGCTTTTTAATATCGCTTATTTTAAATAACTTATATTTATTTAAGTTATATAGCAATAGCACTTTTATATAGTGCTTAACGGTATTAAATTACCTTATAGCTTATAATAGCTTTAACCTTAATAGATTAGTTTATATTAAGGCTTATAATATTAGCGAAACTAGATATAGCTTAACGCTATAGTTATTAACGCAAAATAGTAGCTTTTAATTATAAATAAGTTTATAAAAAATTAATAAATTATTATAAAAAGTTTTATATAATAAAATCTATTATATTAATCTTAAAAATATATTATACCTTTTTTCTCTTAAATATTTACGATTATTCTAGCTTAATAAAAAAACTTAAAAAAAATAAAATATTTAATATTTAATTATAAATTTTAAATTTAAATTATTAAAGAATATTAATAAAATCTATAGTAATATAAATTAAAATAAAAAGTTTATTTAACTTAAATAAAATTATAATAAATTTATTATAAATTTATTATAAATTTATAATATATTTATTATAACTTATTTATCTTATATTAAATTCCTCTTTAATTATAATTTATATTTATATATACTTTTCTTTTTAATTATAATAAATATAATATTTATTTTAAATAAAGTAAAAGATAATTAAGTTAAATAATATATTATAATAAAGAAAAAAGTAAAATAAAGTTTAAGTTTATATAAGCGGTAAATAATATTTATTATTAATAAAAGGCTAATCTTATACTCTTTTTTTATTTTATAATATAAATTATTCTTTATAAATATAAGGTTAAAAGACTTATAATTATATTTTTTTAATTAAACTTTATTTAACTATATTATATTTCTATAATTAAGCTTTATTTATTTAATTTATTTTAATAAAAGGTAAACTCTTTTTAAAAAGTATATTAAATAATTAACTTTCTTTTTTCTTTTTAGCTTATTTTCTTTTCTTAAGTATTAGCTTTTACTTTATAAATAATAAATTTCTTTATTTCTTTAAAATAAATCTTATATATCTTTAAAATAATAATAAATATATAGATTTATTTAAATAAAAAAGGGTTTTTATTTTTATATTTATTTATCTTAATAAGAAAATCTTTTATTTAAATAAATTTTAATTTATTATAAATAAAGTTTATTTTAATACCTATTTATAATAAAGCTATTAAATCTATATATATAAATAATAAAATATAATAGCTTTATATAAGTCTTAAGCGTATATAAGTAATAGCTTAAGCTTAATTAATAGTTATTTTAATTTCGGCTAAATAATTATTTTTAAATAGTTTTATAAAATAAGGTTATATTATTAATTTTATTAAATAAGTATATATTTATAAAGTAGAGCTAAAACCTTAATTAAAGCAATAATACCTTTTTAATATCGCTTATTTTAAGTAACTTACTTAAGTTATATAGCAATAATACTTTTATATATTAACACCGGTAATAATTAGTAACGTTAAACTAGCTTATAGCTTATAATAGCTTTAACTTTAATAGTACTAATATAAATAAACTAGGTATAACTTTATATTATAGTTATTAATATAAAATAGCGTCTTTTAATTATAAATAAGCTTATAATAAATTAATAAGTTATTATAAAAAGTTTTATATAATAAAACTTATTATATTAATCTTAAAAAATATATTATATTTTATCTTTTTAAAATATTTATTATTATCTTAGCTTAATAAAGAAATTTAAAAAAATAAAATAGTTAATAATATAAATTTATATATAGTAAATAATAATTATTTATTAAATTAATAATAAGTATACCGGTCTTTATAAATTTTAATTAATAAAACTATTATATAGATTACTCTTTATTTAAAATTTTATTTCTTAAAGTGAAGAATTTTATAAAGTAAGGGGAAGATAGCTAAAATAAAAGAGTTTATAGCCCCTTATCTTTAATAAATCTTAATTTACTTTATATTTAAGTATTGCTATAAATAACTTAATATAATAAAAAGCTTTTACTATACTATTAAATACCTTTTAAAGGGTTTTATAAATATTTAAAAACGAAAAACTATATTATAAAGAAAACTCTTTTAGCTAAAGATATAATAATTAATAATATAAGGGCTTTTAATTACGAGGTAAATTTAGCTAAAGGTAAATAGTTTTACCTTTTAGCGTTAAAGGGGCGCGCTAAAGAAAGCGCAGGTTTAAAAGTATTAGCGAGATTTAAACTTATACCTTTTATATTGCTAATATAAAAGGGTACCTTAACGCTAAACTAAAATATAACGGTGCTATAAAACTATTATATTATATAAAATAAAATAAATAAAATAAAAAAGGTAAATATATTAATTAAATATTTATTATAAATAAATTATTAAATTATATCTTTTATATAATAATATAGTTTTAAAGCTATTTATTATTAAGTTAACTAAATATTTAATAATATTATTAGCTTTTTTATTAAAGTAAAATCTAATTATAGCGGTTTAAATCTTATTAATTATAATTTTATTAACTCTTTTTAAATATAAGGTTAAAAGAGCTATAATTATATATTTTTTAAATTAAAATTTATTTAATTATATTATATTTCTATAATTAAGCTTTATCTCTTTAATTTATTTAAATAAAAGGTAAACCTTTTTAAAGAAATATATTAAATTTATAACTTTTTATTCTTTCTTTAGCTTATTATTTACTATTACTTTATAAGTAATAAATTCCTTTATTTCTTTAAAATAGATTTTATATATCTTTAAAGTAATAATAAATATATATATTTATTTAAATAAAGAAGGTTTTTTATCTTTATACTCCTTTACCTTAATAAGAAAACTTTTTATTTAAGTAAAGATTTACTTATTATATTTAAAGTTTATTTTTATAGCTATAAAGCTATTAGATCTATATATCTAGATAATGAAATATAATAGCCTTACTTAATTTAAGGGTCTTAAGCATATATAAGTAATAGTTTAAGCTTAACTATTATCTCGGTTTTATATAGCAGGCTAAATAATTGCTTTTAAGTGGTTTTGCGGAATAAAGTTATAGTAGTCGCTTAGTTTTATTAAATAGGTATATATTTATAAAGCAGAGCTAAAACCTTTAAGGTAATAGCGGCTTTTTAAGATTACTTATTTTAAGTAACTTAAAGGCTTAAGTTATATAGCGATAACACTTTTATATAATGCTTAACGGCATTAGATTAGCTTACGGCCTATAATAACTTTAACCTTAACGGTACCGGCTCCTTCCTATTCGTTATAATAGTATATATATAATAATAAGCTAATAGTAGAATTAAAGCTTATTAAAAGCACCGGCGCAAATAGATATAGCTTAATGCTATAGCTATTAGCGTAAAATAGCGGCTTTTAACTATAGATAGGCTTATAAAAGATTAATAAGTTATTATAAAAAGTTTTATATAGTAAAACCTACTATATTAATTTAAAAGATATATTATGCTTTATCCTTTTTAAATATCTATTATTATTTTAGCTTAATAGGGAAACTTAAATAAATAAAATAGTTAATAATATTATTAACTTTATAAATAATAAAATTATTTTTTAAATCCGATAAAATATTATATTTAATAACTTTATAAGTTTTAATATAATTTATAAGCTTTATAATTTTTTAATAAATTATTATTTAAATATAAAAGATTATAATATTAAAATATTTAATTAATTAAGCTAAAATAATTATAATTAAGCTATTATACTTATTTATATTATAATAAACATTATTAATTTTAAAGTTATAGTTTATATAAAATAAGTTATATAAAATAAAGTTAATTAATATTTTATCGGTTTTATTCTTTAAGTTAAACTAATATAAGATAGATATAACTTTATAAAGGCTAGTAAAAAGCTTATATAAAATTAAAAAAGCTATTATTAACTATTTTATATATAGAAATAAAGCCGATAACTTACTTATTAATAATAAAAATAATATCCCGTTTAATAAAGCGCTTATTAATTAAATTAATAATAATTAAATATTAAAAGTTAAGTTTAAAATTATTAAAATTATTAAATTTAACTATAAAGTTATTTATATTAATTAAAAAGTTTTTATTTATAAAGATTATAGCTATTATAGTAAAATTAGCTTTTTTAAATAAATAATATTAATAGCTTTTTTATTAATAAAGTAAAAAGATTATTATATTTAAACTTTAATATAAACTTATATATATAGTTTTTACTTTTTTTTATATTATTAATAAGATTAATAATAGCCTAATCTTTATAATTTAAAATAATAGGAAAGGGGTTAAGATTAAGATAATAAAGTATATTTATATAAAAATATAATCTTTAATTTATTTTAATAGTTTAGTTAACCTTATTAATAAATAAAAGGATTATAGCTTTATTTATCTTAATACCGGCGCTTTATTTAAATAAATAATAGCTAAAGTCTTTAACTATATAAGTAAATACTACTATAATAAAAATAATAATAATAACTTTTTTATTAATAATTATTACTTTCTTATATTATTAAATAAATTATTTATATAAACTATAAACCTAGTTTCTTAACACTATTTTAAAGGAGCGGCTATAAAGTATACCTTAATTATATTTATTTAAAAATAAGCTATAAATATATAAGTTTAAAACTCTTTTATTATTAATTTATATAAAAAAGTTTAATATAAGATTTTATTTATTATTCCTTATTAATTATAATTATAATAACATTTATTTATACTTTTATATTATATTATAAAGGTTTTAATTATAATAAGGTAAGCTATTTAAATTAATTTAATAAAGAATTAAATATTTATTAATAAATTATTTAATATAGCTTTTAATAATAATATAGCTAATAAAGTAATTTAAATATAAATTATATAAGATAAAAATATTAAGTTTAAGATTATAATTAAATAAACTATTACATTTTTATTTAAAAAAAAGTTTATTAAAAAGCTTTATAATTATTTTAATAGTAAGTAAATAAATTATTATAATAACTTATATCTTTTTAAAATATAAGGTTATAAAACTTATAATTATATTTTTTTTTAAATTAAAATTTACTTAAATATATTATATTATTATAATTAAGCTTTATTTTCTTAATTTACTTAAATAAAAGATAAACTTTTTTAAAAAAGCGTATTAAATAATTAACCTTTTTATTTCTATTTAACTTATTATTTATTTTTACTTTATAAGTAATAAACTTTTTTATTTCCTTAAAATAAACCTTATATATCTTTAAAGTAATATTAAATATATTAATTAATTTAAATAAGAAAAAATTTTTATCTTTATATTTCTTTACTTTAATAAAATAATCTTTTATTTAAATAAAGATTTACTTATTATAAATAAAGTTTATTTTTATAGCTATTTATAATAAAGCTATAAAATCTATATATTTAAATATTATACTTAATAATAAAATATAATAGCTTTATTTAATATATATAAATATTAATTTAAGCTTAATTAATAGTTATCTAGGTTTTAATTAAATAATTAGTTTTAAATAGTTTTATAATATAGTAAAATAAAGTTATTAAAGGTATATATTTATAAAATAAAGCTAAAATGTATATATATCCTATAAGATAATTAAAGTAATAATAGTTTTTTAATATCGCTTATTTTTATTATCTTAAAAGCTTAAATTATATAATAATAATACTTTTATATAATATTTAACGGCGCTAAATTAAGTTACTTATAGTTTATAATAGCTTTAACTTTAATAAACTAATAACTTATTAAAAATACCGATATAAATAAATAAAATAATGCTTAATAATATAGCTATTAATATATAATAATAGCTTTTAATTATAAATAAGCTTATAAAAGAATAGTAAGTTATTATAAAACGTTTTATATAATAAAGTTTATTATATTAATTTTAAAGAATATATTAAAAATCTTTTCTTAATATTTATTATTATTTTAGTTTAATAAAAAGTAAATCTTTTAAATAAGATATATTAAATTTATAACTCTTTATTTTATCTTTAATTTATTATTAATTATTTCATTTATTTAAATTCCTTTATTAAGCTAAAGTAATAATAAATATCGAAAAAGAATAAGTTATAATATATTTTATTATATAAACTTTTTATAATAATTTATTAATCTTTTATAACTTTATTTATAATTAAAAGCCGCTATTTTATATTAATAGCTATAATATTAAGCTATACTTATTTACTTTAATACTTTTAATAAGCTATTAGCTTATTAAAGTTAAAGCTATTATAAGCTATAAGCTAATTTAATGCCGTTAAGCATTATATAAAATTGCTATTACTATATAACTTAAGCCTTTAAGTTATTCGAAATAAGCGATGTTAAAAGGCCGCTATCACTTTAACTATATACTTTTAAAAGATATATATAGGTTTTAGCTCTGCTTTATAAATATATACTTATTTAGTAAAACTAAATAACTATTATAACTTTATTTCGCTATATTATAAAACCACTTAAAAGTGATTGTTTAACTTATCGCGTGAAACCGAGATAATACTTAAGTTTAAACCACTATTTATATATATTTAAAACCTTTAAATTTATAAAGTAAATTTATAGCTATAGTTAAAATAAATTATAATTAAGTAAAGCTATTATATTTTATTATTAAGCATTTAAATATATAGATCTAATAGCTTTATAGCTATAAAAATAAACTTTAAATATAATAAATAAACTTTTATTAAAGTAAAAAGTTTTTTTATTAATATAAAAATAGGTAAAGATAAAAAGGCTTTTCTATTTAAATAAATATATATATTTATTATTACTTTAAAGATATATAAGATTTATATTAAAAAAGTAAAGAAGTTTATTATTTATAAATTAAAAATTAATAATAAGTTAAAAGAAGAATAAAAGGTTATAAATATAATATATTTTTTTAAAAAGATTTACCTTTTACTTAAATAAATTAAAAAGATAAAACTTAATTATAAAAATATAATATAATTAGATAAAACTTAATTTAAAATTAATATAATTATAAATCTTTTAAACCTTATACTTAAAAGGGAATAAATTATTTATATTTTTATTAGTTTAATATTTATAATTTATATATTATATTAAGTTTAAAGATTTATATTATTAAAGCTTTATTACATTATATTATTTAGTTTATTAGCCTTTAAACTTATTAGCCGTTTTCGCTTAACCTTTAATTTAAAGTATAAAATTCTTTTAATTTAAAAGGCGATAATTTTATTATATTTATTTTATTAGTTTATTTATAAAGGGTATTTATTTTAGTATTTTTCGTTTTAAATTCCTTTATTAATTCATCGGTATTTAAATAATAAGTGAGCCTTTATATATTATAATAATATAAATAATTCGCTTATTTAATAAAATATTTAATAATAGTTAAGCTATTAATTTCTTTTTTTTTTAAGTTTCTTATTAAGCAGTAATAATAATAAATGTTAAAAAAGAATAAGGTATAATATACCTTTTAAGATTAATATAATAAGTTTTATTATATAAAACTTTTAATAATAATTTATTAATTTACTCTTATAAGCTTATTTATAATTAAAAGCTATTATTTTATATAAATAGGTATAATATTAAGCTATATTTAATTTATTTATATTAATATTTTTAATAAGCTATTAACCTTAATATAAACCGGTTTATTAAGGTTAAAGCTATTATAAGCTATAATTTAATTTAACATTATTAAGTATTACTAGTATATAAAAGTGTTATTGTTATATAACTTAAGCCTTTAAGTTATTTAAAATAAGCAATATTAAAAAGCCGTTATTACTTTAACTATTTTATTAAATATATACCTATTTAGCAAATTTAAATAATATAAATTTATTTTATAAAACTATTTAAAAGTAATTATTTAGCTTATTATACGATTAAAACTAAAATAACTATTAATTAAGCTTAAACTAACACTTATATATATTTAAAGCTTAAGTAAAGCTATTATATTTTATTATTTAAATATATAAATTAAATAGCTTTATAGCTATAAAAGACTTTAATTATAATAAATAAGGTTTTATTTAAATAGAACGTTTTTTATTAAAATAAAGTAATATAAAAATAAAAACCTTTTCTTATTTAAATAAATTAATATATTTATTATTATTTTAAAGATATATAAGATTTATTTTAAAAAAAATAAAAAGATTTATTATTTATAAAATATAAATTAATAAGAAGCTAAAAAGATTTAATATACTTTTTTAAAAAAAGAGTTACCTTTTATTTAAATAAATTAAAATAATAAAGCTTAATTATCCCTTTTAAGTATAAGGTTAAAAGACCTATAATTATATTCTTTTTAAATTAAATTTTACTTAACTATATTATATTTCTATAACTAAGCTTTATCTTTTTAATTTATTTAAATAAAAGGTAAACCTTTTTAAAGAAGTATATTAAATAATTAATATCCCTTTTTCCCTTTAACTTATTTTCCTTTAACTTATTATAAATCCTTACTTTATAAATAATAAACCCTTTTATTTCTTTTAAATAAACCTTATATATCTTTAAAGTAATAATAATATATCGATTTATTAAAATAGAAAAGTGTTTTTATCTTTACGCTTTTTCGCCTTATTAAAAGAATCTTTTACTTAAGTAAAGATTTACTTATTATAAATAAAGTTTATTTCTATAGCTATTTATAGCAAAGCTATTAAATCTATATATCTAGATAATAAAATATAGTGGCCTTACTTAATTTAAACGTCTTAAATATATATAAATAATAGTTTAAGCTTAACTATTATTTTAGTTTTAGTGGTATAATAAGCTAAATAATTACTTTTAAATAGTCTTATAAAATAAAGTTATAATAAATATATATTTAAGTAAAAGTAAAACCTATATATATTTTATAAGATAGTTAAAGCAATAGCGGCTTTTTAATATCGCTTATCTTAAGTAATTTATATTTATAAAGGCTTAAGTTATATAGTAATAGCACTTTTATATAATGCTTAATCGCATTAAACTAGCTTATAGCCTATAATAGCTTTAACCTTAATAGCTTATTAAAAGTACCGGTATAAATAAATATAGCTTAATATTATAGCTATTAATATAAAATAGCGACTTTTAATTATAAATAAGCTTATAAAAGATTAATAAGTTATTATAAAAAGTTTTATATAATAAAACTTATTATATTAATCTTAAAAGATATATTATACTTTATTCTTTTTAAATATTTATTATTCTTCTAGCTTAATAAAGAAACTTAAATAATTAAAATAGTTAATAGAGCTTAATTATAAAAAACTAATATAATTAAATAAAATATAATTTAAAAAAATATAATTATAAGTCTTTTAACTTTATATTTAAAAAGATAAATATTATATATAACTATTAAAGATATTTAAATATTAAATTAAAAAAGATAATATTATTATTAACTATTTTATTTATTTAACTTTCTCTATTAAGCTAAAATAATAATAAGTATTTAAAAAGAATAAAGTATAATATATCTTTTAAAATTAATATAATAAGTTTTACTATATAAAACGTATTATAAAAACTTATTAATCTACTTTTATAAGCTTATTTATAGTTAAAAGCCGCTATTTTACGCTAATAGCTATAATATTAAGCCGCGCTAAGTTTATTTATATTAATGCTTTTAATAAGATATTAGCCTATCGAGATTAAAGCTATTATAAGCTATAAGCTACCTTATATTAGATAGAAGTGTATAATATAATATAAACTATTTTTCTTTTAAACTTTATCTTTTAAAGCTTAAAATATAATAAAGTAAAGGGAAGGAAGCTATAGTTAAAGTTAAGGCTATAGCTCCCCCTTTCTTTATAAACCTTATTTGCTTTATACTTAAGCTTTTATAAGTAACTTTATATAATAAAAAGTATTTACTATACCGTTAAATACCTCCTAAAAGGTTTTATAAGCGCTTAATTAGGAAAAACCTATAATATAAGAAAAAAACCTTATTAGCTAAAGATATAATAACTAATAATAATAGATATATAATTATAAAGAATTAGTTAAGGGGTAAATAATCTCGCCCTTTAGCGTTAAAGGGGCGTATTAAAGGAAAGATAAGTTAAAAAAACACTAATAAAATTTAAACTTACTCCCTTTATATTGCTAGCGTAAAAGAGTACCTTAACACTTAACTAATACGCTATAGTGCTATATAATATAGTATAATATATATTTCACCTAGTTTAACGCTATTAAGCACTACCGGTATTAATATATAAAAGTGTTATTGCTATATAACTTAAGCCTTTATAAGTTACTTAAAATAAGTAATATTAAAAAGCTATTATTACTTTAACTATCTTATAAGATATATATAAGTTTTAGCTTTATTTAAATATATATTTATTATAACTTTATTTTATAAAACTATTTAAAAGTAATTATTTAACTAAAACTAAAATAGTTAAGCTTAAATTAACACTTATATATATTTAAAACTTAAATAAAGCTCCTATATTTTATTATTAAGTATAATATTTAGCTATATTAATATAAGTTATTTAAATATAAGCTTTAGTTTACTTTACTTACTTTAAATATATAAATCTAATAGCTTTATAATTATAGAAATAAGCTTTATTTATAATAAGTAAATTTTTATTTAAGTAAAAAGGTTTTTTATTAAAGTAAAAATATATAAAGATAAAACCCTTTCTTTATTTAAGTAAATCGATATATTTAATATTACTTTAAAGATATATAAGGTTTATTTTTAGAAAAAAAAATAAGCTAAATAAAAGAAAAGGTTAATTATTTAATACGCTTTTTTAAAAAGGTTTACTTTTTATTTAAATAAATTAAAAAGATAAAGCTTAGTTATAAAAACGTAATATAGTTAAATAAAATTTAGTTTAAAAACTATAATTATAAGTTTTTTAACGTTATATTTAAAAATAATTTTTTTTAATTTCTTTATTTTTTTATTATAAAATTCTTTATTAAATAGTTTTTAACTATATTAATAAAGCCGTTATTAATATAAATAAAGATATATATTCTAACTTAAATTAATAATTTTCCATTATAGAATTCTTATTAAATAATATATATAAACTTATTTTAAATATTTAATTTTTAATAAATACTTTAAGTTAAATATATTTAACTTACTATTAATATATAATTATTTATAAAATGTTATAAACTTTTTATTAAGTTATAACTTTTTTATAAAGTTATTAATTTTAAAATTAAATGTATTTAATATTAGTATTAATTAATTATTATAATATTTATTTAAAGTATTAAAAAGGTAAATAAGATTAAAAGTTATTAAATATTATATAGTAATTTAAAGCTTTAAAATAAAGATTAATTTTATTAAAATATATAATGCGGGTTTTTAATTAAATAATTTAATATAATTATATAAATAAGAAAATTATATTTATAAAGTAATTATTTAAAAGGTTTAAATAAGATATAATAATTAATTTATTATAATAATACTTATTAAATTATAGCTTAAAAAGCTATTTACTTAACCTTTTTATTTAAGCTTAAATAAAAAAGCTATATCTTTTTTAATTAACTAGTATAAATTATAATTATTTAATAGAAGTATAATAAAGTAATAATATTTTATTAATGCTTTATAATATATATCTATTTTAACTATTTAATAAAGATATTAGCTTATATAAATATATTATTAAAAGATTTAAAAAAGATTTTACCGGTAGAATTTAATATATTAACTTAATATAAAATTATAAATTTTATTTTAATGAATAGTTTTAGTTTTAATTATTTAATTATTTAAATATTAATTTATTAACTATTCTATTTATTTAAGTTCCCTTATTAAGCTATAATAATAAATATTCGAAAAGGATAAGGTATAATATATCTTTTAAGATTAATATAATAAGATTTACTATATAAAGCTTTTTATAATAATTTATTAATTTACTTTTATAAGCTTATTTATAGCTAAAAGCTATTATTTTACGCTAATAGCTATAGCGTTAAGCTGCGCCTATTTACACTAATATTTTTAATAAGCGTTAAAGTTAAAGCTATTATAAGTTATAAGTAATTTAATTTAATACCGTTAAGCATTATATAAAAATATTATTACTATATAACTTAAGCCTTTAAGTTACGTTAAATAAGCGATATTAAAATTCCGTTCTTACCTTTATCTTATAATATATATATAAGTTTTAGCTTTATTTTATAAATATATATCTATTTAGCAAACTAAGCGATATAACCTTATTTTATAAAACTATTTAAAAGTAATTATTTAGTTAAAACTAAGATAACTACTAGTTAAGCTTAAACTATTACTTATATATATTTAAAACCTTTAAATTAAACAAGTTTATAGCTATAGTTAAAATAAACTATAAATAAAGCTATTATATTCACTTATTTAAATATATAAATTTAATAACTTTATAGCTATAGAAATAAACTTTAATTATAATAAGTAAATCTTTATTTAAATAAGAAATTTTCTTATTAAGGTAAAAGAATATAAAAATAAAAAACCTTTTTTATTTAAATAAATAAATATATTTATTATTATTTTAAAGATATATAAAATTTATTTTAAAGAAATAAAAAACTTTATTATCTATAAATTAAGGATTATTAATAAGTTAAAGAAAAAATAAAAGGTTATAAACTTAATATATTTCTTTAAAAAGGTTTATCTTTTATTTAAATAAATAAAGCTTAATTATAAAAATATAATATAATTAAATAAGATTTAATTTAAAAAATATATAATTATAATTCTTTTAACTTTATATTTAAAAGAGATATAAACTTATTTATAAATTATTTTATTTAAACTTTTATATAAAGATAGCTTACTTTTAAAAAAAGCTACTTTTAAAAGTTTATTTATTTAAAGTAAAAGTTTAACTTAAGAATTTAAATATATTTTTAATCGGTTATTAATAATAAAATAATATAGTTTATAATTATAATTAAACTTTATAATAATAAAAAATATATAATAAATATTATTAAATTTAAAGTAAATATATTTACTTATATATATATTAATCTTTATTAATATATTATTATTACCGGTTATTAAAAAAATAAATAATAAAAAGGTATATAATATATAATAGCTAGTTTTATTAAAAGGCTTAAAAATTAATTTTCTTATTTATTTCGATATATTTTAATTAAAGTTAATGTTTCTGCTCTTTTTAAGCTTATAATATTTATATTTAATTTATTATTTATTAAATATTAACCGTCCTTAAATAGCCTTTTTATATATATAATATTATATTAAAGTTTATTAATGCTTATATTAAAAGTTTAAAGTATTTTAATAAAAAAGCTTTTATTATAACTTTAATATTTAAAACGGTATTATAGCTTTAAATGTTTTTAGTATTATAATAAAGAGTTATATTATTATTTTTATACCGGCTTAACTATATTTATAAGTATTTTTAATTTAAAGATAAATTAAAAGTTATATATTTATAAAGCGATATATATCTTTTATAATTACTTTTACTAGTTAAATATTATTTAAATATATATATTATTTAAACTCTTTTAAATATAAGGTTAAAAAAGTTATAATTATATATTTTTTAATTAAATTATATTTAATTATATTATATTTCTATAATTAAGCTTTATCTTTTTAATTTATTTAAATAAAATATAAACCTTTTTTTAAAAAAAGTATATTAAATTTATAACCTTTTATTCTTTCCTTAACTTATTATAATTCTTACTTTATAAATAATAAATTTCTTTCTTTTTTAAAAAAATAAATTTTATATATCTTTAAAGTAATAATAAATATATTTATTTATTTAAATTAGAAAGAGTTTTTATCTTTACGCTTTTTTACTTTAATAAGAAAGTTTTTTATTAAATAAAGATTTACTTATTATAATTAAAATTTATTTTTATAGCTATAAAGCTATTAAATCTTTATATTAAGGAAATAAAATATAGTAACCTTATTTCTATTTTAGGTATAAGGTTAAAAGACCTATAATTATATTCTTTTTTAAACTAAATTTTATTTAACTATATTATATTTCTATAATTAAGCTTTATCTTTCTAATCTATTTAAATAAAAGGTAAACCTTTTTAAAAAAGTATAATAAATAATTAACCTCCCTTTTTCTATTTAACTTATTATTTATTCTTACTTTATAAATAATAAACTTATCTATTTCTTTAAAATAAACCTTATATATCTTTAAAATAATAATAAATATATCGATTTATTTAAATAAAGAAGGGTTTTTATTTTTATACTTTTTTACCTTAATAAGAAAACTTTTTATTTAAATAAAGATTTACTTATTATATTTAAAGTTTATTTCTATAGCTATTTATAGTAAAGCTATTAGATCTATATATCCAGATATTATATTTAATAATGGAATATAGTAGCCTTACCTATTTATTTTAACTATAGCTATAAACTTACTTAATAGGGTCTTAGGCGTATATAAGTGGTAGTTTAAGCTTAACTAGCAGTTATCTTAGTTTCGGCTAAATAATTACTTTTAAGTAGTTTTATAAAATAAGGTTATAATAGGTATATATTTAAGTAAAGCCAGAACCTATATATATCTTATAAGAGTATATAGTTAGGGCAATAGCGGCTTTTTAATATCGCCTATTTCGAGCAACTTAAAGGCCTAAGTTATACGGCGATAGCACTTTTATATACTAGTAGTGCTTAACGGTGTTAAACTAGCTTGCAGCCCGCGATAGCTTTAACCTTAACGGCACCGGCGTAAATAGATTAGGCGCGGCTTAACGCTACGGCTATTAGCGCAGAATGGCGGCTTTTAACTATAAACGGGCTTATAAAAGATTAATAAGTTATTATAAAAAGTTCTATATAGTAAAACCTACTATATTAATTTAAAAGATATATTATACTTTATTCTTTTTAAATACTTACTATTATTCTAGCTTAATAGAAGAACTTAAATAAATAAAATAGTCGATAATAACCTTATTTAAGTTTTAAATATATATAAATACTAGTTTAAGCTTACTTAATAATTATTTTAATTTTATATAGTAGGCTAAATAATTGCTTTTAAATAGTTTTATAATATAGCGAAATAAGGTTATAATAAGTATATATTTAAGTAAACTTAAAATCTATAAATATCTTATAAAATAGTTAAAGTAATAGCGGCTTTTTAATATCACTTATTTTAAATAACTTATATTTATATATAAAAGGCTTAAGTTATATAATAATAGCACTTTTATATAATGCTTAATAGTATTAAACTAGCTTATAGTTTATAATAGCGTTAACTTTAATAGGTGAATAACTTATTAAAAGCATTAATATAAATAAATTAAATGCGGCTTAACGCTATAGCTATTAGCGTAAGATAGCGGCGTTTAATTATAAATAGGCTTATAAAAGATTAATAAGTTATTATAAAAAGTTTTATATAATAAAACCTATTATATTAATATTAAAAGATACATTATACCTTATTCTTTTTAAATACTTATTATTATTTAAGCTTAATAAAGAAACTTAAAAGAATAAAATAGTTAATATATTATTTAAAATATAGTTTTATAGGTTAAGCCTTTATTATTTTTATAAAAAGTATAGTTAACTTAATAGCTATATATTAAAATTTATTAATAGATATATATATATTATTACTATTTATATATATTTTATATAATGTTTTTATAATAAGTATTAAATGTTTTATTTATATTAAAAAGTTAGTTTTAATTATTAAAAGCTATATTTTATTAATAAGTAATTAAAGTATAATATTATTAAAACTTTATTTATCTTATTTTATATATTACGCGCTAGAAAGGATAAAGGTTATTTAATTAAAATTTTAATTAAAAGTATAAAGTAATAAATATATTAAATATATTTTTAAATATTTTTATTATTATAAATATTTATTTATAAATGGTGTTGTTAGTTAAAAAGAGTTTTAGCTATATTATAAGAAATTTAAAAGTTTTAAAAAATATAAGTTTTTTATAAACTTATAATTTTAATATTCTTTAAATAATCTACCGTTACTTATTATAATCGAGAGTAATATAAAATTATAAATAAGCTATTTTTAAAAGATAAAATAATAGATTATAGCTTAATTAAGCCTTTTAACTAAGGTTTTCTTAAATATATATTTTATATTAATCGATAAAGCTTTAAAAGCTTTTTTAAATAATTACTTTTATATTAACCTTAAAAATATTAAGTATATTTTAAAGGCTATTTTAATTTTTATATAGTTTAAACTATTTAATATTAATACTTTTAACCTTTTTATTTTAAAAGAAATTTATTAATTATTTTATTCTTTTTAAGTTTCTCTATTACGCTAGAATTATAATAAGTATTTAAAAAGAATAAGGTATAATATATCTTTTTATATTAATATAATAGGTTTTACTATATAAAACCCTTTATAATAACTTATTAATTTACTTTTATAAGCTTATTTATAATTAAAAGCTATTACTTTATATTAATAGCTATAATATTAAGCTATACTTAATTTATTTATACCGGTATTCTTAATAAATATTAAGGTTAAAGCTATTATAAGCTATAAGTAACTTAATTTAATATTATTAAATATTATATAAAAGTATTATTATTATATAACTTAAGCTTTTAAATATAAGTTATTTAAAATAAATAATATTAAAAAGCCGCTATTATTTTAACTATTTTATAAGATATATATAGATTTTAACTTTACTTTATAAATATATACTTATTTAATAAAACTAAGCAATTATTATAACCGTATTTTATAAAACTATTTAAAAGCGATTATATAGCTTATTAAAACCGAGATAATAGTTAAGCTTAAAGTATTATTTATATATACTTAAAACTTTTAAATATATTAAGTAAGTTTATAGCTATAATTAATATAAATTATAGATAAAGCTTTTATATTTTATTATTTAAATATATAGATTTAATAGCTTATAAATAGCTATAGAAATAAACTTTATTTATAATAAAAGAATTTTTAATTAAATAAAAGATTTCTTTATTAAGGTAAAGAAATATAAAAATAGAAACCTTTCCTTATTTAAATAAATTAATATATTTATTATTACCTTAAAGATATATAAGATTTATTTTAAAGAAATAAAGAAGTTTATTACTTATAAAGTAAAATATAATATATTAAGAAAATAAAATTAAACGAAAAACGAAAGGTTAATTATTTAATATATTTCTTTAAAACGGTTTACCTTTTATTTAAGTAAATTAAAGAAATAAAGCTTAATTATAACAATATAATATAGTTAAATAAAATTTAATTTAAAAAATATTATTATAATTTTTTTAACTTTATACTTAAAAGGGATAAAAAGTTTATATTTAAAAATATTAAAATTATTAATGGGTTTACTTTATCTTTAAGTATAATTAATATATTAATAGTTAAATAGCGGTATATTATTAATAATATATTACGTATTATTCGAATTATTTTTTAATAAGTTTTATAAAAGAGGTTTATTAATAAAAGGGCTATATATTTAATAAAAAGGATATAATAAAATAGAATTAAATATTTATTTAAATTTTACTTTAAATAGCTATAAAGACTCTTATTATAATATTTAAGAAAAAGCTAAATTTAATCGGTTAATATTTATATTAGCTTAGCTAGCTTACTTTATTTAACACGCTTAAGATAATAAAAATTAATGTTAAGCTTATTACTTTAAAGTTATAATATTTAGAAAAGCTATAATATTAATTATTTCTTTTAAATATAAGCTTAAAAGATTTATATTTATATTTTCTTAAAACTAGATTTTATTTAACTATATTATATTTCTATAACTAAGCTTTTCTTTTTTAATTCTTTTAAATAAAAAGTAAACCTTTTTAAAAAAGTATATTAAATAATTAACCTTTTCTTTTCTATTCGGCTTATTATTTATTCTTACTTTATAAGCGATAAACTTTTTTACTTTTTTAAAATAAATCTTATATATCTTTAAAATAATAATAAATATATTAATTTATTTAAATAAAAAAGGTTTTTATTTTTATATTTATTTATTTTAATAAAAAAACCTTTTATTAAAATAAAGATATATTTATTATAAATAAAGTTTTTTTTTATAGCTATAAAGCTATTAAATTTATATATTAAAATATTATACTTAATAATAACCCTTTTAGGTATAAAGTTAAAAAGCTTATAATTATATTTTTTTAAATTAAATTTTATTTAATTATATTACGGTTTTATAATTAAGCTTTATCTCTTTAATATATTTAAATAAAAGGTAAACCTTCTTAAAAAGCGTATTAGATAATAAGCCTTTCTTTTTCTATTCGGCTTTCATTTATTCTTACTTTATAGGTAATAAACTTCTTTATTTTTATAAAATAAACCTTATATATCTTTAAAATAATAATAAATATATCGATTTACTTAAATGGAAAAAGGTTTTTATCTTTATACTTTTTTACCTTAATAAGAAAACCTTTTATTTAAGTAAAGATTTACTTATTATAAATAAAGTTTATTTTTATAGCTATAAAGCTATTAAATTTATATATTTAAATAATGGAATATAGTGGCCTTATTTAGGTTTTAAGTATATATAAGTGCTAGTTTAAGCTTAACTATTATCTTAATTTTAGCTAAATAATTACTTTTAAATAGTTTTATAAAATAAAGTTATATCGCTTAGTTTTATTAAATAAGTATATATTTAAATAAAGCTAAAACCTTTAAAGCGATATCGGCTTTTTAATATTATTTATTTTAAATAACTTAAAAGCTTAAGTTATATAGTAATAGCACTTTTATATAATGCTTAACAGCGTTAAATTAGGTTGCTTATAGCTTATAATAACTTTAACTTTAATAAACCGGTTTATATTAAAGCTAATAGCTTATTAAAAGCATTAATATAAATAAATTAAGCCCGGCGTAATGCTATAGCTATTAGTATAAAATAGTAGTTTTTAACTATAAATAAGCTTATAAAAGATTAATAAGTTATTATAAAAAGTTTTATATAATAAAACTTATTATATTAATCTTAAAAGATATATTATACTTTATTATTTTTAAATACTTATTATTATTCTAGCTAAATAGGGAAATTTAAATAAATAAAATAGTTTATATTTAATAATAAAATATAGTGGCTTTATTTAAGTTTTAAATATATATAAGTATTAGTTTAAGCTTAACTATTATTTTAATTTTAATTAAATAATTATTTTCGAGTAGTTTTATAAAATAAGGTTATAATAAATATATATTTATAAAGTAAAGTTAAAACTTATATATATCCTATAAAAGTATATAATTAAAATAATAGCAGCTTTTTAATCTCGCTTATTTTAAATAACTTATATTTAAAGGCTTAAGTTATATAATAATAACACTTTTATATAATGCTTAATAATATTAAACTAGCTTATAGCTTATAATAGCTTTAACTTTAATAAGCTAATAGTATTAATATTAACTATTTTATTTATTTAAGTTTCTTTATTAAGCTAAAATAATAATAAATATTTAAAAAGGATAAGGTATAATATATTTTTTAAGATTAATATAGTAAGTTTTACTATATAAAACTTTTTATAATAACTTATTAATCTACTTTTATAAGCCTATCTATAGTTAAAAGCCGCTATTCTATACTAATAGCTATAATATTAGGCTACACCTAATCTATTTATACTAGTGCTTTTAATAAGCTATTAGCCCGTTAAGATTAAAGCTATTATAGGCTATAAGCAACTTAATTTAATACTATTAAGCATTATATAAAAGTGTTATTATTATATAACTTAAGTATAAGTTGCTCGAAATAAGCGATATTAAAAAGCCGCTATTACCTTAAAGGTTCTAGCTTTACTTAAATATATATTTATTATAACCCTTTCTATAAAACTATTTAAAAGTAATTATTTAGCCTTTCGCGCTATTAAAATTAAGATAACTATTAATTAAGCTTAAACTAGCACTTATATATACTTAAGACCCTTAAGTCTATAAAGCGAGTTTATAGCTATAGTTAAAATAGATTACTTTAAGTAAGGCCATTATATTTTATTGCTAAGTATTATATTTAAATATATAAATTTAATAGCTTTACTATAAATAACTATAGAAATAAACTTTATTTATAATAAGTAAGTTTTTATTTAAATAAAAGATTTCTTTATTAAGGTAAAGAAGTATAAAGATAAAAACCCCTTTTTATTTAAGTAAATTAATATATTTATTATTACTTTAAAGATATATAAGGTTTATTTTAAAGCAATAAATAAGTTTATCGCTTATAAAGTAAGGATAAATAATAAGTTAAATGGAAAAAGGAAGGTTAATTATTTATAATACTTTTTTAAAAAGGTTTACCTTTTATTTAAATAAATAAAGCTTAATTATAAAAATAAAATATAGTTAAATAAAATTTAATTTAAAAAATATAATTATAAGTTCTTTAACCTTATACTTAAAAGGGAATAATATTAGTATAAATAAATTAAATATAGCTTAACGCTATAGCTATTAATATAAAATAGCGGCTTTTAACTATAAATAAGCTTATAGAAATTTAATAAGTTATTATAAAAGGTTCTATATAATAAAACTTATTATATTAATCTTAAAAGATATATTATACCTTATTCTTTTTATATATTTACTATTATTTTAACTTAATAAAGAAACTTAAGAAATAATAATCGATAATATTAGCTATTTAAAGGTAGCCTTTAATAAAACTAAAGATATAACTTAAGTTTCTTTATTAAAAGTTTTTTTAAAATTTAATTAAGTATATTAAATAGCTATACTTTTAATATTATTTTATATATCTGCGCTTAATCATATAAATATAACCTTTTAAACGCTTTAAAAATATTATTAAAAGCTAAAAAGGTTTAAAAGCTTTATAAAACCTTTAATATATCTAAGTTTTTAAAGTCTTTTTTAAACGTTTTAATTAATTAAACATTACCCGGATATAAATTTATTATATTATATATAAATAGCGTATATTTAATATAATTTTATATTTTAAAATATTTTTTTATAAGAACTATATAATTAATACTTATAAAACCCGCTCTAGCTTATATAAAAATTTTATACATTATAAGGCTAATTATTTAAATTAAATTTAGTAAAAAGAGTTTATTATATCTTTTAATTTAAGATATAAATTAATAAATGTAGGCGGTAATATATACCGTAAATACTTATAAATTTTAAATTTTATAACTTTTATTAATATAAGTTATCTTAAAAGACTTTTTTTAAGTTAGCTTTAATAAGCTATATTTTAAAAAGAATAATATTTCTTTTTATTATAACTTATTTCTTAAGTATTTTAAATTATATATTTAATAGCTTAAATAAGTTATAAATTATAATAAAGCGGTTATAAAGCGTTTACTATATAGGAAAGAAGAATAATATATATAAAAAATTTTAATCTTTCTTAATAACTATTAATAAAAATTTATTAAGCTATTTAAATAAAGGTATATATCGATTATTTTATTTTATTAAGTTTCTTTATTAAGTTAAAATAATAATAAGTATTTAAAAAGGATAAAGTATAATATATCTTTTAAAATTAATATAATAGGTTTTACTATATAAAACTTTTTATAATAACTTATTAATCTTTTATAAGTCTATTTATAATTAAAAGCCGCTATTTTATATTAATAGTTATAATATTAAGCCGCACCTAGTTTATTTATATTAATGCTATTAATAAGTATTAAAGTTAAAGCTATTATAAGCTATAAGTAATTTAATTTAACGCCGTTAAACACTATATAAAAGTGCTATTACTATATAACTTAAGCCTTTAAGTTATTTAAAATAAGCGATATTAAAAAGCCGTTATTACTTTAAAGGTTTTAGCTTTACTTAAATATATATTTATTATAACCTTATTTCGCTATATTATAAGATTATTTATAAGTAATTATTTAGCTTATTATATAAAACCGAGATATAATTATTATATTTCGTTATTTAAATATATAAATCTAATAGCTTTATTATAAATAGTTTTAAAAATAAACTTAAATTATATTAAATAAATCTTTATTTAAATAAAAGGTTTTCTTATTAACGTAAATAAATATAAAGATAAAAGCTTTTTTATATTAAAAAAAGTTAATATATTTATTATTAATTTAAAGATATATAAAGTTTACTTTAAAAAAATAAAGAGGTTTATTAATTATAAAGTAGGAATTAATAAAAAGTTAAATAAAATAAAAGTAATTAGTTATTTAATATATTTCTTTAAAAAGGTTTACCTTTTATTTAAATAAATAAAGCTTAATTATAAAAACGTAATATAGTTAAATAAAATTTAATTTAAAAAGATTATAATTATAAGTTTTTTAATCTTATATTTATATTTAAAAAAAGATAAAGTTATATATAGTTAAAATAATTTTAAGAAATCTTTTATTAGTTATAAGTTAAGTAATAATAATAAAAAAATAAATAAAAAGTAAAAGTTAAATATATATAGTTTCTTTAATATAAGTATTATAAGTTTTTTATAAATTATTTTATAATTTATAAAAACGTTAATTAATTCTATTTAATTTAATTTATATATATATATATATAACTATTATTTATTAATTATTTTATTTTTTAAGTTATTTTATTATATTATAATAATAATATATATTTTAAAAGAATAAAATATAATATATCTTTTAAGATTAATATAATAAGTTTTATTATATAGGACTTTTTATAATAACTTATTAATCTTTTATAAGCTTATTTATAATTAAAAGCTGCTATTCTATATTAATAATTATAATATTAATTTATACTTAATTTATTTATATTAATACTTTTAATAAATATTAAGGTTAAAGCTATTATAAGCTATAAATAACTTAATTTAACGTTATTAAGCATTATATAAAAATGTTATTATTATATAATTTAAGCTTTTAAATATAAATTACTTAAAATAAATAATATTAAAAAGCTATTATTGCTCTCACTATTTTATAAAATATAGATAAGTTTTAGCTATACTTAAATATATACTTATTTAACGAAAGTAAGTAATATAACTTTATTCTTTTATATTATTAACTATTTTATTTATTTAAATTCCCCTATTAAGCTAAAATAATAATAAATATTTAAAAAGAATAAGGTATAATATATTTTTTAAGATTAATATAATAGGTTTTATTATATAAAACTTTTTATAATAACTTATTAATCTTTTATAAGCCCGTTTATAATTAAAAGCCGCCATTCTATATTAATAGCTATAGCATTAAGCTGCGCCTATTTACGCTAATGCTTTTAATAAGCTATTAGCCTGTTAAGGTTAAAGCTATCGCAGGCCGTAAGCTAGTTTAACGCTGTTAAATATTATATAAAAGTGTTATTGCTATATAACTTAAGCCTTAATTAATTACTTAAAATAAGTAATATTAAAAAGCCGCTATTGCCCTAACTATATACTTTTATAAAATATATATAAATTCTAGCTTTCTATAAATATATACTTATCTAGTAAAATTAAGTAACTATTATAACCTTTTCTATAAAACTACTTGAAAGTAAATATTTAGCCTATTAAAACTAAGATAATAGTTAAAGTTGTAACATATATTTTATATTTTATATTTTCGAAATATAAAATATAAAATAATATAAAATATAAATATAAAATATAAAATATAAATATATATCGACTATTTTATTTATTTAAGTTCCCTTATTAAGCTGAAATAATAGTAAGTATTTAAGAAGGATAAGGTATAATATATCTTTTAAATTAATATAGTAGGTTTTACTATACAGGACTTTTTATAATAACTTATTAATCTTTTATAAGCCTATCTATAATCAGAAGCCGCTATTCTGCGCTAATAGCCGTAGTGTTAGGCCGCGCCTATTCGCGCCGGTGCTTTTAATAAGCTCCAATTCTATTATTAGCGCATAGTTATATATATACCATTATAACGGATAGGGAGGAGCCGGTACCGTCGAGATTAAAGCTATTGCGGGCCGTAAGCAACCTAATCTAACGCCGTTAAGCACTATATAAAAGTGCTATCGCCATATAACTCAGGCATAAGTTGCTTAAAATGGGCAATATTAAAAAGCCGCTATTGCCCTAACTAAGGTTCTAGCTCTGCTCTGCAAATACACACCCATTATAACCTTTTCCGCAAGACCACTCGAAAGCAATTATTTAGCCTACCGCACTACCGAAACCGAGATAACTGCCAGTTAAGCTTAAACTACCACTTATATACGCCTAAGACCCCATTAAGCGAGTTTATAGCTACGGTTAAAACAGACAGGTAAGGCCACCATATTCCATTGCTAAGCATCTGGATACATAGATCTAATAGCTTATAAATAGCCACAGAAATAGACTTTATTTATAATAAGCAAATTTTTGCCTAGGTAAAAAGTTTTCTTATTAAGGCAAAGGAGTGTAAAAATAAGAACCCTTCCTTATCCCTATAAATCGATATATTTATTAGCACCTTAAAGATATATAAGGTTTATTCTAAAGAAATAGATAAGTTTATCGCTTATAAAGCAAGGATAAATAAGCCGAATGGAAAAAGGGAGGTTAATCGTTTAATATGCTTCTTTAAGAAGGTTTACCTTCTATTTAGATAAACTAAAGAAATAAAGCTTAGTTGCAGAAACGCAATATAATTAAATAGAATTTAGTTTAAAAAAACACAATTATAGGTCTTTTAACCTTATACCCAGAAGGGAATATAAATATATATATTTATATTTATATTTATATATTTTATATTTATATTTTATATTTATATTTATATTTATATTTATATTTTTATATTTTATATTTATATTATAATATAAATATAAATATAAATATAAATCTAAAAATAGAAATATATAAAGCTTAAAACTAAATAGCATATAATATAAAAAATATTTAGCCCTTTAAAATAGCCTATTTAGTTTTCTTTAATTTAATTATCTGCTAAAGATAAGAATATTATTAGTTAATAAAAAGAATTATTTTTAAGCTTAGGCCCTTAAGGCCGGGCCCGGCCGGCTTAGCCGGATGGCTTAATAGCTTCGAGCTTTATATTAGTATTTATATCTTTAATAAATAATTAAATTAAAGGAAATTAAATAGGCTATTTTAAAGGGCTAATTTTATTCTATAGTATTAGTTATTTATAAGGTAAGGTTTTTTAAGTTTATTTTTAGAATATATTTATATTTATATTTATATTTTATATTTATATTTATATTTATATTTATATTATTTATATTATTTATATTTATATTTATATTTATATTTATATTTATACTTTTTTTTATATTTATATTTATATTTATATTTTCGAAATTTTTTATATTTATATTTATATTTATATTTTATATTTTATATTATTATATTTCAATATATATATACCTATAATATTAATTATTTACTTAAATTATTATAATCGATATAGCTTTTTATTTAAATTATTAACTTATTAATATTAATTAAATATTTTAATATTTTATTTAATAATATTTTTATTATAATATTAGTAGGGTTATTATTTCTATTAATTTATTATATCTTATATATCTTTTATTTTTTATATATTTAGTATAGGGCTATAATATCGATTATTAGCCGTTTTTCTTTATTATATCTAATTTAATAAAATATTTATATAATAAATAGAAATTAATATAAATTATAAAAGGGATTATAAAAAGATTAAATTAATTAATAATTAGCCTTATTATTAATAAGAATATTATCTTAATATTAAAGCTACTAATTATTCTATAAATCTTAAAAGCTAATATATTTCTTATAACCTATTTATATTTTATAAAGGATTAATAAAGTATATTGCTATATATTTTATATTATAAAAAATTAATATTTTTTTTTATTAATAAAAGTAATTATATAGCTAATTTATAAGTTAAGGTTTTAATTATTAATAAAAAACCTATTTATAAAAATTATTAAGGTTATTATTATTAAATTAATTAGTATATATTATAGCCTTTAATTAAGGTTAGCTATCTATTATTTTAGCTATTTATTAAGTTTATTATAATTATTATAATTTAATTCTTAAGCTTATATAGCTATAAAAAGGTTAAACGTAGCTTTTAACTAATAAATTAAAGTAATATAAGCCTTATAGGCTTATTAATAAAGATATTGCTAAAGGTAATTATCGGTATTTATATTAATTAATTTAAGCTTAATATTTTAGCTTTTTTATTTTATTTTAATAATATTATTAAAGGCTATTATTAACTTATAGCCGTTAAAGTTAAGTAATTATATAAAGGAAAGTATAATTTTTAGTTTATATTTAATTTCCGCCTTTTAAATCTTTTTTTCTTTAATAGCCGAAAATATTAGGCTTATAATAATAAAGGTATTATTAGTTTATATTTTAATTAGCTTAAATATTTCTTTCCCGTTACTTATAATTAAAAGGTATAGGTTATAGTTAGAAATCCTTATTCCTAGCTTTTTATAATAATATTTATAATATATAGCTTATTAATATATACCGGCCTTAATAATACTATAAAGCGGTTTAATTAATTATATAATTATTCCCTTTAAATATTTCGCCTTTAATTCTTATAATAATTATATTAAAATTATTTATAATAATTTACTTTTTAATTATAAATAAGCTTAAATAATTTTCTATAGTTTAAAAGCTATTTATTTTATAAGGAGAAAGACGGTAATTATAATAATTAGTTATTAGCTAACTTATTAAATTATTAGCGATTAAATTAAAATAAACTTTTTATTATTATTATTATAGCTTTAAATTATAAGTCTTAATTTCTTATATAGTTACTTAATTTTATTCTTAATTTTATAAATTATTTAAGCCTTAAATAATTTAGTTACCTTATAAATATTATAGCTAAAATATTTAAATTTAAAGATATTATAGGTAATTAGATTAATAATCTTTTAATTATTTAATTTCTTAAATAAATTATTATTAATTATAATAACGCCTTTACGGTATAGCTTAAGCGATAATATATAATTTTTTTTTTTTTTAAGTTAAAAGGGTTTTAAAAATTTAAAATTATTTTTTAAATTATCCTTATTATTATAATAGCTATTAGCAGCCGATAATATTATTATCTTTTTAATTAAAAGGGGGAATATATAAGGTTATTATAATAATTATATCTTTTATATAATTTATAATATTTTTATAAATATTAATTTAATTGCTATTAGCTTTATTACCTTTAATAATTAGTTATTCTAGGGGTAATAGCTATATACTTTTATTATATAGATATAGCTATATATAGGTTAATTTAAATCTTATTAAGCTATTAAAAAGGGTTAAAATAAGGTTATAGCTATTAATAGTAATTAGCTTATATAAACCTTACTAACCTTTTTTTTTATATTATATTTAAACTTTACTTTTAAGTAAAAAGGCTAATATATTAATTATATTAGGGCTATTTCTTATATAAATTACCTTATTAATTTAATATTTTACCGAGATTTTCTAAAAGGCTTTTATTATCTTTTTTATAGCTTTCGCTTATTTTTAAATAAATAATATAGATAGTAAGTTAATTAATATTTATAGGTAGGTATTAAATATTAATAATATTAAAATAAGGCTATTTAGGCCCGAAATATTATTTATAGCTTTAATTGCTATTTATAGAATTACTTTAAGGCTATAATAGCTTAATAGCTTAGCGGAAAGAATCTTATATACTTAACGGAAAGATTTATAATATCTTTTAACCTTTTTAATTAATTAATAGGCTTTTATAAGGATTTATTTATAGCTTATTTCTATTAACCTTATTTTATTATAGAATTTTATTAATATAAAATTTATCCCTATATTATAGGAAATCTATTTTAAAGGGCTGATATATATATTAATCTATATCTAATATAAGGCTTTTTATATATTCTTTATAAAAAGGGATATAAGAAAATAAGCTATTTAAAAAAAGATTATTAAATTAATTATATATAAAATTAGCTTTAAGTTTAAATAAACTATATTAACAATTAACTTATAATTAAAGTTATAATTATCCTTTAATATAAATTTAAACCTTTTAAATACTAAATTATAAAGTTAATAATAATAGCAGAATTTAATTATTATAGTTAATATAAGTATATTAAAATTATAGCTTAAATCTTATAAAAGCCGAATTAATCGATTTATTAATAAATAGCTAAAGTAATAGTATAGCTAATATAGTTTAAGCTTAATAAAAAAAAGGCTAGCTTTTTATTTTTAAAAAAAGATTATAGATAATCCTATTTATAAATTACCGGATATATTTTCTTATAGCTAAAATTATTATATTATATTATTTTATTAATAATATTTTAAAAAAATATATTTAATTTATTTATATTTTATATATATAAAAGGAAAGGTATTAGGGCTTTAATTATATAAAATATAATTAGCCTAATTAATATTTTAATTATAATAATATTAATAAATATTAATTTAAAGCCTTTTCCGAATTTAATAAGGGCTTTACCCGCTTATAAAGGGTTTATAATTATTATTAAGTTATCTTATTAAAAAGTAAGATATTATTTATAGCTAGCTATAAAGAATTTAGCTATCTTAATATTAGGGATAATATCTTAAAATTATAGATATAAATATTATCTCTTAATTATAAATTAATTAAAAGGTATATTATTATTATAAATAGCTTTTTCTTTAAAGATAATTAAATAAAGAAAGGCTTTATCTATTAAAAAGGTATTTATTTTTTTATTATTAGAATATATTTTTTTATTATCGCTTTTAAAAGTATTTACCCTTTTTATCTTATAGCCTTTATATTTTATAATATAGGCGGTAATATCTTAATTTATTACTAAATAGTTATAATATTAATATTATATAATAAATTAACTTTATAATTTTTTTTTAAGATATACTTTATTAATTAATAGCCTTTTTTATTATAGATAAAGTATTTCTTTTAAGCTAATAATTATTAGTTAAAGTATTATTAATAATAGCTTTTTCGAAATAAATATTTTCGGAATAGGATTTTAAAGCCTTTTTAATAATTATTATTATATTAATAATCGAGATATATTACTTTTACCTTATTACCGGTCTTTTTTAAGTTTTAAATAAAGATATTCCGGGTTTTTTAGGTAAAAAGGGTATTAAGATAAGATTTAAAGTTTTAAAATAGCTTTTTATAAGGTTCTGCTAATATAAGTAAAGCTGCTTTAAATTCCGCTATTTTAATATAAGCGTAAATAACTTAATTATAAAGGATTTTATTATCTTTATAGCTTAAGCTAAAGGCTTATTAGTAGAATTATAGCTTTTTAAAAAAAAAGGCGGAGGATTTTATAAGGGCTTTTATTAATATTATTTCTATTATTTTAAAAGGTTTAAAAGGTTATCTATATTTAATTATTATAATATTGCTATTAATTAATATCGGTATTAAAATATATTTTAAGCTTATAATATATTATATTAAAAATATTATTATAGCTAATATAATAAATAAAATAATTTATTATATAGCTCTTAAGGATTTTTAATAATATTATATAGAATTAACTAGGCTTAATTTTATTATACTTATAATAAAGAAGAAAGATTTATAACTTATTATTAAAAAGGTTATATACTTTTCCGCTCTATTTATAATTATTAGTCTAACTTTTTATAAATCTTAAGATCTTCTTAAGGTTAAGTTTCTTATTAGGATAAAGTTAAGAAAAAAGATATCGGTAAGGGTTATATAATATTTCCGCTATTATTAATATTAGATATAATATTTCCCTTTAGCGGTATAGGGTACTTATTACTTATAATTATTAATATTTATAAGTTTTTTAATAGTTTTCTTTTTAAGGGTAAAATTTCTATAGGATAGTAAAACTATATATAGATTAATCTACTTTTTTATATACTCCTTTTCCTACTTATAAAAAAAAAGGAAGGGCTTAAAAAGATAGAAAAGCTTAAAGAGGAGAAAAAGCTTAAGAAGAAGGAGAAGCCTAAAAAAAAGGAAAAGCTTAAGGGAGGTAAAGCTATTTTTAATATATTCTTATCGCCTATAATAAAATAATAAAAAGCTATTTTCCGGCTGCTAAAAAGATAGAAATACCTTTAAGTTAGTATTATAAAAAGGGCTAAATATTAATTAAGGCTAAATCTCGATAAAGATAATAAGGTATTCCGGATTATATAGGGCTTAGCTATTCTTTATATAGGGTGATATTTATTACTATTATTTAAAGAAATATAAATCTTTATTAATTCTTATTATACTTTAAAGCTTAATTTCTTTTTAATTAGAAATTTAATTAAGGGAAAATAGGTTAATAAATTATTAATTAATTTCTTTATTATTAAATCCTATATAAACTTCTTTTTTTTAAAATATCGCTTTTAATTTCTAAGTTTATTACCGGTTAGCGGTATTAAATATCTTAATAATCCAGCTATTAAATTTCCTTATTTAGCCGGAATAGATTTATTTTATAAGTAAGGTATATAGTAATCTTTTTAAATACTTTTTTCTATAGATTTATAATTACTTTAAAAAGGGCAGGGTTTATAGCTTTTTAGCCGATATAGCTAACCTTTAAATAAGTTTTCTTAAGTTTTTATATATATACCTTATTATTTTTATTATAGGCTAAGGCTATAGGCCTTTTAAAAAAAGATTTAAAAGATTTAAAAAATATTTTCGGAATTTTTTATTTTTAAGGAATATTATAATATTTATTACTATAACTTATAACCGGCTTAAAAGATTATTTACCTATAGATAGTAATTTTTAATAATTAAAAGAATTATTATATAATTTAACTAATAAAGTTATTTCTTTTATATAGCTATTATTAGTAATAGCCGCCGGTTATTTAAGGGAAAGGGTAATTATTTAAGGAAAAGAAAAGGGAAAAAAGAAAATAAAAATAAAGAAAAGGGAAGAAAAAAAATAATAATAATAATAATAAAAAAGGGTATAAGGTATAAAAGAAGTATAGGTTATAATAAGGTATTTAAGTAAAGGTTTAATATAAATAAAAGTTTTAAAATTAAAAATATATTAATATTATAAAGGTAAATTAAATAATAATTTTAGCTAAATTATCTTAAATATATTTTAAATACTATATATAGTTTACCGGTTTTAAATTATTAGCTTTTCCGGTTAATTTATTATATATTTTAAAAAGGGAAAAATATATTTTTATTATTAATTAAGGTTTTCTTTTCGGTTTTAAGCTTTTAAGGGTTTTAATTTATATTTACTATAAGGGTAAAAAGGGGAAAAAAGGGGCTAAAAGTTTAAAAAAAAGGGTACCTCTAATAAGATACCTTTTTTATAGCTTAAGCTATAAAAAAGGCTAAAGAAGGGAAAGATTATAATATATAACTATAATAGTTACTTAAAAGAGATATTAAAAAAAGAAGCTTATTAAGATAAAGTTAATCGACTATTTCATTTATTTAAGTTCCCTTATTAAGCTGGAATAATAGTAAGTATTTAAGAAGGATAAGGCATAATATATCTTTTAAATTAACATAATAGGTTTTACTATATAGGACTTTTTATAGTAACTTATTAATCTTTTATAAGCCCGTTTATAATTAGAAGCCGCTATTCTACGCTAATAGCCGTAGCGTTAGGCCGCGCCTATTCGCGCTAATGCTTTTAATAAGCTCCAATTCTACTATCAGCTTATAGTTGCATATATACCATTATAACGGATAGGGAGGAGCCGGTACTGGTTTATATACCTATCAGCCTGTCGAGGTTAAAGCCATTACAGGCCGCAAGCAACCTAGTCTAACGCCGTCAAGCACTACTAGTATGCGAAAGTGCCATCGCCGTATAACTCAGGCCTTCACAAGTTGCTCAAAATAGGCGATATTAAAAAGCCGCTATTGCCCTAAAGGTTCTGGCTCTGCTTAAACACACACCCATCACAACCTTTTCCGCTATATTGCAAGACCACTTAAAAGCAATCATTCAGCCAAAACCAAGACAACTGCCAGTCAAGCTTAAACTACCACTTGCACGCGCCTAAGACCCCACTAAGCAAGTTTACAGCTACAGTTAAAACAAACTGTAACCAGGTAAGGCCACCATATTCCATTACTAAGCACAGTTCTGGATATATAGATCTAATAGCTCTGCAGCCACAGAAATAAACTCTAAATATAATAAGCAAATCTTTACCTAGGTAAGAAGTTTTCTTACCAGGGCAAAGGAGCGTAAAGATAAGAAACCTTCCCTTTCTAAGCAAATAGATATATTTATTATCACCTTAAAGATATATAATTCGGAAATCTATTTTAAAGAAATAGAGGAATTTATTGCCTATAAAGTAATAATAAATAATAAGCTGAAGAAAGGACCGAAGGTTATAAATCTAGCACACTTTTTTAAAAAGGTTTACTTTCTATCTAAATAGACTAAAGAGATAAAGCCTAGTTATAGAAATGTAATATAATTAAATAAAATTTAATTTAAAAAATATATAATTATAGGTTTTTTAACCTTATACCTAGGAGGGAAGATAAAGTTAATAATAGAATAAGCGTAATAAAATATACCGGAAATTATAAATATTTTTATTAAGGGTTTTCTTTATAAGAAAATTTAATAATAATTATAGACGGTAGCTAATAGCTAATTTCGGTATTTTTTAAATATAAGCTTATAGCTATTAAATCGGAAAATACTTTAATTATAATATAAAAATTATTACTTATTTAATATAATTTAAAAGCCTTATAAATAATAGCCTATAGTTAATAATAATTAAGATCTACCTTTTTAACTTTATTATTAAGAATTGTTAAATAATTATTAATTAATATTAATTAAGCTTAAGGGCCTAGGGGTATATATATATAAAGGGTAAAAAGTAATAGATAGAAACGATTTAATTAACTTAGTTATAGTTAGGTTAAAGCTATTATTAAAAGGGCGATAGCTATAGGCTAGTTTAAAGGAAGCGTTTTAGCCGGATTATCTATCGGGCTAAGGGGGCTGCGGCTAACTAATCAGCTACGCCTACTATAGCTAACTGCTGCCATTTCTATAGCAGTAAAGCAATTTTTGCCGGTGGATACGTATATTGCTTTAATGTGTTATATGTGTATCTTGCCGTGCCTATAGTATATTCCTATTATTCTGCTGAGAAGTCGAGCGAGCATCTAAGGTTAGAAGCCGGAAAATTTCAGAACTAGTAGCTGAATTCTATGAATATTTGTACAACACTTCCCGTCTTTCTAGAGTATTTCATACAAACCACATCGGCGGATTCTTCTCACCTCCGCGTTTGCCATCTCAATCGGTGTCGATTCCGTTCGCAATAAGGTCCATGCTTGGTGATAGGACGGGATTCCAGCGTTATACCGAACCGTCTCAAGCAAATGGAAGCGCCCGGACTAACCCGAACTACCTAGGCAACAAACTGTTTTCCAACTGCAGAATAGTTCTTACCTCGTACATTTCCATGCAAGTACAACCTTGCCCCGAACACGTTAGTTTGAACCCGGGCTCCACATACCGTTACTGTGGCCTCCGATGTGGACTCATGTGAGGCTTCTTATCTTTCACCGTGGCATCAGTCGATGTTGAATGCTGTCGGTGACTAGTGCTTGCATCTCACCGAGCCAACTAGAGGCTTGCATCGTCCCCACAAGTTTCAAGCCCGTCGGATGCCTTTCAAGGGTTTAGTAGCCCCACTCTGTAGTCGAAGCCTTCGGCCAGCCTGGCAGGCCTGGTAGTTCACGCACTCTCCAAGATGCGGATACTGGGTGGGGGTTCGTACAAGGCACATCGCATCCTGACATCAGATCGACGAGATCCATAGATATGTCGGCTTATTGTTGGAGCCACTGGGAACAAATCGGACTGACTAATTCAGTTCTCAAAGAGAGAACATAACCACGCAATTTGCAATCACTAAAGACTCAACAAAACGTGCATGTGGGGTTTTGGTCTTGTTGGCCCCGTTCTCACAAAGAACAATCTATAAGGTAATACTCAACTTAAAGGTCCCACACAGCTGTAGCACTCGGCTCGATTATATCTGGGCTTAACAGAATAGCCAGTTTGGATGCCCCGGGGAAGTGTGAACGTGCCGAAGAGAATGTCACAAACTAGCCAAGCGCCCCACGCAACAGCCGGCAAAGCATGCGATAATCAATTTTGTGTCTTTTGCAAAAAATGCCTAGCCGCGCATCAATTTCGTTATGCTTGCAAGATCTGAGCCGGGGAATCGGCGTAGTATCGCAGCGTTGCAGGCTGCGGCGCAGCGGGCTGTGTGCATGATCTGCGGCCATCAATCGCCTCGCAATATGCTACGTACTGTGCAAGGTTGAAAGGGCTTCAAGTCTCTTAAGAGGAATAGTCCAGCCCACCGCATTACTATAAACGGAATCAATTTGTGGAGCCAGGTGGATAGGCCGCTGGTAGAACCATGAGTAGAGTACCCGCTGTGGTGGGTACAGGCGGGTAGACTACCAAAGTGGATGAGAGTCACCAACAGCAAGCATAATATTACGGTGTTATATCCACTTTTCAAGTCCTTGGTGTCAAGACCCAGACACCTGCCTAGTGCAACAATAAATTCAGCCTTGGTGAAGCTGGACCCTATAAACTGGACTCTAAAAGTGTCTGCGCGCTTAGACAGATTGCATAAAGACCCACGCCTCCGCTGCTGGCACCACAGTATATGATTTTACGGCATCATTTGGATTGGATTGCTTCTTAGTGCTCGCTGGCACTCCGTGCGAGCCAGAAACTGAATGCAGACCCCATCGCATTGCCGGACCAAGAAACGCCCCCGCACCGTAACCCGGCTGACCCAGTTACAACATCTTGGTCCATTTTGATGTGGCAGTGTGGTGGCCTGCTGTGTGCACTGTAAACAAGTTAACCGCAGGTACAGAGTAGTCTCGGCTGTATTTCCTCTTATATACCCATTTAATCTGTTTTAAACATATTACTCTTAAGTTAAAACGAAACTAAATAATATATATAAAGATATATACCTTATAACTTTAAATATAAAATACTATTTAATATTAATAACGTAGTTTATTAAAAAGTAAGATATATTAAAAAGTGAGATACCTTTATATATAAACTATTAAGCCTTTATTAAGTAGTCTATTAAGCCCTACTTTTTAATATAACTAATAACTATAGGTTTAAATCTTCGAAGTATACCCTAAAGCGTATTTCTATAAGGGACTAGGTGCTATTCTTGCTATATAGAAGATTAGGCCCTAATACCTCCTATTACCTTATAATTTTACGTAATTAGTAATATCCCTATCTAGTTACCTATTAGGAAAAAACTAGCCGAGCTAAAGGCCGAGAAAAACTAAGTAAAGAAGCTAAAACTAGCTTCCTTAATATATTTAATTATTTATAGGAAAACCCACCGCGCTAATAAGTATAATATATTACTAATTAAGAGCTACTAGGCTTTAAAGGGGGCGTAACTTCCCTTTTACGGGCAGGAGAAAAAGTAATACTAGTAGAAATCGAACCCGCGGCCTTTACGCTTACTATTACGTAAAGCTATCTAGCGCTCTACTAGTGCGCCATAATGCTATATCTTTATATATATATATATATATATATAAGATATTTATATATAATTATATAGCTCTTTAAGTTTAGCTTTAAAACTAATATAACTTAATATATATATTATTATATATATAATAATGCTTTACTTTAAAGCTTAAGTTAATATATAAATCTTTTATAGATATATAAATCTTTTAAGTAGTTATTAAAGAATTATTAAAATTTAATAATATTTTCTTTATATTTTATATTCACCTTTTAAAATAATATAAACTATTTTACTTTTTAATATATCTTATTTTTTTAATAAGTTATATTACTTTTATAAAAATATTATAAAAATATTAATAAATAAAGTATTTAGCTTTAAATAGCTATCTTTAAAAAGCTTATTTAAAGTTTATAAGATATATAATGTTTTTTAAGTATAAGGTTAAAAGAATTATAATTATATATATTTTTTAAATTTAATTTTATTTAACTATATTATATTTCTATAATTAAGCTTTATCTCTTTAATTTATTTAAATAAAAAGTAAACCTTTTTAAAGAAATATATTAAATAATTAACTTTCTTTTTTCTTTTTAACTTATTATTAATTCTTAATTTATAAGTAATAAACTACTTTATTTCTTTAAAATATACCTTATATATCTTTAAGGTAATAATAAATATATTAATTTATTTAAATAAAAAACGTTTTTACTTTTACGCTCTTTTACTTTAATAAAAGAATATTTTATTTAAATAAAGATTTATTTATTATAGTTAAAGTTTATTCTTTCTATATATAAGGTTAAAAGAGTTATAATTATATTTTTTAAATTAAATTATATTTAATTATATTATATTTCTATAATTAAGCTTTATTTATTTAAATAAAAGGTAAACCTTTTTAAAAAAGTATATTAAATAATTAATTATCTTTATTTTATTTAGCTTATTATTAATCTTTATTTTATTAATAATAAACTTCTTTATTTCTTTAAAATAAACCTTATATATCTTTAAAGTAATAATAAATATATCGATTTATTTAAATAAAAAAATATTTTTATTTTTATACTTCTTTACTTTAATAAAAAAACCTTTTATTTAAATAAAGATTTACTTATTATATTTAAAGTTTATTTCTATAGCTATTTATAAGCTATTAAATCTATATATTTAAATAATAAAATATAATAGCTATTAGTTTATAGCTAGTTAGCTACAGTAGGTATAGCTAATTAGTTAGCTATAGCCACTCGGCCCGATAGATAGTCCGGCCGAAACGGCTCCCCTAAACTAGCCTAAAGCTATCGCCCTTCTAGTAATAGCTTCTACTTAAAATAATAATAGCTACCTTTATATCCAGCGTAATATATTTAAATATAATATACCCTATACTATATAATAATAAAACCTAACTTATATTAATTAATAATGTCTTAAGTATTATAGATTAGCTAGGCTAAAAGAGGTAGATTTTACTATTATTAAAATTATTAGAAACTATCGCCGATAGCGGGAAATATTTAATAAAAAGTAGTAATAATTTATATTAACTTTAAACTAGTTTATAGTAACTATACCCAACTTCTAATTATATTTATTATATATACTCCCTTATAATAATACCTTTAAGCTTATTAAATTAATCTATAATAATTATACTTAACTTTTAATAAAAACTAACGTAGTTTATTATATCGTAGGATAGATTATATTATAGAATACTTTTATTAAAACCGCTAACTTCCGGTAACTCTAGCACCTTTATAAAGCAAATAAGTTAATAAAAATTAGCACCTATAGGTGCTAATTAATTTAAACTATTTATTTCCAATTAATTTAATTAATTTAAAAGGGCAGGGGTAGCTATAGGGCTAGTTTAAAATAGCTTACTTTTAATATAAACCACCTAGTTAGTATTAATTAATACTAACTATACTATTAAAAACGCGATTTATAGCGGTTAGCTAAAATATATATATTAGCATTAATTAATGCTAATTAGGCTTAAAAAGCTATAATTTATTCGGAATCTAGTTAATTAAAGTCTTTTATATCTTTCTTATAAGTTTTTATATTATACTTAATCTCGCTATAGTTATTATATCGTTATTTTATCGGTTTACTACAGCTCGCCTTCTTATTATTATTAGCTATTTTATTAGCTAGCCGCTTCCTCTTTTATTTTTCCTTAATAATTATATAAGATTTCTTAATAATAAGTAACCCTTTAAGCTATATCCGACTTTTTTTAGCCTTCCGGTATTTAGAAAATATTATATTAGTATCCTAAAGTATATAGATCTTATCCTTAAAAATAATAAGTTTATATATTATTACTTATATACCCTTTATTAACCGATTAATAGCCTTAAGAATTAATATAGAAAAGCTACCTTAATATACCGATATCCTATCCTTAATAAAACCGGATTATTATATAGTTTATTAAGCATTAGATAGTATTTATAATTCCTATTCCGAAGGGGATATAAGAAGGGATAATAGCGGAATTTATAAGCGGATATTTAGTTTAAAAATAATAGTATTTAGGTTTTAAGGAGAAATTCTAGCTCCTTTAAACCCGGATTTATAATTCTCCTTTATAAAGACCTTATTATAGGCTGCTATAAATATAATAAAGAACTTAAGCTTAGTAATATAGGTAATAGATATTTAGATAAAGAGGTTAATTTTATTGCTATATATACGCTTAAATAGCCGAAATAATATAATATTTAAAGGCTAAAGTAAATAAGAAGAATACGGCGGTATATTAATAGGGATAATATTATTACCCTTATAGTATTATATAAACTTAGCTAATATATAGCTTTTATAGCTATTTAGGATAAGTATCTAATATATAGCCTTTCTCTATAGTTTAATATACTTATTAAAATGCTAAAGCTATTCTAAATTAATTATATTATCTATCCACCTATTTAGAAAAGTAGAGATTACTTAATCTATTAAAAACCCTAACTTTTCGGTTTAATTAATAAGATAATAGGCGGCCTTAATAATTATAAATAGCGGGATATACTTACCCTTTATATTAATATATTCGATAGCTATAAACTATTTCCGGTTATTAGATTATATAGATTTAGCTTTTCTAGGTTTATCGGCGTATAAAATAATTATTAATATAGTTATTTAGCTAATTATAAAGCCGGTCTTATTAAAGTTATATAGGTTATTATTAATAATATTATATTTAGCTATTATATTACGGAGCAGCTTAAACTAATTCCTAATAACCTTTAGATCTTTATAAAGGGCCCTTTAATAATTATAAGGCCGATTAAATTTAATCTTTAAGGCTAGTTATATATCTATAAAGTATTAAACTTAATACTTACTAATAGGCTTACTATCTCGCAATATTAATAAAAGGTTAGCTATATCTTTTATATTAGATAATTGTATTAGGAATTTTCGAATATTTTAGTTAAAAATATATCGGATAAGCGTTTACTTTTCAAATTAATTAAGTTTATACTTATTAATACGTACTTTTTCGGAGAAGCGTTAATAGTTTATCCTATAAGATAGAGTTAAGCTAGAAATATTAAAAATCTATATAGCTTTATAATAGCTAAAGGGTTTTTTATAATTTTTTTTAGAATTCTTAATTGCTTAAAGGGCTAGAAGGATTTTATCTTTTTTAAAGTAAATAGGCATTATAGTTATTAATTTCTAATATATTAAATATTTAAGTAGGTAAAGTAAAGCGAAATTAACGCAAAAATTTAAGACGTAACTATTATTAAAAAAAAGCCCCCTTATTAAAAGTTAGCTATTTCAGATTCCCTTATAGCTACCCCTGCCCCTTTAAATTAATTAAATTAATTGGAAATAAGCAGTTTAGATTAATTAGCATCTATAGGTGCTAATTTTTATTAATTTATTCGCCTTATAGAGGTGCTAGGGTTACTAAAAGTTAGCGGTTTTAATAAAAGTATTTTACAATATAATCTATCCTATAATATAGTAAACTACGTTAATATAATTATTATTATTAATACCCTTAATTAAAATACCTTTAATAATTTAATTTTAAACCCTTAAGCCCTTATAAGTTATAAATTAGCCTATAGCAGCTATATCTGCCCTTTAATTATAACATTATATAAAATATTATTATTAAAAACCTTTTTTATAATTCCTTTCTTACCTTTACCTTTACCTATACCTATACTTATTATAACTATAGCCTTTAAGCCTTTATTACTATATAATTAATTTAAAAAGCTTAAAACCGAAAAGAAAACCCTAAATTAATATAACTTATATTCTACCCCTATATAGGTTATATAGCAAGTTAGCCGGAAAAGCTATTAAACTAATTTTCGTTAAATAGCTTATAGCGCTTAAAATATATTTAAGAAAATTTAGCTAATATTACTATTTAATTTACCTTTATTATATTAATCTGCCCTTTATTTATAAAACTATTATTTCTACCTAATATTTATTTAAAAACCTTACTATAATTTATACCTTTTATATCCTATACCTTTCCTTATTATATTTCCGTTACTTTCTTTTCTCTTTCTTAATATAATTATAATTAATAAGAAAAAGCCTTTTAAAGAAATAACTTTACTAATTAGCCTATATAATAATAATATCTATTTATTAAAGAACTATTACCTATAAGTAAATAGTTTTTTAAGCTAGTTATAAGCTATAATAATAAGCGTTATAATATTTTTAATAAAGTAAAATAATTATAACCTTAAAAGTAAAGTAATTATAATAATTATATTAGCTATTACTAAAAATTACTTATTAGCTAATACCTAATTACTTTATAAACCTTTTTTTATTTAACCGTTAAAGCCCTTAATTATAAAGCTTATAGGCTTAATTATAAGCCTTTTATACTTATCTATAATAGCTCTATTAAAAAAAAAAATTAATATTTTTAATTTACTTAAATATTTTAAAAGTAATCTTAACTTTAAATACTCTCTTTTTAAAGATTTCTAAATAGATTTTAAAAAATAGATAATAAAATAATTTAAAAAGGTTAATTAAAAGGTTCTCTATAAGCTAAAATAAACCCTTTATTATTTTAAAATCTATATAGGCCCTAATTATAAGCTAATAGCAAAAGTATTAATTAATCTCCTTAAATATCTATTTTATTTTAAGAATTAGAAGATATCCGAATAGCTTTAAAAAAAGTTTATAGTAATAACTTTCTATCCTAAATTAAAAGCTTATAAGAGGCAAAAAAAGCTACTTATTAGTAAGAAAACCTTTAAGCCGACCGTTAAAAAAACCTTTAAGTTAACCGTTAAGAAAACCTTTAAGCTAACTATTATAAAAACCTTTAAGCTAACCGTTAAGAAAACCCTAATTATAGGCCTTACCGAAAAAAAGAAAATACTATAAGGATAATTATAATCGACCTATAAGGCTTAATTTAGAGATAATAATAACTTTATTCTAATAGCTATAATTCTAACTATTAACGCCCTTATTAATTAGCGGCCTAATAGCCTTTAATTTATAGCCCTATTAGTTACTTAATTAATTACTTAACTAACCTATTAGTTAGCCTAGATTGCTAGCTATCTGCTAGCTATTACTAATATTTCGATATAATAAAGGAAACCTCGGAAATCGCATTTTTAAAGCCTATAATAGTTATAGCTAAAATGGAAAACTACTAGTATTAGTTTATAGCTAGTTAGCTATAATAGGCGTAGCTAATTAGTTAGCTATAGCTATTTAGCCCGATAAATAGTCCGGCTAAAACGGCTCCCTTAAATTAGCTTAAAGCTATCGCCCTTTTAATAATAGCTTTTATTTAAAATAATAACAGCTACTTTTATATCTAGCGTAACGTATTTAAATATAATACGCTTTACGCTATATAATAATAAAACTTAACCTATAATAGCTTTATTTAATTTAAAAGTTTTAAATATATATAAATATTAGTTTAAGCTTAACTAATAATTATTTCGGTTTTAGCTAAATAATTACTTTTAAATAGTTTTATAAAATAAAGTTATAATAGTCGCTTAGTTTTACTAAATAAGTATTAATTATTTTAATTTTTTTAAGTTTCTTTATTAAGCTAAAATAATAGTAAATATTTAAGAAAAATAAAGTATAATATATTTTTTAAGATTAATATAATAGGTTTTACTATATAAAACTTTTTATAATAACTTATTAATCTTTTATAAGCTTATTTATAGTTAAAAGCCGCTATTTTATACTAATAGCTATAGCATTAAGCCGCGCCTAATTTATTTATACCGGTGCTATTAGCTTTAATATAAGCCGGTTTATTAAAGTTAAAGCTATTATAGGCCGCAAGCTAATTTAACGCTATTAAGTATTACTAGTATATAAAAGTGCTATCGTTATATAACTTAACCCTTTAAAAATAAGTTACTTTAAATAAGCGTTATTAAAAAGCTACTATTATTTTAATCTTATAATATATATATAGGTTTTATCTCTATTTAAATATATATAAATTATAACTTTATTTTATAAAATTATTTAAAAGTAATTATTTAGCTTACCGCGTAAAATTAAGATAACTATTAATTAAGCTTAAATTAATATATATACTTAAAACCTTTAAATTAACTAGGTAAGGCCACTATATTTCATTATCTAAATATATAGATTTAATAGCTTTATAGCTATAGAAATAAACTTTATTTATAATAAGTAAATCTTTATTTAAATAAAAGATTCTTTTATTAAAGTAAAAAAATATGAAAATAAAAACCCTTTTCTATTTAAATAAATCGATATATTTATTATTACTTTAAAAATTTATAAGATTTATTTTAAAAAAATAAAAAAGTTTATTACCTATAAAGTAAGGATTAATAATAAGCTAAAGAGAAATAAGCTAAAGGGAAAAAGGGAAGTTAATTATTTAATATACTTTTTTAAAACCCTTTTAAGTATAAGGTTAAAAAACTTATAATTATATTTTTTTAAATTAAATTCTATTTAATTATATTGCGTTTCTATAACTAGGCTTTATCTTTTTAATCTATTTAAATAAAAGGTAAACCTTTTTAAAAAAGTATATTAAATAATTAATCTCCTTTTTTCTTTTTAGCTTATTTCCCTTTATCTTATTATAAATCTTTACTTTATAAGCAATAAACTTCTTTATTTTTTTTAAATAAACTTTATATATCTTTAAGGTAATAATAAATATATCGATTTATTAAGATAAGAAAGGGTTTTTATTTTTGCGCTTCTTTACTTTAATAAAAGAATTTCTTACTTAAGTAAAGATTTACTTATTATAAATAAAGTTTATTTCTATAGCTATTTATAGTAGAGCTATTAAATCTATATATTTAAATAATGGAATATAGTGGCCTTACCTAATTTAAGGGTCTTAAGCGCGTGCACTAGTTTAAGCTTAAGTCTTAACTAGTAGTTATCTTAATTTCGGCTAAATAATTACTTTTAAGTGGTCTTATAATATAGCGGAATAAGGTTATAATAGGTATATATTTATAAAGCAAAGCTAAAACCTTAATTAAGGTAATAGCGGCTTTTTAATATCGCTTATTTCGAGTAACTTATATTTATATATAGCTTAAGTTACACGGCGATAACACTTTTATATAGTGCTTAACGGTGTTAAACTAGGTTGCTTATAGCCTATAATAGCTTTAGCCTTAACGGCTTATTAAAAGCATTAGCGCAAATAGGCGCGGCCTAACGCTATAGCTATTAATATAGAATAGCGGCTTCTAACTATAGATAGGCTTATAAAAGATTAATAAGTTATTATAAAAAGTTCTATATAGTAAAACCTACTATATTAATCTTAAAAGATATATTATACCTTATTCTTTTTAGATACTTATTATTATTTTAGCTTAATAAGGGAACTTAAATAAATAAAATAGTCGATACTTTTTTAAAAAGGTTTATCTTTTATTTAAATAAATGAGAGAAATAAAGCTTAATTATAAAAATATAATATAGTTAAATAAAATTTAATTTAAAAAAATATAATTATAGGTCTTTTAACCTTATATTTAAGAGGGTTACTAAATAAATATATATTTATAAAGTAAAGCTAAAACGTTTAAGGTAATAGCGGCTTTTTAATATCGCTTATTTCGAGTAACTTATTTAAGTTATATAGTAATAACACTTTTATATAATGCTTAACGGCGTTAAATTAGCTTATAGCTTATAATAACTTTAACTTTAATAGGCTAATAACATTAGTGTAAATAAGCGTAGCTTAACACTATAGCTACTAGCATAGAATAGCGGCTTTTAATTATAAATAAGCTTATAAAAGATTAATAAATTATTATAAAAAGTTTTATATAGTAAAACCTACTATATTAATCCTAAAAGATATATTATACTTTATTCTTTTTAAATACTTATTATTATTTTAGCTTAATAGAGAAACTTAAAAAAAATAAAAAAATAATAATTAAAGTTTATTTTTATAATTATTTATAATAAAGCTATTAAATTTATATATTTAAATAATAAAATATAATAGCTTTATTTAAGTTTTAAACGTATATATTAATTTAAGCTTAATTATTATTTTAATTTTAATTAAATAATTACTTTTAAATAATTTTATAAATAAAGTTATAATAGATATATATTTATAAAGTATATTTAAAACTTATATATATCTTATAAAATTAAAGTAATAATAGCTTTTTAATATCGCTTATTTTAAATAACTTAAAAGCTTAAGTTATATAATAATAATATTTTTATATAATATTTAACGGTATTAAACTAGGTTACTTATCGCCTATAATAACTTTAATTTCGATAAGTTAATAGCTTATTTATAATATTAATATAAATAGGCGCGGCTTAATATTAAAGCTATTAATATAAAATAGCGGCTTTTAATTATAAATAAGCTTATAAAAGTAAATTAATAAGTTATTATAAAAAGTTTTATATAGTAAAACTTATTATATTAATTTTAAAAGATATATTACACTTTATTTTTTTTAAATATTTATTATTATTTTAGCTTAATAAAGAAACTTAAAAAATAAAGTAATTAATACTTTTTATTAATTTATTTCTAATAATATTTTTATAAATATAAAAATTGTTTTAAGTATCTTTTTTCTTTTATTTAATTTATTAAAATAAAAGTTTAAAAATTATATTATTTTTATTATAAAATAGCTTAAATAAATAAATATTATTAAAACTATTTTCTTTCTTAATATTATCTATTATTCATTAATAGCATTAACTTATAATAGTTTAGCTTATTTTTAAAATAATTTTAAAACTATAAAACTATTAATAAATTTAAGTTAATATCTTTTTTATTAAAATTAAAAGAGGGGTGATACTACTCTTATACCCCTTAATATACTGCGCAAATAATCTATATATATAGGAGCTATAACACTACTTAGTATCGGCATATCTCTTAATATTATACGTTAAAAGAGTTTTTAGGCCGGTAGATTTATACTGGTAGAGGGATACGCAGTATGGCTATTACCTGCCAATATACTTCCAGTCGGTTCAGGGAGTTAGTGCTACAATAAGTACCTGATACCATGGAGGGTGAGGTCATTGCAGCTCTCGCTTATTTCCAGGGCAAGTAGACTATAAAATGAGAATGGTTCAGCTGCAATGAATAAATGAGACCTGACTGCAGAGTTGTTGATGGACTTTTCTTGCGGATCAATGCTGTCATTCGGAACGAACATGGTGCTGAGATGACGAATAAGTACCGATGGCAAGGTAGTCTGCCCTAAGAAGGAAGTTCTGGTTTCTTCAAAAGAATGGCAGGTGCTACAGTATCCCGGGGAACTCTAGGCAGGTGCGTCGGGCCGCCAGACCCACTGAGGGGCCGAGGGTTTTTCCAAGCAAGGATCACCCCCAACGGGCCCAGCTTGACAGGTCAGGCCGCTCGATGGAACGGAACCCGCAGAGGGGTCTGGGGTCCAGCTTCCAAGGTTCATCTGAAAGTTAATCATCAATCAATCAATCAATCTGATCTCGTCTGCAGAACTGTCAGCCTCACATCGGGAGACGTAGCCAATTGCCATACATCTGTATATATGGCGACTGCCATCCCGCCTCCAGAAACGAGAACCTCTACTCCCAGCTCTCGGATCCGATGGCAGTCTCGACCATCGTGCACGAGAATCCCCAACACGAGCTCCCAGCTTTACCTTGTCACACCGGAAGATGCAGGACTCAGGTCGACGGGTCGGAAAGATGGCGTCTTTGCTGCCAATGATAGGCCCGCCACCCAATGGAAAACGGGAACACTAAGGCACAGCACATCATCTGGTCTCTGAGGTAGTGGACTCGCCCGACTCCCGTAGTCCTTTCATCTCGCTGGTGCAGCAGCCTGTCAAGCTTCTTTCTGGGACCCTGATTGCGTGTGGCTCAGCGAGCAACGAGATCTGCGAGACACAGACAATGCGACCATCTAACCAGCGAACGAATGACCAGATAGTTTCAAAGCAGACAGACTCGACCCAAAGCCCCTGGGACAAGCGATCATCGGTTCGAGATGCCCAAGTGCGTACTCGTATTGAACCATGCTCCCTCTCACACAGCCCTGGGAGGCGTGGGGGTCTGGTTGCTGCGTCAGCATTCGTGCAGCAGGTCCTGCGCAGATACGCGGCAATCGTGCCCGAGGCGAAGCTGATAGATGCAGATGCAGATGCAATGCCTTAGCTGGGCAGGCGATCGCGTGGTGGGGTGTTCCATCGACGTGCTGACATGTGTAACAGCAACAAGGCACCCCCTCTACCTGCAACATCTGCAACGACAGGACGAGATTGGGCTGACAGCGCCTCATCCGACCAGGCCTGCGCGACGTTGTCTTGTGCTCCCATGCCACCAGAAACAGGTCCCCGTTTGCCGCACCCGTTGGCCCAGCTCATCGCAACGGGGTCGGATCAACTATGCTGTGTTTTGCGGGGAAGTTCGGAACCTCGCTCTCTCTCTCTCTCTCCCTCTCCCTATCTGGTGCAAGACCTTCCGTATCGACTCCCGGCCATATCCGCTTCGACAAGACGACGTCAACTTACACTTCGTTTTCGACTTCGCCCTGCATTAATAACTCTCCTGATCTGTACTAAATACCGCTGAACAACTCACATGCCGGTGTTATCTACCATGCAAGCCCAAACTAGCCTGCATGGGGTGAAGCTGCAATTCTACTAAACTTTGGGCCAAAATCCTCCCGCATCCTGCAATCTTGGCCAGCCAGCAAGCCCGCCCGCAAGTTCCGACCTGATATCCCTCGGCAAGCAGCAAGCAGCAAGCAGCAAGCAGCAAGCACAAAGTAGCAGGTGCCCTGCATTGACAGAAACTTTAGCATTGATTGATTGCATCCGATGATCACAAACTGGACTGTCTTTTGCCTCTGGGCCTTGCCTGTTGAATACCGCCTTCTTTCTTTATCGGTCTGCCACTTCAACACACACCACACCATCCTCCACTCGCCTTCAGATGGTCAGCCTGCGTTCTAAGCTCCACCTGGCCAGGCAGGGACGCAAATCGTCGCCGCTGCAGCTGTCGGAGTCGGAGTCGCCCTGCCTGTTGGATAACAGATACGACGCTGGTGCTGCTACTGCCGCCGCCCCGACCCAGCGCGCTGGATCTCCGTCCGCAGCTAGGCCGCTTCACCTTCCTACTTGGTCCGCCCCACGCCATCTGGCGTTGGACACGCTGCCAGAGGAGCTCGTGCAGAAAGTTGCCTTCTTCTGCGGGTCTGATGCTATTCTGGGCTTACGACACACCTGCCGAACGCTACATCGCGCCTTGGACACCCCGTCCTTCCTGGCCGAGATCGCCCGACAACGAGTAAGTCTTGTTTGGTTATTTTCTTCCCTCTTGCTTCCATCAACGAGAACTGTCGCCCCCAGACTTGTGCCCCCTCGATCTGGTGTCAGCTCTCCACGCTGCCGGGAGGGCTTTGGGGCCAGACAGCTTGTCGACGGGTGGGTCGGACGACACAGCACGGAACCCCTGCCCAACGGCTTCCCCAACACCAAGCTCTTTTAGATTGGGTTTTAGGGTTTTACTACATGGGACGCCATGTTGCATTCGAACACACAGACTGCACCCACAGACCACGTTAGACCAGACCAGACTGACGGACGGCGCTAACCTCGCCTTTACCATTTAAAAGATGGACCCTCCCGCCAATGGCACGCCAGGTCGAGATGTCTTGATAGCAATGATCAAGACACAGATGGACGAAGACCACGATGGCCGAGACCAGGACGCGAGGAGGGACGCGTTCCTCTCCCTCGCCGTTACCATTCCCCCAAGGCAGCGGGCCCGAATCAAAGCAGCCATGGGTCCGCTCTTGGCGAGGGCACGGATCAAGGGTTCGGGCAGGGATCCTGATACTTCATGGGATTGCGCCGCCAACCAACATGAACATCACCACCAACAAGGTCATGATCCACAACCCGATCGCAACGGCGAGACTTGTGACGTGGCTGCTGAGGTCGAGACAAGATTGGGGCTGATATCAACTCTGTGTGTCTTAGGATGTCAGTATTCATCTCGATTCCTTGCATCACATACGAACCATTTCACCCATGTTTTCTCCACTTCTCTACTTAACGCAATTCCCCGGACGGAAGAAAGTCCCCATACAAAACGCACATTCAAATATCAGGATGGGTAACTAAGTTACACATAGATTCGGATGTATGTGATTTCGACTTGGGCAGGGCGCTCATGGCCATCAACCCTTGGACAATAAAGGCGAACATATGGTCAGAAAAGAAATTACAGGCACAGAAACAGCTGAGCCTGCAGCTGGCCTTCACCATGACGATAGGTCTGATACATCCTTGGAACTGGTCAAACATATCTGCCGAAACACCCGAGTACCACAATCTTGCCCACCGTGTAAGAGCGGACTACCACGGCGAGGACTTTACTTCTTCGAATCAGAGCTTCTGGCTCAGCTGGGAGGGTTTGCACACAAGGTCACTCCAGCTCGCTGGACTGATAGCGTACATATTAAAGATAGGTGGCTTCGATGATATACCTCGGTCAGACTTCATCCCACTTCTCCGTGACACATTATCACTTTCGAACTCAGCAACAAATACATCATCATCGAGAACCCCTCAACTCAAGATCCCCCTGCTGGAGAAAACGGCAAGTGGCAGCAACGGCGGCATCAGGGGACAATCAAATTCGTGGCAGGAATGGTACGCTTCGAGGGTGCGCGACCTAGTCAACACAATTGACGACGACGATGACGAGTGGTACGGCTACTACGTCTACACGTTGACCAACACTGAGAACCTGAACCCGATCGGCTCCAAGGACCCGGCCATGGAGAACATCCACTTCAAGCTCGGCAGGGCACCGCCAACACCGCCAACACCGCCAACAACAACAACACCAACGGCGCCCGTCGCCGCCAAGAAGCGCTCCCCATCTTCGACGCCGACGCCGACGCCGCAGAAGCTGCCGCTAGAAGCGCGCGCCTGCCAAGACGGCATCACGTGCAGCTTCGACTTTGTCGGCACCGTGGCGCCGGCGACGGGCATCGTCAGCCTGCGCAAGAACTACGTGGGCGCCCACTCCTGGGAATACGAGGGCGTCATGACGCCGCTGGGGATAGTCGGTGAGTGGGGCAAGGAGGGCGCCGGGTTCAACGGGTACTTTTGGCTCTGGAAGCGGAGCTGGATGAGCGCCGGGCGTGGCGCCGGCGACGACGGGACCGGCCAAAGGACCTTTGCTTATGCTTAGACGGATGGCCCCTGGTTGGCTGACAGGTGATGGGTGGGGTTTGCTCCTCGCTTGGGTTTTATGTAGTTTCTCTTGGGCTGTGTTATTATCATCTAGCGGTATTCTGGGGTTTGGGGCTCACTGGTCGATTTCACCATAGCGAAATTGAAGCCTTTTCTGGTTTTTTTTTTTTGCCCTCGGTGGATTCAATGTTGTGATTGAAACGGTTGTGTTGGGAAGCATTTGAAGCCACCCGGCAGGAAGCGTTTGACAGAAGGTGCGAGTCAAATCCTTTTCTGTCGCAACAATTTCGATATTCATTTCCCACCTCAACTTAAGTATCACCTGCATCTAGCCCAGCTACTGTATAGAGCATTTTCACTGGCCGGAAGAGAAACTCGTGCCCAGCGCAGGCCATGTATCAACGTGAGTTCGGAAACCCCTGGGAAAAGATTGCCTAGCTGTGGCATAAATAAGACTTGCTGTAGATATCGAGTTGTCTGAGGACTACGAGTGTTGATGCGGACACAATATCTATCCGGTAGCCCAGGAACCAGAGATACGGTCTAGACAGAAATCCCGCCTCCCAAGACGTATTTTCAGATCTGCCAGTAAGATAGTATCTCCTGGTATTGGTGCAGTGGGTTCCGCAGCAAAAGCAGGATACATGCTGAGTTGAAATGGAAAAGACACAATTATGAAGAGCATAATAGTCAGTTACAAGCATGGATGAATGACCTGGATAAAAGCCGCTGAGGGGTGGGAAAGAGGCCGATGTTTGAGTGCATGCATATGTGGGGCTGCGCCATCGTGTCGACGAATTTGGAATGGACGGGGAAACGGCAGACGACAAAGACGAAGAAAGATTGACCAAAGAATAATGGCATAACCTATCATTAAAAATTCTTACCAAATAGGAACATGCACGCATCGCCCACGCAAACCCAATCTCATAGCCCAAGAAGTAACTTTACCGACGGAAAGGATAGTTAGTGCGCGAGTCGTTCTCATATCATGACCCACAACAGCGCCGGCTCTAACAAGTCAATTCCCCACCCCAGATAAGCAACCCCTGATCAACAAGGCTGGTGTAGATGACTCGCCCCTGAGAAGGGTTGACTCGTGCGGGGGTGGACCCGGGTCCGTAGGCGAAGGAGGCCTGTCCCTGACTCCGGGACTCGGGAGCTTCGAGGCGATAAGCCCGACCGAGATGCCTTGTTGTGATAATAATGGGTCTTGGTCATGCTGCTCCGGCAGCAGGGCGCGCCGCCACAGACTGAGACATCGAGGCGCAAATCATCACGGAAGTACGCGAACCAGGCGCACGAAGCCTCGCAGTGGCGTTTGCCAACAACCACCTCTGTACACAACACAACACAGAAGGAAACGCAACGCAAGGAGAAAGCCATCATGGGCAGGTTCCTCCTCCACACCTTCTACGCGACCGGCCACGTGCTGCCGATGCAGGCGGTGGCCAAGGCGCTGGTTGACCGCGGGCACGAGGTGGTGTGGCTGACGAGCCCGGACCAGGAGGCGCGGGTGCGGGCCTCGGGGGCACGGTTCGAGGCCACGGTGGAGGTCGACCGCGTCGACAAGGTGCTGCAGGGCGCAGACCCCAAGACGCTCGAGGACATCGTGGACGTCTTCTTTGGCGGGCGGCTCGCCGCGCAGGTGGCGGACCTGCGGCGGGTGCTGCGCGGCGGGTTCGCGGCCGACGTGCTGCTGAACGATGCGCTGCCCTTTGGCGCGGCTGTTCTGTGAGTTATGTACAGTTGGGCCTTCCTTGTGCCTAGCATGATGATTCCCGGGCGAGCCTGCGTTGCTGAAACCTGGACAACAACAACAGGCACGAGCTAGGCGAGATCCCGGCCTACGCGACGCTGGGCGTCGTGCCCATGTACTTCCGCGAGCACGCGCCCAAGTCGACGCTGGGCACGTTGCTCAGCCAGCCAGAGCTGATCGTAGGGTGCTTGAACGCCCAGAGGCAAGACCTCGGCCTGGCCCCCATGGAGCCCTCGCAGCTGCTCCAGTACAGCCCGCAGCTGCACATGCAGGCGTCGTGCGCGGCGCTCGAGTACGAGCAGGCGCTGCACCACCCGACGCACTACGTCGGCCCGCTCATCAGCCCGCTGAACGCGGCGTCGGCAGGCGCCCTGCCCGGCTGGTGGGACGAAGTGATCGCCGCCCCCGCGCAGGGCCGCACGGTCGTGGGCATCACACAGGGGACGTTCGCGACGGACCCGACCAGCCTCATCATCCCGGCCGTGCAGGCGCTGCGCGGCGACGCGAGCCTGCTGCTGGTGGTGCCGTCGCAGCAGGCCGACCAGGTGAAGGAAGCCCTGTTGCTGCTATCAGGAAAAAGCGGCGGCAGCCTCCTCCCCTCGAACCTGCGGCTGGCGTCGTGGCTCCCCTACGAGGAGCTGCTGCCGCGGTGCGGGCTGCTCGTGACCAACGGCGGGTACGGCAGCGTGACGCAGGCGCTGGCGCACGGGGTGCCGCTCGTGTGCGCCGGCACCAGCGAGGACAAGAAGGACACGGCCGCGCGCGTGACGCACCTGGGCGTCGGCGTCGACCTCATGACCGACTGCCCCGGTGCCGAGCAGGTGCGAGGCGCGGTTGCGGAGATCCTTGGCGCTGATGGCAGCAGGTATCGCGAGAACGCGGAGCGGGTGGGGCGGGAGCTGAGGTCGCTTGGGGGTGCGGCGAGGGTGTGTGAGCTGCTGGAGGAGGCGGTTACTGCTGGAGGGAAATAACAATATAGAACTGGTTTGTATAATTAAATCATAAACTGTATATTGATTACGTGGAACTGTCCGTTTAGGGATATTGAGGGCTGAATACTTCGGCGACCGTCGTCGATATGAAGTTACAATGGACAAAGGCTGAATGGTATTTTAAAGCCCAATTCGGCGGTCTGGTATTCAATTTGCATTTGATATCCCTGTTGACGTTCCACAGCCTGTTCCAGATGTCCTATCGAGCGGTCTCTCTCATATGGCCACGAGGCTGGAGCTGCTCGCGACTTGAAACCCCTTATACATACACCAACTCAGAACCTAGACATCGCCTTCGAATCGTGACCACTAGCGGGTCTTCCCTTCTCCGCCTCATTTCCATTCCCCGGATTGTGTATGTGACTGGTCCGCTCCGGGGTCCAATGATCTCCATGTGGAGTCGTGTCTGCCAGCCAACGAGAAAGCATTTCCTGGTTGCCTGTTCAAGTTCAGAAAGTGGACAATTCGCAAATTAGGCCATACTATACCTCTGTTTTTCGACTTCTTCGCTGATGATTTGGACTGATGAGCGTCCATTTCGGCTGCCGTTGAAAACGTGTTTCGGGCCATTGTCAAGTATACAGTGATGGAGTGTATGCGAAGCTTAGATAGAATATTTGATATGCTTGTTCGCGGTGTTTCTTACAAGAACTATTTCAATTTATAGAGATTGAACTCGACTGTGATATTGCCCCGGGTTTCATTCTCCATGACCGGAGAGTGGCCTCTAACACCTTGCTGCCATATCCACCAAAGAGACAGTTTGTCCCAATGTCCTGGCCTTCATCTGGGACCGGTCCCAGAAATGGGACAAGGGGAGCTATCGCGGACAAGCGCACTTCGACTTCTCAGTCCGGACACTCCTCGCCACCATGCAAATTATAATGAATGGCGGGACCTCAGTTGGCGACGTGCCTCTTTTAGACAATTTTGGGTCGCCTTGCTAGAATTCGTGCATGCTTTAATGTATGCTAGCAAGGTATGCTACCCTAAGTCCGGTTTTGTCAGATAATAGAGCCACTACAAGTCCAGCAACGGATATAGGTGTATATTGGTATTGCGCATACTTATGTCTTCTTTCTTGTCAGTTTGGAGGTCGCCCCTTTACATTGTCGAGTCCATTAGTTGCCGGGACCGCCAGGACAACAGAACTGACCCTATGCCAGGCTCTTAAAGTCTTTTGTCCCGCCGAGTAGATTCCGTGGGTCAACTGGGACCCTACGGTAGACTCCTGTCAGCTGCATAGCGTCGCCGCCACCGCCGTGTTGCGTCACACACGACTAGGATCCTGATAGGGCATGGGGAATTGTTCCAGGTCCCAGGTCGTGCCGTGATCCACCGGGACCTGCCGGGACCTCCTGGGACCTTACCAGGGCCTCTCAATTTGGCCAGGACCTTGGTCTGACAATGTCAGGACACATAGAGAACGCAACGAGGGACACCTTGGTCGCTTCGGTCTGGGGATGCTTATTCGCCCGCCCAGTCGGAGATCGACGATCGCACTTCAGTGGCGTACAAATAAGGCAACCTGGAAAGCCCCGCAGTCCAATGCCTGCTTCTGACACCTCTGCGGACTGGTTCATATGAAGCACATGGTCCGCCCTGTGTCAAGGAGCCACAGCTTCTTGTGAATGTTTGCCTACTTTTCCTCCAATATTTCACCGAAATCCTGCAGCCTGATCGCCTCGTTTACCCGATCCGTACATCCAAGATGTCTCAATGTAATCCAGTCCCGTTCCACCACCCTCCATTCAGCTCCCCGCCCACGCTCCTTGACCGGTTCGCCAATAAATACCGCTGGTCGAGAGGAGCAACTCGCGGCACCGAAGCAGCTCAGCAAGAGTATCAAAAAGACCTGAAGAAAGCTTTTGCAGAAGTAGATGGACTAATGGCAGGATTCACAATCCTGGATGAAGCCGTCGACAGTCAAGCCAGCCCAACATCCTCTTCTTCGTCGTCGCCCATCAGCGTTGCAGAAACGCCCATGCCAGAAGCCAGTTCCTCTTCCCGCACATACCAATACGCTGCAGAATTGTCCGATGACGACATGCTTGACGTCGAAGGACATCGCAGATCTGATATTCCTCCGGCCGGTCATCCAGATTCGCTCCCAGAGCTCGGCCCCAAATCCTTGTCCACTCAATGGACCGCCATTCGAAGCTTGGGAGAAGAAATAGAACAACACCATGGAAAGTTTCTATCTGAACCATCTCTCACCAATGATCCAATTCTGAGCCGATTACGCGAGGTTTATCCGGACTCGAAAGGCATACGGAAGACAGGCATCCTGCTATTCCGGGACATCCTTGACGGCTATCATCCTACCAAGCTCAACGAGATCTTCGCCTTTGCCAGTCTGGCCTATTCGGTCTCGACACTGCTATACAGAGAGGGTCGAATAGAGCACGGTCAGGTCCTCGGGGGTCTCAGATCCTGGAAGAATTCGATACTAGATTCTAAGGAGAGAGAAGCGTTCACCAAGTTGGCGCGGCATTTATGGCCAGAAGCAGAGGACCACTTGCAAAGTACACCCATCCAGCAAAAGACATGTGCGGGCAAAACGCCGGTGCCGACACAACCGTTTCATGAGACCGGAGCATCTGGTGTGCGGAATCATTTCGGAGGACCTCCTTCGAATACTGGCCCGACGGAAGTCTACAATGATTTACTACCCGGTCCATGGCCCACCTACGCGAGCACTATCAACTCAAGTCAAGCATCTTCCGACCTGCTTGGTCACATCCTGGGTCTTACTGAGCACACAAATCAGGTCTGGGACTTCTCCCAGCTGCAATCCTCCAGCGATACCTCTTTCAACAATTTCGACCGCATTGCCAACCCATCGCATATAGGCCCGTTGTGGAGCGGAGATTCTAGTCAGCCAGCCTTCAACTCACAGATGCCCACCACAGAACATCCTCCTCTACACACAAAGAGTACTTCTGTGGTCACTAGCCAGACAGCCGGACAACAAGAACCAGATACGGATCTGAGGAGCACCTACGTATTCCTCGTCGTCATCGCTTATCTCACAGAGATCAACGAACTACTGGACAGACTTTCGGGATGGGGCCTCTTTCCCAAGCCCGAGAAGCGTTACAAGGCAGCAGAAGAGGAGCACAAGCGTTTCTACAAATCGGTAAAGGAAGAATTCTTCGAGCCACGCAGCAATGGGCGGTTTCCTCATTCGAACTACAATGCCATGCTGTCAATCGCCAAGACTCTCGCGAGAGAAGCTTGCCTCCGAACGGCGCAGGAAGTTCAGCATTATCTCATTAGTGCAGCCGTCGTGAGTACATATCATTCTCCGAGTTTCTTTGCGAGCTGGCTAACGTGCGGGAAGGCTGTTTTCCCTCCAGGAAAGGAGTTCCAGGATTTCATCTTGTGGGTCATGCATTGTAACTCCAGCGGTCTTCAGAGACCAGAGCCTGCGCCAAGGATTAAGAAGAGGTATGTCGAGCTTTGCAATTTGAAACCTTGGTCTTACACTAAGGCCGAAGCAGGAGACAGCACGTGTGCGACATTCCCGGCTGCAAAACGACCTGCAAAACATCCAGTGGTTTAAGCAAGCATAAGAAAGAGAAGCATCAAAGCAGCAACCTGTTTAGATGTCCAAGGTGTGAATACAGCAACGCTCGTCGCGACCGAGTGCGTGTACACTTCGGGGCAATGCATCCAGAGTTTCAGATTCCTCTTAGTCTTCAGGGCAGGCCGAGACAGAGGGGGCCGTCTCAACCTTGATGGGAGTATTTCACAATGTCATACAAATCTCGTACATCCTCCACACCAGTCGTGTCTTCGATATGTTGTCAGTGACTACGTTGTGCGGGCGATGCCTCGTTTGAAAATGTTGCGGGGAGCCTTGTGCACCACTACTAGATAATTGCAGGTCAGTCGCTATAGCAGGGCCATCATCAGTTCATCTTTCCACAAGAAGATGACAATATAGACCTATCTGAACCTCCACAGAGATAAATTCTGCTGATACCTGAGCAAGTTTCGAGGCTTACAACTGCCCAACAGAGGGAAGAGATTTCTGTGCTGGGAACCAGGAAATCTGGAATTTGGGATATTTTCATTTTACACGCCTCGTCCGAGAACCTATTCAAAGGTAAGAACCTAGTTCTTGGTGGTCTCCTCGACAATCTCCTTGTTGTCGATAAAAACCTTCTCGTACCCCACCATGATCTCGCCTCTGGTAGAATCGATCCAGCCGGTCTCTGACTCCCGACCGATTTCCTGATACTCTGGGTCGCCGGTAAGAGCCATCATGTGCTGGAGATATCACTGACCCAATAGGTGAGAACCTCGTGTGAGCTGATGACGGTCCAGCCCGGGCGGACCTTTTCCACTGTCGCGGCAAGGGCCTCGGAGACATTGCTGGGACAAAATGTCTGGCACGTCACGGGATCATTAAGCCGTCAGTCACGCCCTTAATTAATGCGAGCGAGCATCGCCTCGGTCGTATAAACAATACAACCCTAGCCAGGCGGAGGGGGGCACTAACAATGGAATATTCCATAACCTCGTGTCTCTTGACGAGCTTTACCCAGGCAGAGTTGATGTTCTCGGAGAGGCCTTGTCGAGAAACGAAACGGTACCAGCGCTTTCTAGCCAAATCCCAATCAAAGGGCATCGATTTTGAGTACAGCGCAACTCACGATACGGCGGTCTCAGATTAGGCTCCCGGAGACTGTGTCCTCGTCGTGCTCGAAGGGTATGGCTTCACCAGCGAGATGGTGTGCACGCACATCGCGGTCGAGTTTCCAAAACCCTCGAATGAGCACCCGCTGGCCGGTCATGGAAGCGCCTCAAGAAACTGGCATTGAAGATCGAAGATGAGGAACGAGCACCTCTTCGAGTACACCTGGATGAGTAAATATAGTCGACACAGTCGAAGAGGCTGATCTGGAATTATTACTGACTCACGTTAATCAGATCGCGAGATTGTTGCGCCTGATGACACCCTGTCATGTCAATAAGACTGAGGTCGGAATAAAGTTTTAAAGTTCATCCGTGGGGTCTAGAGTTCAGTGCTCACCGTCATGCCATAACGGATATGCGAAAGCCAAGACTGAAGCTCGGGCTTTTCTGAGGAGAGGGGTGGAATAAGAACCAACCGGAATTGAGGGAATAGTGGGCAGATTTCAAAGGATTCAGTGGAGGGCAGGGAAAAAGATAAATATATCACAGAACAGATCCCTCTTGAACCATCGACCGGTAGATATACATTCTGTCTTGCTCTTATGGAAACTAAGACTTAAACCTAGAACGAGGACATATACTTAGTATGCAAAAGCTACAGGCTACAAATATTGGCTCGACCCTTGTCCTCTTAGCAAAACATCAAATCATTGCCCAAATCCCCAAAACGCCAAGGCCCACCACGTTCAAGGAAAAACCTTATTTTTCATCACCTTCATGCCACATTCCTATGCCGACGACACCCGCTCCCTGATCAGGTCCTTCTCACAATCAAACGACTGAGGGCTCAGGTAGGTGACGACCCGGAGCTGGTTCTTGGCCAGAGCACAGCCGACATAGTAGTGTGACCCACACCTATCGTCAAGAGTCTTCTTGCCACTGACAAGATATGGGGTCAGCAAGGGGAATGTGCCGGGATGTGAAGAAAGAACTCTGAGCCCAGGTATGACAACTCACAAGATATCCCGCAGCGCAGCCTCATAGTTGTCCATCTGCTGATCTGTCCTCCTTGTCGCAAAGTATCCGCGCAGCCGTCCCAGCACCTCGGTGTCGCTCTTGCAAAAGTACGTCGGCGACACGTACATCTTGGCCGAGACGGGCTTGCCGGCGCCGAGCGTGTAGTAGAAGCCCGGGCTGGCGCGGCCGGGCGCATCCTCGGGCAGCCTGTCGGGGGCGTCGGCCAGGAACGTCTGCCAGAAGTCCTTCAGGTCCTCGAGCGCGTCCTCGTTGCCGGCCATGTCCAGCCGGCCACCCAGCGTCAGGCAGTCCATCATGTATTCGAGGCTTGTGTGCTTGGCGCGCACGTACACCTTGACGCGCGCCCTGCTGGGCTCGAGGCAGTCGATGGACAGGATGCCCGTCTCGAACCCCCAGCGCGCCGTGCCCTCGTCCAGGTACTGCAGCAGCGGCTCGCACGCCAGCGACCTGTACTGCGCCTCGGGCAGGGACCGGATGGCCTGCTGCACGAGCTGCAGGTTGGTCATGCCCAGCTCGAGGGCCTTGAGCCCCGGGTAGATGTACATCTTCATGACGGGCCCGCCCTTCTCGATGTCGAGCGCCACCACCACGCCCGCCTTGGGCGTCGTCTCCTCGATGAAGACGTCCGACGTCTTGTGCCGCTGCATCTCGCGCGACGGCAGGACCGCCCCCGTGAAGTGGTCGTACCACTCGAGGTCCAGGCCCGGGACCATGCCCTGGTCCCGGAGCCTCTGGATCCACGCGTCCGTGGCGTACGAGTTGAGCGGGTCCAGCTCCGTGCCCGCGTGCGGGCCGATGCACTCGAACGAGTACCGGACGGTGCCGCTGTTGCCCGGCCCCCACTCCCACGAGAAGTCGATCGGCGTCGAGTCCGGCGTCCCGGGGCTCCTCCACCCGCGGACGTTGCCCTGCGCGTCGGGCGCCCGGCCCAGCTCCGGCGCCACGAAGAGCGCGTAGAAGATGAGCTCCCGGTACTGCTCCGCCGCGCTGTACCCGGCCCTCTGGATCAGCTTGGCAAACATGCGACCCGTGCGGTCCCACCAGTACTGCGTGTCGTCATTGCGGAACTGGATCGTGGAGTTGACAGTCTCCCACGGCTGTGGAGGCTCCACCTCAAGTGCCCTCTTGAGCTCGACGACCTTGTTGTTGTGCTGTTGCTGCTGCTGCTCACGCTTGAGCTCTGATGTCTTTTCCTTGAGCCGGGGCAAGGGCTCGGGCACACGGCTGATGACTTGCATGCTGGATGAGAGGGAGAATATATGCAACACTACTACGTCTTATCGGGTCCAATACGCCGCCAGGAGGGAAAGTGGGAAAAACTGGAGAGGACGGGAACAACAAATGGGACTGCAAGATATCGAGAAAGGCACGGGATCGTCCATTTGCTTTAATGCCCTCGCGCCTTACTCTAGTGTTATGTCTCTCTCCATGGTTCCTCATGGCCCCCACCGTGGCCCATTCCGATAAAGGGCCACTACCATCTCGCCTGACTCTGATTGAGAAGATCCGAACCATACGCTGGCGATCCGATGCTGCCCAGGTGTGAGGAGACGGCACCCTGTACCAATTGGCCCGGTATATCGGGGTCATCCAAGGTTCTTTACGGCCCTTACACTGAGGGGCAAATAGTCGAAACGGGAAAGGATTTGAGATCCACTCACACACGCGCGCGAGCTGCCTGTCAAGGGTGGACCAAGGGCTTAGGAGCGTCGTACTATCGGGTGTCGCTACTGTACGTCGACGGGCCGGGCAACAGGTCTGTGACTTGAAGATCGTAGCAAGTCGGCGCCAAGGAGGCTATTGAATTGCGTTTTGCTCTGCTATTTCTCGCTCTGCCATTTTGTATTACCGTAATCCGAAGGTGCCTGACGACGCCGAAATGGGCTTCCCTTTTCACCTCGCTCAGCTTCCTCCGCTGCTCGCCATTCTGCGTCCAGATATCTTGGGATGGTACATAGTAATTCGATGCCGAGTTCCGGCCAGATACCATTAGGGGCTTAACGCACGGGGCTTGTTTCTACTACATGCTACCATGTTCAAAGTTGATAGGCAGGAATGAGTAATGAGCAGTCTAATGCCCACTTCCGGGATTATTCGTAAAATCTCCCAAAAGCAACAGCGGCTCGTTACGTATCAAACGGGACCACTCACTGACCCGGCGGACACTTCTTGACCACCGAGAATACTGATGAGTGCGGACTTCCAGAACAAAAAGACGGATCTTGTTCTTCTGGAAGAGCTGACGACGACCAGATTGAATTCAAGCCTGTGGGTCCCCCCGCCCGGGTTGCGCACGCCCTGACCCACCACGTGTCGGAGTGGTACCGTGATAAGCAGAAAAATGTAATGGAAAACAATGGTATTTCCTCGATTGTCCTTGTCATCCCTACCATGGATATTACATTTTAGTATGCGATAGGCAGAGCCCACTGATACCGTTTCCATATCGTGTCACAGCAGGTTGTGGATCGAGTCATTCTGTCCTCACGGGGAGGAGGCTCAGGGGTTTGAGACCCGCCCGCTTACAGGCAGGCCCCTCCCAATCCACACAACCTTTGAGGCCTGCTCAAACTTTAAAGAATTAACGAGGCTGAATCAGCTCTTCTCGCCTGGGGAGATCATGATGGTCAGCTCTTCTCCAGATAAGCAGGGTCGGTCAGGACAGAATCGGTGAAATGACTCGCGGCCACCCGTCGGAGATCACAGAGGGTGCAGTGGTAAAGGGCGGAGATTGGTGAGAAGTGCTTGCCGGTCTCGAGCCGGTCACTCTGATACTCCGAGAATGATTCCCGTGGCTCTCTCTGTCTCTCGTGAAGAGATTACAAGGACTTTCCGGGGCCTGCAGACGGTCCTTCAGACGGTCCTTCTTCCTCGTACCTGCAGCTTAGTTACGTAGTCTACTGTATGCATGTGTGGTCTGTTGGAATGCCGCCTGCCAGATTGGGGTGATTACGGATCTTTTGTGGGGTAATAGATAGACGCGTCGATACTTTCCCCAACTTGAACGTTACACGTCAGAAATTCATATGTGTGCTTCATCCTCATGCTTATTCCCGAGAGACTGTGGTGAACGGGAGATGAGAGAGACAGCCTCAATATGGAGTACCTCTCAGAAGTCAGGGCGATGATATCCCTCAAGAGCATCCCGCTCTACTTTGTCGCAGTAAGATCTCATGAACACCCAATCCACGCAGGTAAAAGACTGCTGACATGAGGCCCGAGGTGAAAAGGGAACACTGCTGTTCGTGGCCGGGAAGCTCTTGTACAACCTCTTCCTCCACCCCCTCAGGAAATACCCGGGGCCTTTCCTCGCGGGATCGACACGCGTCTTCTACCTCTGGTATGACGTCCGCGGGCTGAGCCACTGGAAGGTGAATGAGTGGCACCAGAAGTACGGCCCAGTGATCCGGATCGCGCCGGATGAGCTGTCTTGTACGTGATTTCCTGGATCAATCATCGCAAGAACACTCCCATTCTCTCGGGTATATGTGAGAATCCACCCAAGCATGCTGACACGCCCGGCACAGACACGGACGCCAGGGCCTGGCCCGCCATCTACGGCTTCCCCAACAAGGAGGGCACGGGCAACTTCGAGAAGGACCCGCAGTGGTGGAACAAGACCATCTCGGGCGTCGTCAACATCCTCGACGCCGACGACGACGGCCACCGCCGCATGCGCCGCCTGCAGAACCCGGCGTTCAGCGACAAGGCCCTCCGCGCCCAGGAGTCGGTCATCCGGGGCTATGCCGCCCTGCTGATCCACAAGCTGCACGGGCTGTGTAGCGGCGGCGGCGAGGGCGAGGGCGGCTCCTCGTCCGGGGATGGGAGTGCGGTCGTGGACCTGACTGCCTGGTACAACTTCACCACCTTCGGTATGTTGTCGTTGATGCATTGCTTTCTCCCCCTTGTGAGATCTGCTGCCAATCCGATTCATTCGGCACGGAAATGAACGCATTCTAACCACCAAGCCACGAATCCCAGACGTCATCGGCGACCTGGCCTTCGGCGAGCCCTTCTACTGCCTGCAGAACGCAAAGTGGCACTGGTGGCTGCAGGCCGTCTTCGACATCTTCAAGGCGGGCACGATGCTGCGCGCGGCGCGGCGCTTCCCCGAGCCGCTGGCGACGCTGCTGTGCCTCGTCATCCCGCGCAAGCTGATCCAGACCCGCAAGGAGCAGTTTGAGTTCGGCATCGAGCGCGTCAACAAGAGGCTCGAGCAGACGACAGACCGGCCCGACTTTAGTGAGTTGTGACCTTTCTTTTGCATTTCCTTCCTTCTCGTCCTCTCAAGGACAATCAATCACTGGCATATGAGTCGGGTATGTGTGTAGGTGAGTGTGTGAGTGTGTGTGTGTGTGTGTGTGTGTGTGTGTGTGTGTGTGTGTGTGTGTGTGTGAGCCAGTGTATGAAATTTGAACTGACAAAAAGCCCCCACCACCCACAGTGTCATACATCCTCAACGCCGAAGGCGAAAAGGGCATGACGCTGGAGGAGATGTACACAGCGGCGCAGGTCCTGATCGTGGCGGGCAGCGAGACCTCGGCGACGGCGCTGTGCGGCGCGACCTACCTGCTGCTGTCCAACCCGCCCACGCTCACCCGCCTCACGGCCGAGGTCCGCGGCGCGTTCGAGTCCGAGGCCGACATCCTCCTGCAGTCCACCCAGGCCCTGCCGTACCTCAGCGCCGTCATCGAGGAGGCCCTGCGCCTGTGCCCGCCCGGGCCGGGGACGTTCCCACGGCGCGTGCCGCCCGGCGGGAGGGAGGTGTGCGGGAGCTTTGTCCCTGGGGGCATGACGGTCGGTCTCCACCAGGTCGCCACGCACCGCTCGCCTGCCAACTTTGCCGAGCCGCTTGCTTTCCGGCCCGAGAGGTGGCTTGGGGACCCGGAGTTTGAGGGTGATAATCGGGCTTGTTTCCGTGAGTTGTTTTACCTCCCGGCTTTCTGCATTGCTCTTATGTGGTTGCTTGGCGTTGGCTGACTGTTCCCCCCTTGGGACAGATCCGTTCTCGTTTGGACCTAGGAATTGTATCGGCAAGAAGTAAGTTATACTCTTTTGCGCCCCCCCCCCCCTCCCTTTTCACCCTACGCTCAACCCCCAAAGCCTGGAGATATACGTACTGACGTGGCCGTCTTGCCCAAGCCTGGCGTACGCCGAGACCAGGACGGTGCTGTCGAGGATGGTGTGGAACTTTGACATGAAGCTACACCCGGACAGCGTCGGGTGGCTCGACAGGCAGAAGACGTACACGACGTGGCAAAAGGACGAGATGAAGGTCGAGATCAAGCCCCGTGCTAGGGCGTAGAGGCGGGGAGGTTGTGTTTGCCTTGCCTGGCTGCGCCCTGTCGGACAGTGTGGAGATCCTGCACTCACGGATACTTACAGAGTAGGTGCCGGGCAAATTTGACATGTAAAATGTGCTATGTTGCTCGTTCATTCTTTTCTGGCAAGTATTATTTCGCTCGATGACGATCGGAAAAGGGCTGCTTGCTGACTGTCGCTCGTCAGCACGTGGGGTTGTGTGCACATTGAGCATCGCATCGCGCCCTGAAGGGTATATGAAATCTCATTGGAGAATATAAACATCAAATCGCCAGAGTGCCGTCAAACGTTGTAGCGGGTGGTATCCATTCCAAATGCCCAAAACCAATCAAACCCACACAGATTCTGCAACTTATATGTTCGGCCTTCCTGCAAAGATAGACCCGAGCTTCCTAAAAACTAATTGTAGCAGCCGGTGTGATTCGCACTTTGTTATCTTAAAACTCCAGAACGCCTTGCGGAGGAAACACAAGTCCAAACCCAGCCATCAACTTTCCTTTCGTTTAAACATGAAGACATGCCATGAATCTCTTTCTTTTCCACTTTCGCGCTCGTGCATACACTCCAGTCGCCCCTCAATGACTGTACCCATAGCTTTGGGACCCCTGCTGACTAGGATAGTTACCACGGCCCTTGGCATAGTCGGCCGGGTTATAAGAAGCATACGTCTTCTGAGCCGCCAGGGGTGGCGGCACCGTCTTGGCATCGAGTCTCTTGAGGGCGTCCGCGCTGATATTGTGCTCCTCGGGTGTCTCGGTGTGAGTCGCCAGCTCGGACGCGAAGCCCTGGTGATCCAGCCCCGGCGACTGGAAGCCACCGCCACCACCCCCGGAGACGTCGGACGACACCGAGGTCGGCCGCGACGCGTTGCCCTGCGAGCCGGCACCGCCGCCTTGGCTTTGTGACCACCGCCAGTCGTTGGCCGGCTGCGGAGACATGCGCGACGAGTGGCCCGAGACCGTCGAGGCGTTGTCAAGGAAGGTCGGTGAATGCTGCGGCGGCTGTAGGCGCGGTGAGGCCTGAGGGTAGGAGAAGTCGCCGGGCATCTCGACTGCGAAGCTGTTGTGGCTGTTGTTGTTGTTGGCGGCAGCGCTGGCGGCCTGGCCTTGTTGCGTGAAGCCGCCGACTTGTTGCCCTGACAGTTCTGCATGCGATGGGTGCAGGTGCGGCGGTGGTTGATGCCCGCCGTATGGGGCAGACCAGTGTGGGTTCTGTACGGGCGTACCGGGTTTGTTGTGGAGGTGCTGGTGCTGGTAAGACGCAGGCCGGGGGATTTGATAGGGCACTGGCGGTGGTGACATGGAGCCAGACTGGTGGTACAGCGACGTAGGAGAGGGCCTGGGAGATAGTTGGCCATCGGAGACCATGTTGGTCCGGTCATTGGGGTTGATGGTCTTCAGCTTCCCGTCCTCGATCATGGCGTGTAGGACGCCGGCGTCGAGAAGCTCGGCCTTCTTGATGATGCGCGATACCATCTCCTTGGAGGCAGCCTTCATCTGGGCCTTGACAAAGGACACGACAGCAACATTGCACTTGATCTCGACATCGTCGCGAAGGTAGAGCCCGTCGGTGGGAGCGCCAAGCGCGGCCAGGCCAATCTCTGGCTGCTCAGGGGGCTCGACGCCTGGCTGGTTGCCGGCGATCCGATACTTGTTCCTCAGGTCGACGTTCATGGGGGCGTAGATGTGAGTCTGCAGGCCCCATGGCATGTCGTGGAAACAGCCGTTGAAGGTGATCTTGCCGGAGCCCATCCTCCCCAGACCAGGCACATATTGGATCCTTTGGTTGATCTCATACCAGGTGCTGTAATACTCGTCTGATGCCGCCTTCTGAGGCGCCTTGATGGGCTTATGGTCGAGAACCAGTGGATTCAGCGTGATGACCTCAGAGTGGCTGTGGAGGATGTCTATGGCGAGCTGGCGTGGGATGAAGCCCGGGATCGGGGTGACGATAGTGTAAACCTCCTTCTTGCGCAACATGCTAGACATTGTGAGTGTGTTGGTCAGCTACCTGGCGCGGCGCTGGAAACGTGAGGCAGGGCTGAGACAATGCCGTTGTTCGAGCAGGACAGGACAGCGGGGGGGTTCGTGAAGAGATGAATCACATGTGGCTGGATTACAAGTGAGATGCGACGAGAAGATAAACTAACATTGTCTTGGATTGGCAAAGAGAAGAAAAGAAATCAAGAGGGGTGGCCGGGCTGGCGCGAGAAACAAGCCCTCCTCAATTTAGCCTCTGGCACAGGACCCCTGAAACTTGACTTGGTCGATCTCTGGTTAGGTTTTGGAGACGGCCCGGGCTGGGTAGGGTACTACAATTTGGCCGTTTCTGGGAATGAGGCGTGCGTGGTCTCGGAGAGGGTGAGGTTGAGGGTGTGGGTGACAATGTGCGGCGCAGTTGGTTGTCGAAGTCACCAAGCTGTGCGAGCTGAGGAGGGGTGAGGGAGTAGCTAGATAGATAGATGGGCAGGGGAGGAAAAGAAATGACGGGTTGGAGAGGCGGGCAGTGGTCAAGCTGGTCAAGCTGGTCAAGCGGCCGCCGTGATTACAGACTGGGCATGACGAACGCGCGAGAGGCGGAGGGCAACACAATGTGAGTATGCGGCACAGCGGATTGCTAATAAACAAGGCAGAGAGAGATTTGCGAATTGTGATTTGTGAGTCTGGGGTTGGATTGTAGGCCTTTTGTCTGGTGGGTGGGAGACGGAGGGGAGGAAGGGGGAAACAGGTGGAAGGATGGTGCAAGGGTGCGGTGCGTTGGTGCATGCAATGTTGGCTGTTGGGTACGCGCAAAGCGACCAGAAATGGAAGGCAGGGAGGACCAGTCGGCAGGGTGTGCGTTTGCAGGCACCAGCAGCACAACACATTACATTACCATTACATTACATGACATTGATTGATTGATTGACTGACTGACTGACCGAACAATTAGCTCCAGCCGCAGGGCAGCAGACGGCAGACGGCGAGGCTGTTAGCATGCTTGGCACAGCCAAGATGAACCAACAGCATGGTACCGTGGGCCTGGCGTGGGCGCTAGCCAGGGCCCTGCCTCCAAAGCGGCCAGACTGCCTGCAACTAACTTCTGGGCAAAGCATGCAATCGGCACTTGAGATCCTTCTGCCGCGTGGTGTCTGATGTGGCGGTCCAGTGTCACCTCATCTGAGACACACACAGATGTGCCTGGGTCTTTCTAGACCATAATCTCTGAAGATACTAGACCTGTCCGTCTGTTCACGTGGATTCGAACATTGAACGGCTGGGCCACGTACTAGAGCAAAGGAAGGCATGCAGCTGCTGGGTCTAGTGAGAGGGTTCAGCATTCTCAGAAGCCCCCGAGCGCTGCTGGCGCTGCACTCACCGTTGAGTTATTAGTCTTTTCTCTTTCTGCTCTCGTCCTCTCCACCATTCCTCGATGCACCCTGCTGCTTCAATCTTTAGCTTGCGCCGTCAAGAGAGTGTAAACTAGCCAGGCTCTTTTGTCTGAATCTGCAAATGTTTCAAGAACCATTGAATAAATAGCCTTACTATTGCAAAAGGGCCACGCCTGCATTTACCACCCCACTGTTACCAGCCCTACCCAAGCTCGAGCCAAGTACTCTAGCAGTCTTTTCTTCCTAGCCCTGGGGAAGGTGGGGGGGGGGGGCAAGTAAGCAAAAGTCGATGTTGCGTTGCATCCATCCTTCCATCCTTCGATCCGTCCTACCCCACCGAAACGGCAGACTCACGGACGGACCACCGTGATTCCCCCCCCCCCCAACTCTCCTTCGCTCTCCCCCCTCCTCCATCTTTTTCCTTTCTGAGGGTTGCAACACAAATCACTGGGGAGCCCGCCTATTTTTGGATAAGCATTCCCTCCGTCAGAAATCATCTCATCCGATGTCTGTCTGTACGTCTGTCTGTCATCCGTACGGGTGGTCTGCCTTAGGGTCTTGGGTGCCTCCCCCGGATCCACGGCTGTCCGATCTTCCGTCGGCAAGCAGAGGCCGCTCCGTTCCTATCCCATACCATCCCATCTCAACCCCCCCCCCCCTCCTCCCCACCTGCCCGCTCTAGCACCGCCCCCTCGGGTCCCAGGCCAGGGCTTTTTGTCTTAGAGCGGCCCGGCACCAGTCTAGCGCGGTCTGTGGTCCAGGTAAAATTCTGGTGGCCTTGCGCCTCGCCGGCAAGGCCCAAGGCTTAATCGCGTCACGGTTGTTTCGAAACAAAACCCTCGGCCAGAAACGACCACTGAGCCAAGGGGGCGATGCCGTGCGCCAGGTTGGCCCGATTACAAGGCCCTTTCAACTGCAGGTCGCGGGCGGCCACGTGTGACTGTGCAGGTGGCGTCCGGGCATGTGAGGATGATGGCTGCACCGATCCAGTTGCACAATCTCACTCAGTCAGACCAAGGGACACAGGTTGTGAAGAGAAATTATGGTAGTTTCAACCTTAGATGCAGTAGTGACTACCCAGGTGAAATAGCTATGAACATCCCGCCTAATTAATGTCCGCAGATTTGACAACGGTGCCAAAAGCATCGCTCAACTCGGCCAGCGACGTCCTCACGAGATCCTCCGCCTTGACCCCGGGGATGTCCCGATCACCTACCGCATCCTCGGCGATGACAACGTCGTAGCCCTTCTCCGCGGCCTGCCGCGCAGTCGTGCTGACGCAGACATGGGCCATGCTGGGCGGACGTACAAAAAGAGTCAGCCACCAATCAGTCCCAGTTTTTTCTCCCTTGGCTATCCAGAACGCCCGTAAAACACGCCCGGGAGACAGAGTAGTAGACGAAAAACAAATTCCAAAAAAGATAAAAACTCACTAGCCAGTAAGCACAACCTTGGCCCTGCCCGTCCCCTTGAGGTACATTGTACTCCTCCAGGTCCGTCCCCGTGAAGCTGCCGGGGAACTGCTTGCCGACGACCTTCTCGCCGCCCCGGGGCTCCAGCTCGCCGAACTCGGCCGCCAGCGCCGTCCCCGGCGTGAACACCGGCGCCCCGTCCGGGGTCTTGTGCACAATGTGTACCAGCGGCGCCGACGCCCCGCGGTACCTTTCCAGCAGGTCCGCGATGGCCTTGCGCGTCGAGTCCACGTTGGCCGTCTTGAGCTGGCCCTCTGCGTACCTTGGTTTGTTTGTGTGTGAGCGAGTTGTGTCGCTTCGTTTGGAGGTGGTGGCTGGCATGGCAGACTTACTCGTTCTGTGCGTCGATGATGACCAGGACGCTGTCCTTGGTGGATGCCGTTGACGGCGGCACGCCGATGAGTTCGCGGAAGCTCTTGGCCATGGTTACTGAGTAGGTGGGTTACTGTTGTTTTCAGCAGTTGAGATGGTCTTTCAAGTGTGTGATTTCGGTTTTGGTTTTGGTTCCTAGATAATCGTGAAGAGACGGAACACGTGCTTCATAAATGCAAGCCAAGCCGCGACCTCTGGCTTTCGATGACGTTTTCTTAGTACCCCGTGGGACAGTAACAGCTTAGTCCGCTGTCTGTTGCAAGCAAAGTGAAACCCCCCCCCGGTCGCTTGGCACGCTCTGCTGCCACACCTCAAAAAAGTTAAAAGTACTATTTATTTTTTATCTTAACAATACAATTATATTAAAGCTTATAAAATATATCATTTAAAAGCTATTATAAAAACTACTTATATTATAATTTTAAAATACTTCTTTTAAATATAATTAGCTTTAAAATATTAATTATTTAATTAATTTATACTTTATAATATAAATATAGAATTTAATGCTTTAATTCTTTAAATAAAATATTAATATATAAAATATATATAGCGTATATATTTATTTAAATATATATTTATTTAAATTATTATAAACTTTTAATATATTTTTAAAAAAGTTAATATTATATTATTTATTAATATATTAATATTATTTTTAAATATTATAATTAATAATAGTTATTTAACTATAATAAAAAAATATTTTTTTAATTTTTAAAATATAAAATAATTATATAATTAATCTTTTATTTTTATCTTTATTAAAGAATTATTTTAAATAATAAATATAAAATCTTTAAACTATTTATAAAAATCTATATTAGAATATATATTTTTTATTTATCTTATAGGGATTAACAGCTTTATAATAGCTATTATATAAAATTGAAGTTTTTTGAGGTGTGGCGGCAGAGCATGCCAAGCGACCGGGGGGGGGTTTCACTTTGCTTGCAACAGACAGCGGCAGAAGCGACCCGTCGCCGATGAGACGCCCGAAGAGGGGCAGAGGGCCTTTTTCCCGATCCGGCAACTAACACGACAGAAAATGATCGCCATGGGTCTACATGCCGCGAATTATACGCGTATAGAGACTTTCCTATTCCCAGTCTCGAATGTATCATCCTGAGCGTCTCTCCGGCGTTTCTCTAGACTGTACTGTGCAATTTGTGTTCAACGGACCAGTTGCGGGGTGAGGCCTTGCTCGTTGTGTTGTCCAATTGAACAGTATAGTACGGCCTCGCCTGCAAAGATGAATCTGTGGAGCTAGTATGGCTGTGCATGTTTCGACAGCGGATCTCTGGGATTGGAAGAACTGCACTGGAATTTTCCAACCCATCAAAAGGTCTACAAGTTGACTGCAGTTTCCCCACACATCAAAACCATTGTTTTCACTCAAGCTGGGATGTGCACCACAGGCAGCAAGAGCGAGATCCACTGGATTACGAGTTAGGGATAGGTTAAGACGAATCGCATGCCGCAGCCTAATTGCGGGCTGCCTGCATGTGTCTACGCCTTTTCTTCTTGTTTGCCTTCTTCTGCTCAGAGCTCAAGACAAGCTCGTGGCTGTCAGACTTCGGATGAGGCGCCCCCTGGGAGCTGCTGTGTTCCGGTGTCTGGCCGTCCTGGCCATCGCTCTGTGCGGTCTGCCCTACGGCGGGCTGAGGAGAAGGAGGCGACCCCCGGCCTATATCGTCATCCCCGGGGCTGGGTTCGACAACTTCGGTCTCCCCGTGCACAACCATACTCACCGGCTCCCGCGCCACGACTTCGCCCTGCCCTGTGTGCTTCGGGCTGCCCGATGCGCCTGGCTCGTGTGACCGTTCCCGCTGTGAGGGACTCCTGGAAATGGCCGCGGATGCCGCGGCCTTGCTCGGAGCAATACCCCCCTCCGCCTGTCCAGAGTGGGCATCGAGAGCGCGCCGCGTCCTTGCTTCACCCTCGGCTGCCCACCTCTCCGTAATCGCGGCCTGCTCTGCTTCCCGACGCGCATCCTCCTCCTCCATTTCGCAGATTATCCTCTCCAACTTTTCATCCTCTGTCTCAGCTGGCTTCACTTGACCCGCAGCGACGATGTCTTGTCGACTGGATGCGTTCTCCTTAACGGGTACGGTGGTGTTTCGTAGAGGCTGCTCCTCGTTTTCCAATGTCTTGGGTACCTTGAACCCACTCATGTCTACGATGTCGCCATTCGCGTTTTTGATAATTATTCCACTGCTTTTCTTCGGCCTTTTATCATGACTTGTCTCTGAGGGAACAAGAGGCCGTGGTGGCTGCGAACTCGAGCTGTTTCTTGCCAAAGTTCGATACGCAGAAGCCAGGCCGTATCCTGACCGATCTGGAAGCCGACTCTGGTCATCAAACAGCTGTCTCGTGGATCTGTAGGGAGATGCATAAAAAGGGACCACGTAGGCAGATCCATCATAATGAGCATACGGATTTGGATGAGAATAAGTGCCATGTTGAAGCTCTCTGGGACGTCGGGAAGCAGGTGGATTCAGGGAATCCGGGTTCATGGTGCTTCGCTGCAGATGCGAACTTGTTAGCAATGGATTGACTATTCCGGAATACAGGTGCCAGGGTAGCTCGACCTCAGAAGTGCCATGCTGGGTAGTAAATGATGGTTTGGCCAACCCAAAAGCTTCTGGAAACTGACGAAGGAGGGCGTGTGCGCCTTGGCTGATATGATATGGGACTTGAGGTGTCGGTGGTATCAGCGGAACGGTGATAGGTGTTGGAAGGGGTATATCAGGAGCCCACGTGCGCGGTCTTATTCCAAGCTGCAGGAGGCTTGGGGTGAATTGCTGCGTCGCCGGTTGGGAGTCGGGTTGTATCCACCGATGTCTACAGGCGGTCTCGGCCGTCGGCCTCATCGACGGTTCACCAGCCATGACTGAGTGAAGGAAGTCGATGGCATCCTCACTGACTTTCAATTCCCGCAGGGTTTGGTCGGGATATCCACTTCCTGTCTGGGACCATCTCTCCAGGTCCTTCAGTTTTTCGAAACAATGCCCGCCAGTAAGGGCATGGAAAACAAGCTCCCCAAAACACCACATGTCAGCTTTGTAACCATCAATGTTTCTGTGGCTTTCGAATATTGGTGACTTTTCTGGGGGGCAATAGCCGGGTGAGAAATGTGTCGAGGTTGCCCCGTCACCCCCCCTGGTCTGCTCGACGCGTTTGCTGAGGCCCAGATCGCAGACCTTGACCCACCAGTAGTCCGGAGGATGCTGGATGATAAGCACATTCTAGATACCATGGTCAGAGTGGGTCCTTGCTGGTTATTCGGCATTATAATAATGTGGTCTCACACTCGACTTGATGTCCCCGTGAATGCACTTCTCCCCGTGCATGAGCCGCAGAGCACGAAGAACCTGCCACGCAATCTCCTTAACGTCATGCTCGGGCAGGCGCTTCTCGATTCGACGCCGGATATAGCTTCTCAGATCTCCGCGCTCGCAATATTCCGTGACAAGGTACAGACGATCGTCGTACTCAAATCTGTACCATCCGAGAAAACTGACAAATGAGTAGGTGTACTGCAAGTCCCTCCAGAGTTAGGCACGGACTTTTGATTTTTTTCTTCTTGATATTGGAAGAGATGATCATATACCCCCTTGTTCGAAAACTTAATCATGGCATCAACCTCGCGCAGATAGTACTTCCAGTATTTGTCATAAACCGGGATGATCTTGACTGCTCGACGGTCGAACGGGACCCCTGGGCGGGGTCGAGGCCAGACCTTGGACTGCAAGACGACGACACTTCCATTGCCCCCTCGGCCCAGGTGTGTATGTTCCTGTTCCCATACTTCGGACTCTGGTCCCGTTCGGAAGTTCGAGAGCGGATGATGCGTTCGGGGTCTTCCGTCTGTCGGGTCCGTCCGCAGAGATGCGTGTAGCCTCGACCCGCGTATTCTTTCTCGGATCAGATCTGGCAGCTCGTCAAGGTAGGAATTGAAGGTAGTTTCGGCGAGGCTCATTGCTATCGGTCGAAGGTATATATTGTCATCGATCTGGCTATTTTCCGTGCCGGACCTTGAAGAAGGAACCCGGGAATCAAGTTGGAGATTCGAGCTTGGTTGAGCAGGGTCGTGTTTGGGGATCGGCTTGTGTATGTGGTCAAGTAAGCAAGGGAGTGTGGCTGTATGGAACAGATCGGGGCAAGGTGCATGCTGTACACCAACACGCGCACGTCTCTGATTCGACCTCAACTCATCAATTTTTTCAGCTGTGGCTTGCTGCAAGCGCTTGATTAATCACCATGCATGCATAAATTTGATAATTACGCGGAGCACAGCCTCGACATGTCATATGAAAACCATCGAATTGATTGGAATGAAGCTCCAGCTCTTTTGATCTCTCGATACAAGCACCCGCGAGTTTTCTTGGGTGAGACACGAAACAATTCCTTTTGTGTGTGAGAGTCTGAAAATATTGATGCTCATTGCCGCAGCATAAACTGCATAACCTTGACTCATTCTCGGGATCATTTGAATTGCTACTGTATGCCTTGATTAGCATCTTGTTACTAATCGCGCGGACAATGGAGGCTGTCGGACTTGCACTGGCCGTACCAGGTGTTGTGGACTTGTGTCTAAAGTACCAGCCCCTATGCTCTATCCTCTTAATATCGGCCATCCATGCTGACGAAAATGATTTAGGTACGGGAGGGAGCTCATCATTCTTTGCTCGTCGTTCAAAAATGCGGATGCAGAGATCTCGGAATGCCTTTTGAGAATCATGGGAAGCTGGGTTCGCCTCGAGGAGCTGCTGAACAACATAGTTCACATCGAAGAGCTGATGGGCGAACAGCATCGAGCGGTTTATCAGCGCGTTCTATACACTCTGCAAGAGAAGCTGAAGTCTGTCGGCTCAATCTTCGAACGGATCATCACTGTCACAGGTGCAGAACATGAGTTGAAAGTGAAACGACTGAAGTTTGCCTTCAAGAAAGATGGCCTTGAACGGTCACTGCAGGACGTTGAGATGTGGATGAACAACGCAGATCTGACGTGGTTCCTAGTGCTGAGAATGTCTAGCCCGTGGGTCGATGCAGCCTTGACACGAGGCGAACCGATGATTTCCACGAAGACTCCATCGATTCCGTCTATTCGTGCAGGGCTGCACGGAAATACCATGAGTGAAGCAGATAGCTCAGCCGCTACAATCCTCAATCGGACACCTGAATATCTCGAACAGATGCAGGTTGCAGATATTCCTACGTCGGATGCAGTTGTCGCCAAGACAACCATCAATGGTGTGGTGTTATTGTTCATCCTCAACAAACTCAATTGCCCGCCACAGACTACAAACAATGACATGAAACGGATCACACGCGACCTTGCCCGCAAGTTGCAGCACAAGGACCCCGACACATTTGGCCTCCTGAACTGTGACGGTTTTGTTACGAAGCCCGTCGAACTGGCTTCACCAGGAACAGTGGAATCCACCATAATATTCGAGGTACCGCCTGGGCGCTCCAATCCAAGAGCCCTTCGTGACGTTCTACTCCATGCTCAACCCCCAGACTCTCTCACAAACCGTCTGCTCCTGGCACGAAATATAGCCAAATCAGTGGGCTTCGTGCACACCTTCGGTTTCGTGCATAAAAACGTGCGACCGGAGTCCATTCTTAGCTTCGAGGTTTCGGCCGGGTCTCCGTCTCCATCCGTGTTCCTCGTCGGCTTCGAGAACTTCCGCAAGGAAGAGGGAGTGACGCAGAGGCTCGGTGACCAGACATTTGAGGGAAATTTATATCTACATCCCGAGCGACAGGGCACGAGTCCTCAGGAAAGATACATCATGCAGCACGACATCTACAGCCTTGGCGTGGTGCTGCTCGAAATCGGATTCTGGGAGAGTTTCGTGGACTACGACCCAGAAGGCGGGAGCATCAGGCCGACGGAGCTGCTCGGCGCACCTCCAGAAGCCAAAGGGCAGCAGCTCCTGAGATACGTGCTGCTCTCAGCCCAGGATCGATTCCTGTCACTCGCACGCCGCGAGCTTCCGAAAGTGATGGGCACAGAATACGCGAGGGTCGTGGAGACGTGTCTTACGTGCCTGGACGACAATAATGATGATTTCGGAGACCAGAGCGAGTTTGAGGACGAAGATGGAATCGTTGTTGGGGCAAGGTACATTGAGAAGGTGAGCTGACAGATTTCAGCCTTGCGTGTCTGTGTTAGCTAACAGCATATAGGTCATTTTGCGTCTTAGCACGATCAACATGTAACTATCATGACATTTATCTTGGGTACATTTTCGTTCCTGGCTGCTTCGGTTCATGGTCACAACATGTTTCATTAAGTCTGGTATTTCACTAAAAAGTTTGAAAACTCAAGAACGTGACTTGAGGAATTGAGAAGACTGAGAGAAGCAAGGAAATGTTCTCTCGACGGCCTGGGTCACGAAACCAAGTGCAGCTGTTGTTTCTGTGGTCATATCTAGCACTTCATGTGGCAGAAGGTCTGCATAGAAGCTCTGGCACTGATCCACCCAGAGCACCCCCTTGAAAATCGCTTCACACTGAAGGGTGAAATGCAATGTTTCTCGATATGAACAGCGATAGGTCCAGCCACCTCGCCACGCCCGTTAACTCACCATGACATCCATTGATACAATGACGTTGTGCTGCATCCAGTGGCATACGGTCGTACCTAATGCCGATCATAAGACGGCAACAACCTTTTTTTTTTTTTTTCAACTTCAAGAAAACCGAGGAGCAGCTACAGAAAAGGATATTAAATCCTGTGACACTACTAGGAACTGCCCGTCTCGATCCTATAGATTCAAATCTGCCATCATCTTCGTTTTGAAGACCGCTATGCACATTGGCTCTTGTCACGGTGGGTATATAAGTAATAGCTACGGTAATGCTCTCGGCATTACAACGTCCTTCTTTTGTTGGTGTTATGGCGCAATAAGCTATCTCGTTCTGTAACAGCTCTCAATCTCACCGGCACGTGCACGTGCAAGAAAGAACCTGCAGTACACTGTGAAGCTTGATTCAGCCGACTTGGAGCGAACCTCGCTGTGCCACTGCTCAAGCTGCAAGAAGGCATTTGGCACGAACTTTGGGTTGACCTCCAAGGTATCGTGCCGCCCGTTCACGTTAGTACAGATTCAAGTGACCAGTTGACCTGACTATTCTCATGTAGGTCCCAATTGAGAGCTTCAATTACAGCAGGGGAGAGCCAAAGCTCTATAAGCAAGAGAATGGTGTTGTACGGGAGTTCTGTGACAATTGCGGCTCATTCATATGCGAGTACGGTGTAAGTGTTGCAGTGTTTTGTTCCCCATGGCCCTTTGCAGAGCCCAGTAAGGTGATCTGATGCAATTTCCCCAACAGGAGCAAGCTGCGGACAAGTTCAGATACATAACCTATGGAATCTTGGACGATCCCGAGCAGCTGCCCCCCAAGGGAGAGTTCTTCTGTTCAGAAAGGTCGAGCTGGATGCCAGAAGTTCCTGGTAGGTGTCATCTGCTCAAAGTAGTCGCGGAGCTGTGGCAACTGATTGATATCACAGATTTGTTCCATAAACAGAAGATCAAGGAGTAGGTGACATTCCAGTGATGCTGGGCACCTGGGAATCACGATGAACATTGGAAAGCGTGTAGGCAGAGGGGACATGCACGAGGAGTAGAGCAAGATGTTTGCAGGCCGGAACCTGAGGAATGCTTGAGAGGAAATTAGTTCCAAATATTTCTGAGCGTCCCTTTACTGGCAAGTTTGGCTCCTCCATTGGGTTCTGATGATAAATCCGTGCGATACTTTGACTTTGATGATTCGTCCCAAGCGCTATAGGAATACAGCGACTAGGAAGGAGTCGCCGACGTGAAATAGGCCAGCGCCTCCTTGCATATACGACTGTGCGAGTCTCTCATGGGGATACACCACGCGAGAAATGCCAAATCGGGATACCCGAACATAATAGCGAGCCTACAGTGGCACACACGTTGACACAGAGCCACGAGCGAAGAACAGCAACGCACAGGGAGAGAAAACACGAGCCACCATTCTAGTCCACAACATGCATCACAAAACCTTTTTCGAAAAAGGACTCGAGGCCGTCCCCCATCGCACTCGCCACCAGCCGTGACCCCAGCGACGATATGAATTGGCCAACTATTTTCTGGGTGGAAAACGGAGCACAGCACCAACTCAGCGGTACACCATCACCAAGCTGTCCACGAGGCACGGCGCTACAGTGGCAACAACATCAAGAATCGACAAGCACAACGCAGCTGCAGCGGAACCGGGATCACCGCCCGGCAGCATTGGGTCGGCGCCGCGGAACCGTTGGGCCCACACCGCTCTTTCATGGACGCCGTTCGAGTCCGACGAGCGCCCCCCTTTTTCTTTCTTGCTTTGCCTCCTCGAGCTTTTGCCTCCAAAGGGGTAACGGGGGGACCTTTTCCCGCCACCCGACGAGGAGGCGACATTATTTTTTTGGGCTTGTGATGTGTTGCCATAAGTGAGTGCTGGCACGTAACACAGACTCAAGCCGGGCGGTGCGGCCGCTGCCTGCTGATCGTACATATATCTCCGGTCGCACGGCGTGCGACTGCATACCTACATGCATGCGTGCGTGAAAAGACGACTTCCAGGAGGAGGTGAAGGATTTTCCCCCGCCGGCGAAATAAAACTGCTGCACCGCAAAACGTGGCGTCGCGAAGCAGACCAGTCAACGCAACCAAGGAGGAGGTGACAAAGGGGGGGACGAGTGGGTGGGTGGGGGGGGGAACAGGCCAGGAGGACGACCTACTTACTGTATGGGCCAAAATCTGCGGGCCGTTGGGCAGCTCGCACACACCCTGTGCTACCATGGCCACAGCGATCGGAGGAAACGGGGGACAGACGCGAGGGGATTGATGACCTCATGAGGAAGGAAACACAGGGGAAGACGACATGAAAAAATGATTTGTCGCCCGCGTCCTGCTGCGATATGATGCACCGAGGGTGGGTGCACGAGATAGACGGCACCAGGGCTCCCAGATCGAGGCCTGGGGACCGACACACTGCACCGCATGCACGGGTAGTAGTATCTTGTGCAGAGGTGCCCAACTCGCCCCCTCGGTGAGCCGGGTGCGTGGCATACAACGCATTCGGCAGCCAATGCATTTTTGCCCGGCCAAAGCAAAAGAGTGGGCGGAGTGGTGGTGGTGCTTGCGATTGATCGGTCGTCTGCAGCGCGGCGCGCACCGCAGGGCGGCGGGCCTGCATGACATGAGACGCCGCAGGAGGCGAAAAAGACGTAGATGGTTTGCTGTCAAATGTATGAATTGACAAATTGAACGTATAGGTCCTTTTGTGAAACTAAGACTAAAAAACGATGTATGGGCTTCCGATTCAGGTATGTGAGGCAGCACAATACCATAACTAGGCGGCGTTGTCCGCTTGCACACCGACACACAATGTGACTATGGTTCCAGTAATGAGGGCTCGGTAACGAAGATCGACTGGCCGAGTTGGGAAAGATGTGTTTTCCTGTATACGGGTACAAGGGATACGACTAGAGAACGTATAGACGACTTACCTCTGTCCGGTCCTCGAGAAAGCTTCTTGGGCACAGCTGAGAACATGTGGCTGATATTGACACTCTCCCAGTGTCGACTTCGTGTTCACTGGTAGGCATCATGAAAAGCGCTGAAACGAAGTTTGTGGCCCGTCTAATCTGTGAGATAAGTTCTGTGATTTACTGTGCAAACCCCACAATACCGGTATTATCAATGTTGACACCGTCTGCCTCAGCTTTCGTCAAAAATCGTCAGCAGCCACAGCAGGCAACGCCCGCGTCTCCGCACATGTCAGTCGCAGTCGCAGTCGCAGAGCCGCACACACGCATGACAGGTAGCGCTTATTGGAGACGAGACAGCAAAGTCTGGGGTGGTGGGCTTGAAGCATGGGGTAGCACAAGTAAACATTGAACAAGCCCCAGAGTGCATAAGAAGGATTCGGCCCCAAGATGTCGGAGGCAACGGACCCGGTGGTGTCGGAAGGGGGGGGGGCAACCTGGGGGGGGGGGCGCGTCGGAGGTGGGTGTAGACCTTATCAACATGAGGATACGGGTCTGGCGAATACGGGCCCTGGTCCCCATCACTTGACGGGCACACGGCGAATGGGAGGCGGTGGGAAGGAAGCAAGACGAGGCTGTAGGCTGTAGCTGCATCTGGCGGCCACCGCTACCAAGAATGTTTTTTTCTGGTTTGCATATCTTAGCGCGTCGCCCGAGAGAAGTGGAATGGAAACAAGGCGTTCAGTCGGATGCCTTGTTTTCCCCCAATGGCTTCCCTATGGCTTCCCCATGGCTGCGGCAGACCATGCGGCCCACATGCATTGAGGCTCAGGTGCCACAGCATGCGGGGGGCACATGGGCCATTGCTCACACCACCTAAATCCCTGACCCACAACAATAGAGAAAGGTATCTGGTCAGGTTTCGGTGAGGGTTTTGTTGCAGTGTCGAGGTGTGAATATCAAGGCCGCAGATAGCTAGATACCTAGCAGCCTAGGTAGGTGGTCGGGTTAGGGGAAGCGGCACTCGCGGTCCCACCCACCCCAAGTCTCGAGCTTGTACCAGATCACCCCCCTGACATCTCTGAGCAACGACACACCGTTGTGCACACATGCCGTCTACTTCCCCAGGCACCTAGGTACCTACTAGCACTGCGGGCAATCTATCAATTCTTCCGCCCACCGCCAGTATCTGCAGCCACCCAGTGCCGTCGTAATCGAGACCTGGCTGTCAGTAAGTGCTAAGCACCTAAGGTATTACTAGGTGATGACCAGCTGAGGTCACCCTTTAGCCCCCAGCTCTTGGCGTTCCTTCGAGCTGTCTGCGCCGCTCTTTGAGGGCTGCCTGGCCAATCATGTCCAGCGTTACAGACAGGACTGCACCACCCATCGAGTTGAAGTGTGTGTGTGTGACTGACATTCGATGGAGCGAGGACGTTGCTACAATTTAGCCCAGTCTGGAAGTGGTCGAGTAGTGCCTCTCCAAGCCCGGCACTTGTCTCTCCAAGTTGGTGGTGTAGCTTGTATTGGCCCGTCCCGGTCTCCAGACTCGAGTCTCGGATAGCTGGCTGGCTTGATGGCATCCCATGGGATGGTTCATCGCAAAGTCACAGCGGCAGCAGCCGTTCTGGACTTGTCTCAAGGACCTCGGACCTGTTCATCTGGCCGAGTGTGATCCCTACCGACTGACCTCGACGGGACCTCGACGGGCCCTCGACACCAAGTCCCACACACGCGTGGCTCATATCTGGGGGTTGGGTCTGTCCCCCTCCTGTCTCAGTCTTCTGTCGTTGCTTGCGACACAAACGAACCGCGTGGCCTTTTCCTGTCCTCGCCTCACTTTCCGCGACGCACCAAGTCGTTGTGGGTTGCACACCATCCTGTCGAGCTGCTTCGAGCTGCCCGGAGCTGCCTCGAGCTGCGTCTGGCTTGCTACCTTCATCGCGGCCAGTCTAGTATATTAAAGCCTTGCTGCCTGGCTTTTGCCCCCTCGCCCTGGCTGAGAGCAGTCTCCTCTCTTCCAACCTCTCTTCTCGCCCTTCTGTAGCCAAGGCAGATTCACCAGTTGACCTCTCGCGTCACTGTAGTTGAACCCCTTTTCACTCCCGTGGCCATGCTTCAACAACAATTCCACCCGGTCAGTGGTGGTCAGCCCCAGTCGCCCATGCCACTGATTCCAGTCCCTCCTCAACATCACCAGCCGGGGCCAGGGGGCCTGCCGCCGCCGCCGCCCATGGTGCATCAGCAGCGTCCCGTGCCCATGGTGGCCCCGATGTCTCTCCCCCCACAGATGCAGCGGCCCATGCCGCCCCCCGGGGCGACCCCGTTCGCTCCACACCCTCCTCACCCTCCCAGACATATCATACCATCCCACTTTCAGCGCCCGGTCGTCGTCTCCGACATCCGAGACGAGAGTGTGACAGAAGACGACATCCGGGAGGATCTCTCAGAGTACATCATCTTCAGGTTCGAGAAGGTCGAGCCGTATGATGAGTATGACTCTGACGGCGACCGGGTGAAGCCAAGCTGGGACAACTGCCTCCGGACGCGCATCGCAGGTGTCGAAAAGGCAGACGCCCGAAAGGAGATCCGGCGGCTGAACAAGGAGGACGCGAAGCGAGGAAAGACGCTCCTGGAGAAGCAGAACGCCCTGGGGCCCAAGCAGCAGGACCAGCTGGCCAAGGCGCAGCGCGATCTCGCCCTGGAGGAGCACGATGGCCGCTTCCACACCGTGCTCGCCCAGATCGACCATACGCTCAAGCCCGTCGTCGACAAGCACGAGAAGGTCTACATCCGACGGTCCAACACGAAGAGGAAGATCCACCAGAAGAAGAAGTATGAGCGCACCTCCATCACGGCCTACTTCAGGCGCTGCCCCAAGCCAGCTGAGGTACCAAGCGAGCTGGCGCGTTGCATCGAGGCCGAGAAGCAGCGGGATTTCGGGATGATGCGCATGAGGAATCACCCACAGCCGCAGGAGCAGCAGCATCAGCAGCAGCATCAGCAGCAGCAGCACATGGCCCCGCACCACCGGCCCCAGGCTGTGCAACACCCCCATCCAGGGCCCATGTTCCACCACCCGCAGGCGGCGCCCATGTGCGGCCCAGGGCCGGCAATGCAGGGACAGGTGCAGCATCACCATGCACAAGGCATGCCGATGCACAACCACAACCACAACCAGCACCAGCACCACCAGCCTCACCCCGGACAGGGGCTTCTTCCCCGACCCCACACGCCAATCCGCGTCGAGTTCGACCACAGGAAGGACAACAACAATAACAACTACAAGAAGCACCACAAGAATGGCCACTCGAGGAGCTGCGACAGCTCCGACTATTCCGACTACGGCTCGTGGTCCGAGTCCGGCACCGAGTCCACGCTGTTCACGGAGCCGTCCCGCTCGTCCGGCTCACACGGGGCCAGGAAGCAGCAGCAGCAGCAGCAGCAGCAGCGCTACGACCACAGGAGACGGTCCCTGAGGTACCTCGAAGAGCCCAGGAACTTCGGCGTCGAAGTCGTCCACCACCACAACCACCCCGCCGGCCACCGCAGCCGCCCCCGCCGCCACAGCCTCGCCGTGGGGGACGGGGAGAGGGAAGCGCCGTCCTACATCCTGACCACGGGCAGCGGTGCCGCCCGCGTCCCCGTCATCCAGGCGCCCGTGCCCCCGAGGGAGGCCGCCGTGGTCCCTGCCGAGAACATCGACCAGATCCGGGCCGACGCCTACCGCGCGGGGCGGTCCGACCAGAAGGCCGCGTTCCGGCACACCCTGGACAACGCCCCCGACGGCCTCGACTTTGCCGCCGCCGCCGCCACCACCACCACCAGGAGGTACCAGCCGCGGTACGCGCCGCGCCCCGAGGTCATCAACGGCGGGGGTTTGCCATCCCCGACGAGGATCAGGCACGTCACGGCGAGCGAGGTCGGCCGGCAGCTCCTCGACGACGACTTCCACCGCCTGCGGATCGCCCCCCACCGCCGCGATTCCTTGTACCAGCACGACGACCTCAGCGATGGCTTCGTCCATATCGATGCCCAGCGGCTCCGCGAGGTGCGGGCCAGAGAGGAGCAGGAGGACATCATCCGGGCGCAGATGGACGAGGATGCGCTGTTCTGGCGGAGGCGGCGGGACGACGAGTTGCCCGAGTCTTCTGTGAACCCATTTACCCCCTTTTCCCGGAGGAGGACAAGTAATGTGTATGACGGCATTGATCGTTGAATACAGGCGATGAAATCCACTGTTGTTTAAAAGCCGGATGTATGTCTTGGAAGCAAGCGTTTGATATTTCTCCGGGTGGCCCGCAGACAGTTGGGCAGGCAAAGTTGGGCAGTCATGAGCGCTTCTCTTAGGTAATGTTCCCAAGAATGTCGTCCCGGTCGACAATTCCATTCGGTCCCGAACTTGTACCCAGAATGAATTTAAGTCAGTGAACTTCCGCAGCTGAGCTCGAGAACTTGTTAAACATTTCCCTTGGGTTTTCCTTAGATTTCCCTGGATTTCCTTGCACTTCTCTGGGTGTCTCTGGGCTTCCTAGCATCCCTTAGCCAGTCCCTGCTATCATCACACTCACATGTGTTTCTGATAACGTTTTCCTTACAATGCCCGAGCCGGTACTAAATGGTGACCTAGCTTTTACACTCACTATAAGAGTTGCCTAGAGTGCTGCCCAGGTGTCCCGTGACCGTTGGCGCCCCTGCGAATGCTGGAACCCGGATGGACGAAAGAGCCCCCCCTCCCCCCTTTCCCTCTTGTAGTCAGGTATATAAATGAACAAGTTCTGGTTTGGTTGGGACGCGTGGTGTAATGGTAACATCCCGACTCCTAAGATGGTGATCCTGGTTCGACCCCAGGCGCGTCCAATATTTTTGTTCTTTTCCTGGGTCACTTCGCGCCCTTTATTCTCCCTCCCCCTCCCCTTCCTTCCGGCGGTGATGTGCCAACCTGCAAGTGACGCTAGACGATGTCGGCCTCTGGTTTTCGCATCAATTTGTGGAAATTATGAGCCTCTGCCAGATTTTGAAGATTGACAAGTCGCTCTGGGGAAGAGTATGCGACCAAATTAACCCTCTCAACAACGCTTTCCCTCACAGATTCATGTCCGATTTCCTTAGAAAGTGTAGTAGAAGTGCATTTTGCAGGTACGGCCAAACTTCGATTTCCCAGGTACACCTATCTCCGTTTTTAGCCATATTGTCGATCGTGCCAACGCCCTTTCCAGCTGCTCACCTTCGAGGCATGCTTTCCCGACACCTTCTCGTCTAGCACCAAATACCACTGCCACTCCAACATGCAGCTTCCAGCAAGGACTGTCTTTCCCAATATTTAAATTATAACTTTTTTTGAAAGCCTGCAGTACCCCGCTCCTCGCACTTTCCGCCTGGCAGCTCTCCAAATCAACATTATTCCACACAGACAAAACATCGCCGGGGCAACGCCAACCCTGCCTCTGAACATTGTTTATTCCATAGATAGGAACTCGTCTATTATCACCTAATTCAATCACGATTACTATCCTAACAACGTACCTAGAAGACTGCTGCATATGGCCCCCTTATTCCATCATAGAGCCCCTACCGACCTGCAGTTCGCCATCGAGATAATTGCCATCACACTCGCCATCCTGGCTTGTTTCGCCGTAGCTATCACTGGGTGCTACGGCTCTATCGGTTGGAATAACGAGTGGCCCTTGATTCGTACCCTTCCTAACAGCTGCAAGAAACACATCTACCCCTCCAAGAGAGACCGCGTCGCCTAAGCCAACAACGATTCCAGCCCTAGAAAAGAAAGAAGAAGAAGGAAAAGGCCTGAAAATCTTCCGATCGATCCAGCATCCATTTTGACTGTGATTTTGCTCACGGAACAGAGCCATGGTAGCATATTACACTCAAGAACGGCGATGTGCTCAGAAAGCAGCTCTTTCCCCACAAGAAAGGTCCAAAACGGGTGGGCTGATGTCGAAAGCGCCATTGATTATGGCATGAAGAGTTCAAAGACGAGGAATTTGGACTAACACCTGCACTGTCCTTCGAGGTTTTAAGGGCAGAGGCTCATCAGGTCCAAATAAGTAGCTACATATGTTAGCCCTTTCATCAACCAGATTTCAAGCCGCTTAAGAGAACCCCCGAGTATTTCGGTACTTCGGAAATTTCACCGTCGTCTCCCAAGACAAAATTGGGTGAAAACACATTTGAGGCAGTTCTCGGGACATTCACGGTCAACCCCAGAAATCAACCAGCCGGGGTACCACTCATACGTCCAGCAGCATACCACCACCTCCTGACTCCGAGAAGAAGTCATCGAGTTCTAATTTCACAAGGAATCGACACCAATCAATTTTGGTAAAATTGGACCGTTGGGCGATGTTCTGGCCAAGACGGCATCTTCGCATGTCGTTGCGCCCGGTGGCATCTTGCACTGGTGGGCTTTAAAATGTACCACGTTGTTCCTGGCACGGCAATAGCCGATTTTGAAGGGATGAATGAGTACTTGGATGAACTGAGGCTCGTTCTGACGGGTATTCATGAGGGAAACCTTCGCTTGATATGAGCTCTCCATTGTTAGGACAGATTACCCAAGTACATTGTATCCAGAGCAAACGATGAGCCTGACCAAGGAATTTCGATTTGATACGCGAAAAAGGTGGCCAGGTTGGCGGAGAACAGCCAGGTCTGGGATGTTCCCCGATTTCAATATAACCAGCCGGCGATATACCCGCTCGGCAATGGGTGTCGCACAAAAAGGAATTGGGCGGCCATGAGGCTGTTATCTTATTAGAGCCTCTAGAGGTTCCAAAAGAAATCATTTTGTCCGAGAACTATCAATGAAAGGCGCTTTCTCTCTCTATGCTCTCTACTGTAAGTCGGAATCTCTCCCAGAGTGGACTTCTAATCCCCCGATCTCCCTAAATCTTCAGGGGTTTGGCGATCTCACCAACCCTATTGGTGATGATGATGTCCAGCTTAGCACTATGTTGTAACTATAACTGACAGGTTAGACATCATCTGACAGTATTGAGAGAAGGAACATCGGCATGGAAGTGTTGCGCAGCTTAGCACAGTCCGGGTCAGATCCCCACTTGGCACAGACCGGTCCCGAATCTCGAGCTGAGTCGACCAACATTGGAGAGGCCACAAGTGGCTCTGAAGCAGGCACCACCCCTTCGAGATTCCACTTCTTAGCAAATCTCACAGCTTCTTGATAGGATATAGCTCGGATATCTCGTGTCGGGATGTTGCCAGATTCAGTCAGAAACAACACGGGATAAAGGTGCTGCTTGGTCGAGAGGAGAATGCAGAGCTCTGGGCTGCAAGGTGAGAACCAGGTTTGTCTAGTGCCGGCGTATTTGCATACAACTGCGAGCATCGCATCAATGAAGAGGTTGGGTTCCATTGCATGTGTGTCTATGTAGAAATCACGAGCTTCAAAGAGCATGGGGTATTCTGCCAATGAAGTTTAGCAACCACACATATATCCAAGGTAATGGCTGGATGACTATGCCCTACTGAGTTCAATATCGAAACAAACCGATGAATCGATTTTTACGAGCAACTCTTGGAGTGTCATGAATGGTCCGGTGATACATTCACTCAACAAGTTTTCGAAAGGGATCCACTTGAAGGATGATGGACTCCGAAATGGCCGACATTAACGAAGACATGACTGTGCTTTCCCATGTTGGGATCGTGCTTCATGGTCGTATAGGCATGATTCGGGTTCCTCATGTGGTTGGTTGCTGGATCAGTCCGCCGCTCGTATTTCACGTCCCGCTCGAACATGACATGAGCGCCTTCAGCCGAGCGAGCCCCTCCTCTCTGGCTCTGCAATGTTTTAACCCAAGTGCGGAAAGCCTTTGAAAGCAGCGTGGTTGAGAGCCAACCAGCCACTGTGACGGCGGACTCTAATGTCACAGCTAGGATGGGCCAAAACAATTTCTACCACATCAGTGTGGTTGTAGATCGAGGCCAACATGAGTGGTGTTCTTCCCCGGGCCTTCTCCCCGATATTGATGTTGCTAGTGTAGGTTGATAACTTTGCAAAAATCGATGCTTGACCGAATTGAGATGCCAAGCACAAAAGCTGCTGTACCTCCGAGGACTCGGAAAGGAGCTCAGGCATATGGTCGATGATGGTCTGTGTAGTGCTTGTACGTTGTGACCTGATAGCCAAGGAAACAAGGCTGCGGAATATTTGTCTCAATTCGTTTACATCAGGTTGAGAAGTCTTACAATGTTGCATAAGTGACGCATAGACGTCGTAGGAGGAGATCGATGGTGTCAATCTTGCCTTTAGTGACAGCAGCCAACAAAGGTGTCTCTCCCAGATGATCCGAGATGAGAAAACTCAGGTCCTGTCTCTTGGCTGTAGAGTCCTGCAATGCATCTATTTGTTCAAGTTTTCCGTTGCACACAGCAGTCATGCCACGTCCGGCTGCGTAATGCAGGGGAATACGACCGAGGAACGCGGTCAGCCGCTCACGTGGCTCCAGGGCTGTAGATTACTAAATACCGGTTCGATGCCCTCCCAGGTGGATGAATGCAGAAGACCATTTCTCTGAGTCGCTCAGCTTTGAGTACACAAAGACACAGAGAACTTTGCGAGGCGTGCTCGCTGAGATTGCGCAAGGCTGAGTTGAGCCAACCAGACAAGAAGACATCGTTGTGTAGAACAAAGAATACCGATTTTCGTAAGCACAAGCAGATCGACTTGAGTGGGAATAGTATCCGCATATATTGGTGCATCGCTGAAACACTCTTTTCCAGCCTACTGACCGAGTCTTGTTGCAAAGCTCTGACGGCTTCCTCCAAGGTTTGTAGATTTCCACCGGCATGGAGGCTCGATAACAAGTAAACGCTGGCATTCTCATCAGAACTTGTCTGTGCCCGAAGATTCTGCAGGGTATCATTGATGCCCCGCAGATCTTTTACCCATCGGGTTGCTGCCGCTTGAAGCACTTTTCGAAGTTTTTCCACTTCCTTGAGGCTCTCACTTGACTTGGCACCGATCTGTCCCACGGCTTGTTGTGTGACAGCTCCTAAGAATAGCCGCATTCGACTCATATTACCGTCTGCCGCTTGTACTTCTCCGTAGGCAGGAGTAATAGTTGCCGGCAAAGCCAGCCGTAGGACCAGACTTGGGCGGGACCTAGAACCCAAGACACTAGCGAACATCAACGTTGCTGGCAAGGGTCATTTCCGGAGCCTGGGAATACTATCCTATCTGTCATAGAATCCTAGCTAAGTTACATGTGTATGGCATACGAATTGGCACCCCCTTCGACTGGAACCCTACGGCACCAGTAAAAATTCACTTTTCAAAGAATTTTATCTATACGACAATATAGAAGATTTAGACGGTTTTTCAATGATAAAAAAAAAACCCCCATATATAGATCAGGCAGATGTGCCTCGTTATGCAGGCTCAAGATGATCGGGTGGGCCCCAGTTTACATCGTGAGGCGTCCCTTAATGGAAGTTGGCCGAGCAGGAGACATCTGGGCGTGGACGCACCAGCCGCTTTGCTCAGCATGGTCATACTTGTGGCGTACCCTCAATTGGCTGCCCAGCTTCCTTGGATTTCCCAGGTTGCTCCGGGAAATGGGATCAAAATTTCGCGAATACTTGGACCAGCACAACATACCTTGGGAAGCCGATTCGTCCGGCGATGGGTTCGGGTAATCAATCATAACTGTCTGCCCCAGATCAGCACTTTGACCTTGGAGTGGAGCGCGACTCAGTCCTTCACTGCAGCATGTTGGACTGGGTGGATCGATAACGTCACGCCACAGAGCACTGGAAATCATGCGGGAAAAGTAGGGAGAGCTTAGCACATGAAGTCATGCTGTTTACCGAGGAAAGTGAGGCGATGAGTTGTTTTCGTTGAGAGAGAAACTAAGGGGCCATCGAACGAGAGACGCCAAGTCCCGTCCCGGTGTACCCCACCAGAAACGACAGCCCGACCTGTTGTGCTCCTGCCCGGTGCCCCTCTATGCTGCCCCTCTAAAGAGCAGACTGGCTGTCGTCACTTCAACTATACTTTCCCTGAAACTCCCTCTCTCTTCACCCTGCCACCTACACAATACACACAGGTCCTTTCTAACACGGTACCCTCATTTTTCTATTATCACGATACCATCACGTACCAATTGCCCATCATGGCTCGCAAGTTCTTTGTCGGTGGAAACTGGAAGATGTAAGCTCCCGCAGAGCTCCCAAGCTCCTGGAAAACCCCGCAGAGCTTCCGAAGAGCTCCTAGACTGACGATGGCCTCGCGAAATTTGCAGGAACGGCACCAAGTCGTCCATCAAGGCGATTGTCGACAACCTGAACAGCGCAAAGCTTGACCCCAACACAGGTACGTCTGATCTTGCAACGCTCCTTCCACCCACTCCTTCCACCCGGGAACGGCAAGAGGAGCTCTCGGGGACCAGGCCAAAAGTACTTAACTTCTGCTAACCTTTTACCCCTGCGCAGAGACCGTCGTGGCACCACCAGCACTCTACCTCCACTATGTCCGTGATTCCCTGAACAAGGGTATTGAGGTGGCGGCCCAGAACGTGTACGACAAGCCCAACGGCGCCTACACCGGCGAGATCTCGGTGGAGCAGCTCAAGGACAGCAACGTGACCTGGACGATCCTGGGCCACAGCGAGCGGCGCACGATCCTGGGCGAGTCGGACGAGGTCGTCGCGTCCAAGACCAAGGTCGCCACCGACGGCGGGCTGAGCGTCATCTGGTGCTGCGGCGAGTCGCTCGAGGAGCGCGAGGCCGGCAAGACGGTCGACGTCGTCACCAGGCAGCTCGACGCCCTCAAGGCCAAGATCGGCTCCGACTGGTCCAAGATCGTCGTCGCCTACGAGCCCATCTGGGCCATCGGCACCGGCAAGGTCGCCACCACCGAGCAGGCCCAGGAGGTCCACGCCGCCATCCGCAAGTGGCTCAAGGAGAAGGTCGACGACAAGGCCGCCGACGAGACCCGTATCCTCTACGGCGGCAGCGTCAGCGAGAAGAACTGCAAGGAGCTGAGCAAGCAGCCCGACATTGACGGCTTCCTCGTCGGTGGCGCCAGCTTGAAGCCCGCCTTTGTCGACATCATCAACAGCAAGCAGGCATAAAGCCGTTGCCGTTGAGAAGAGAAAGGATTGGTCCGTGGATAGTTTCCCTGAAGGACCAGGGATTTAAGGACACCCCAGATAGGCAGGCCAAAAAAGTGAAATAAAATTCCTGAAACCACTCCATCTCGCCCCGCTCTGACTGATCGTCGAAGCGCATTTCTTGATGCTTTGAAGACGTAGCCTGGGTATATGATTTACACGGTTGACATGCCTAGACCCGATTCCTCGTGATGTGTCGTTCCAGCTCCAACGCTCTTCTTCCAAATGTAACGCAGGATTCGAGGCTTGACAAAGCGTCTCACGGAGGGGCTCTTCTTCTTTCTGAGTCTGCCTTCTTTGACCTTGCGTTGCTTGTCTGCAAGTATGATACAGATTTTTCCTCCTCGTACCAAATCCATAGAGTTCGGCCGCGTCTATACCGTTTCCCCCTTGCCGTGATATGGTGACCAGATACCTCTGACACTCTTGTTCAGACTCTTGACCGGCTTGCTCAACTTCTTGTTGCTCTCGCCCGTCGAGTCCCGCAGCAGGTCGACCTTATTCTGTATCTGGTTCGCATGCATGCTACTCACGCAGATCGTCCGAATGTTACCGTTGATGTAGTGTGCGTGAATAATGGGGTGCTTGGTCGGTCGTGGGGAGACGGTGATCTCGATCTCGGGGTGTGCAGCGGCGAATCTGGGGAGCAGGGACTTGATAAAGGAGCTCGAGGGACAGGTCAGCATCTCGCGACAAGTCAGGAGAAGGTATGCACCACCTACTTCATGCCTCTTGAGCTCCCTGCCCAGTCGCAGTAGTGGAAGTCCATCTTCTTACATTGCATTATGAAGGCGCCGACGCCATTCTGTCAGTTTCGGTCAGCACGGTTTGGTTGGCATGGGATGTTTGGAAAATTTAAACTTACTCGGCCCTTCGTTACTGCCTCTAATGCTGGTTTGATTGTCATGGTGGTCTGTCAAATGAGTTGAGGACGGATATTGTAGTCTTTCGATCAACCGGTTCGCTCAATGCGGCCTCCGTTGGCATCCAAAAAAACGTGATTATGTAATGTGATGGTCTGAGCTTTTCCGATGCGCGTTCCTGCCCTCGTTCTTGTTGTCGTCGTCGCTCCTTTGCACTAGCTCTCAACTAGGCAATCTGTCGCAAAGCCCTTCTCCTTTCAACCACCTCCCTTCTTCTCCCTCTCCCTCGTTGAACGCGCTCGTCCGGACTGGACTATTCAAGTGTCAGGCGTGCGTGCGTGATTGTTTCATCGAACAGAGAGCTTTCCTGAATTTTTGCCAGTCCTCTCCTCACTACAAATGACCTGAAAGACGACTGAAAATGACCGACAAGCTCCCTCCCAACCTCCTGGCGCTCTTTGCGCCCCGGCCTCCTCTGCGATGGGTCCCTCCCTGCGATTTCCCAGCAGAACAACGCAAGACGGCTGCCATTGGAGGTGTAGCAAACTTTCTGCCTCACCTTGAGGCCTACAAGGATGCCGATGGTTATGTTCCCACGGAGAGTTGGCTGCAGGCACGCGACCGGAAGAAGCTCGAGAAGAAGGCCGAGGTCGAGAGGCTGGTCACCGAGGCCCCTAAGCTCTGTTAGATTGCCCACACCTTTGGCGCGCTCAGCATGCATGACTAACACTATGGACCCAGTCAAACCGGCCGAGGATCCCAACATCCGTGGCGATGCTTTCAAGACCCTCATGGTCTCGCGACTCAGCTACGATGCCAATGAGGAAGACCTCGAGCGAGAATTTGGCCGCGTTGGGACCATCGAGCGTGTACGTTGCGTCTGACATATCCTTGACACTTATGTCGCATCACCGCTGACACGTACGATAGATAAGAATCGTTCGGGACACCCATGCCGACGAGAAGGGCAATAAGAAGAAGAAGCCCCACCGCGGCTACGCCTTCATAGTGTTTGAGCGCGAAAAGGACATGAGAGGTAATACTGCCATTGATATTCCCAAGTCAACAACACTGGAGCCTGCCTGGCGAACCAATGCCCAACCAAGACCATGGCCCTCAAGCTTGCCTGTCTCGGTCCCCCTTCCCCCCACCCATCTAGTTCATCACGAAGGTATGCAGATAATGGTAAGGTCGTACTGACACAAGCGCGTTTTGCCGCGCGCGCATTTAGCTGCTCTAGAACAACTTGATGGCATCAGTATTAAGGGCCGCCGTATCAAGACCGATGTCGAGCGCGGCCGTACCGTCTCAGGGTGGAAGCCTCGTCGCCTCGGCGGTGGGCTTGGTGGTCGCGGATACACCAAGGCCATGCCAAGCCGACCAATGGCCGGCCCTGGTGGCTTCGGAGGTGGCTTCCGTGGACGTGGAGGCGGCTTCAGAGGAGGTGACCGAGGTGGCTTCCGTGGCGGTTTCGATCGTCGCGGCGGAGGCTTCGGAGGCCGTGACCGCGGATTCGGCGGACCACCAACCGCTCCGAGCGGCCCAGGCGGATCGAGCAGGGGTTATGACCGTGATCGCAGAGATTACGGTGGAGACCGCGGCGGCGGGGGCGGATACGGTCGACGCGACGACGACAGAGGATATGGCGGTGGATACGGCGGCGGATTTCGTGGCGGCGATCGATCCAGCTCCGGCAGCAACGCGATGCCGCTTGGTCAACGACACGGCGGAGACCGCGGGGGAGACCGAGACCGAGGCGGAGATCGTGATGGCTACCGCGACAGAGACTACGGCCGTGACGACTCGAGAAAGCGACCGTACGAAGGGGGATCAGGTTACGAGGGCGAACGCAAATTGCGCCGCTACTGATAACAAGACATCCTCTCGTCTTGTGGTGGGTATCTTGAGTCCACTCATTTCGCTTTTGTCGTCTTTACCTCTCTTGCCTCCTTGACAACAAGGGTAAGCCGACGGAAACAAGCCTTTCCATATTCTGGCCAATTTCATCTTCCTTGTCTGAAGGTAAAAAAAACCCAGCGGAATGTCCTGGGACTACCGACACTGGCCACGATCAGGACAGCCCGTTTGGACGATCCGACAATGTGCAAAAGGGAGGTATCGTCACACCCGGCATGTCTCCTGGACCCGACACATAATCGTCGTTTTCAATTCCCAAGCAGCAGATGGGCGCCACACACAGAAAAGGGTTAGGACAGGTAGTATTTCTCCTTGTAAGAAGACGTGTATTCTTGTATATGCCAGTCACACGGAGGGGAAGACTGGAGTAGCTTTTGAGGTAAGGTCAGAGGTAAGGACTACGGATCCTACTGACCACGAGCTCCTTGCAGCTACATGGTGTGAACAAAAGGAAACTGTAATGGGGCCGATCGTGCGAAAAAGCGTCTTGCTTGCGTAAGTAGCCTATTTGTATCATGTGTTAAACCAACAGACACAGTATAGCATACGTCTACGGGCGGACATATAGCCTGCTGGCGTTGTCCCCTGTTCCATGGCTTAAAGACAATAGACAGCATCGTTTGCTTTTCTTTTTTGGTGTTGTGTCTAGGATTCATTTGTCATGTGCAATACTGACTGCCCATTTTCCCCTTCCTGAACGCCGTGAACCCCATATGCGATGGTATCAACCTAGACGGGTCGACGTAGAAGCGAGGAAGACCCTCCACGGCTCCTACTGACTCGACTTGTTCCCTCACTTACTCATCATCCTCATCAACCCCATCCATAGCATTCTCGTCAGCCTCCTCGACCTCGGTGACAATGCCGCTCTTGGATTCCCAGTAGCTAGAAGCGCAGCACTCGTCAGCCTACCACGGACACCACACGCAGGCTCCCGAACAAGACAAGTGAATGTGGGGAGCGCGGAGTGGGAGGGGGTTTTTTACTCACGCCAGTATCTGGACCTTGAACTCGCTCAGGCACTGGTCAAACAGCTTCAACAGCCTGGTCTGCCTCGAGTCGAGGACCTGGCCCTCCTTGCACACGGTATACCCCTCGCCCTCACCGCCCTCCTCGCCGAGCACGACCTTGCCGCGGACCATGCGCGTGGGCACCCCGAGGCGCCGCAGCTCGGGCTCGATCGTGTGGCCGAGGGGCACGTCGTGCTCGGGGGGCACGGCGCCGCCCGTCGCGTACAGGACGCCGGGCGGGAGGACAAAGCCGCGGGGGGCGACGGCGCCGGCGCGCGCGAAGTCGACGGGCGCGAACGACCCAAAGTAGGCCGTGATCTCGGGGACCGGCCGGCTCGTGAAGAGCAGCGCCACGCTGCCCGACAGGTGCGGCGAGAGCCTGTGGATGCCGTCGGCCGCGGCGTCCTCGGGCGACGTGCCCAGCGCGCGGGCCATGAGCTTTGTCTTGCCGAAGAAGAGCCTGTTTTGCGCGGGGCGGGGCGGTTCCCTTCTAGTCAGCCGGCCTGCTTCTGTTTCTGCGACAACCCTCCAGGGTTTTGTTTGCTTTCTGGAGGGCGTTGTGGCGAAGGTCTGGGGCCAATTGACTTTCGAACTTTTGTCTTTTTTTTTCTTCCTTTTTTTTTTCAAGAAGGGAGACGAGAAGCCTGGGTGATCTGGAAAAGAAACCCGCCAGGCTTCCGCTTCTGCAGAGAGAGAGAGGGAGGGAGAGTCTTCATCCATACCTGGAGTCTGAGAGCTCGTGTCGCACGTCCTTGAGGTGGTTGTTGCGCATGTTGTCGAAGCTCAGCACGAAGCAGTGCTCGTACTTGGGCACGGTATCGCGTATGTCCTGGAACAGCCTCTCCTTTTGCTCGCGCGTCTTCTTGTTCACCTGGGTGAGGTGGTACACCTTGGTTCTCTTTGACTTGGGCATCTTGGGCGATTTATGTGTGGATCGGCAAATTTGCTCGGTAGAGGGTGCAAGTTGGAATTGCGAGCAATTGGATGGAGGTGGTCGAGGAATTCAAAAAGTCCAGGAGAAAAGTTCTTATCGGTGATGCTGATAAGAATGGACCCACAAGGGTCTGACAGGGGCCCCGTTCGCCCTGACTTGCAAGCAGCTGGAAGCTGGTGCGACTACTACAACCGACGTTCACAATATACGAGAGTTAACACGCGTTGGCCTTGCGAAGTTTCAATTCGAGCCGTATCAATGAAAATGTTCGTCAGGACCAATGCCCCAAGTGCCATGGTCTAAGTCTACACACAACCTTGTGTATGAATGTGTGTGCGTGTGTGTATGCTCCTCCCACCAAACCGAATACGCCAGAATGCACCCAACCATCCTTCCACTCATCAGGTCAACCAAGGTTCTATGGCTTCCAGAATCGTGCTACTAAGCCAAGTACGTGTACGCATTACCCTCACGCTCCAGATAGTCCTTCTCGATAAGCCTGCAAGGTAAAACAGCGTTAGCGACCAGACGACATCCCATGAAACCAAGTCCATCATCATCAGCAGTCACAGACAAGGGGCAGGTAGATACTCACTTCTCGATATTCTGCTTGATGTCCCCCGGGTCCATGGCTCCCCTGCTCTTAGTCTGGTTGATGACCTCGGCGACGAGCTGGGCGTGCGGCATGGTCTTGCGGCTCTTCATGACACGCACGATGGCCGCCTGCGTCTCGAACTGTCGGTCGGCCGCCACGCGGCGGTGCGTCTCCTGGTTCTCCTCGGCCGTCTCCTTGAGCTGGATCTGGTTGATCTTGACGCGCACCATCGGGTGCGTGAAGCCCTTGTTGAACGAGAACGTGTCCGTCTTGGCCACGTCCCGGCCCTTGGGGTGCTTGGTCAGCACCCGCACCTTGCCGCACGCCAGCGACTGCAGCGTGCGCTCCAGCTCCCCGCCCGCCAGCCCCGTCGCCGTCGCGATCTGCTCGTACCCCAGCACCCCGTCCGGCGCCTGGTTGAACAGCACCAGCACGCTCGCCTGCATCGCGCTGACCGCCAGGTCCTTGGTGCCTTTGGCGAAGTACCCCTTGACCATGCAGTGCGCGAGGTTGTGCTTCCAGTACAGCTTACGTCCTGTGTGCTTGTTCTTGTAGAAGGCGTCGTACTGGTCAATCTTTTCTGCAACATCCTCCGGGATCAACATCTTGACGTCTGGGTATGACGGCCACGCTGCTTGGGACAGCACGCTGACGGTCAGGTCGACGCCGCTTCGCTCCCTGCCGGTGGCGTCCAGCCAGCCCTTGTAGGTGTCCATTTCCTCCTTCGCTAGCGCCATGTCCTTGAACATCTGCTCCAAGTTGTGCGTGAAACTTGAGCCACATTCGCTCTTGAGCTTGGTGAGCATGCTGCGCTCGGCATCCTGGCTGGCACTCCGCCCCATGAGTAGTCGGCGGGCGAGGTCCTTCTTGTAGAAAGCCTCAAAGACATCCTTGCCTTCGATGAAGCGGAACAGCTCGAGCGCTGCGTCCAACTGGCGGTCCAGCTCGGCATCCTCGTCACCAGTGCTGGCCTGGCCGCTCCTCTCAGCCTCGCTCCGGTCTTTGCTGTCTGAGATCAGGGACTTCGGCAAAGCTTTGATGCCACCCCGCAGCAACATGTCGATGTGTTTTGCGATCATCTCTCCGACCTTGGAGGTGCCGGTGCCCCACGACGATGATGTCTTCTTGTCGTTAATAAACACCGTAAAGGCTTCTCTAAGGCTGTACGTGAAGACTTCGTCGCCGCCAAATGCGTCCCGGATCATTGTGTCCATGGAGCGCCTGAACTCCAGGAGTCGGATGACCATCTCGTCGCCCTTCTCTGTGTCGTTCACTATTCTCCCACCCGCCTGTTGGATGTATTCCTCCCATGGCCCCTTGAGCTTTCTAGGAATGTTGGACAGACATAGTAACGAGTACAGCGCCTTCACTGAGCTGATGTCGTTGTCGTCCAGTAACCTTGATACATCGCCTTGGTCCAGCAACACTGCGCTGTAGTTCTGTATGAGGATCTCATGGGCCTTCTCGAGCAACAGGACCTTGGTCGTACTGTCAAAGTTGAATGTGTTGCACCTGTAGTCCTCCCGCTTAAGGAGTCTCTCGCATGTTGAAATGTACGACCTCAAGCCATCAGTGCTGTGCTCCGCTGCAAAGTCCATAAAGTATTCTTCTGACTGCTGTAAGAACTCCCTCTCGAATTTGCTGCCGTAGACACCCAACACCTTCAGCATGTTGATGGAGTCGTGCAAGAGCGTCGGGTCGGATGCCGCATTGCCTCGACGGTCGTACTCCACCAGTCGACACATGCCCAGGACCACCTTCTTACCACTGTCCGAGTCTTCACTGCCCGTAGTCGAGTTGAAGACCATCTTGCGAAAGAGCGACAGGAGGAGGTCGTTGATCGACTGATACTTCTTATTGTTCAGTAGGAACGAGCGGTCGAGGAAGCTGAACGTCGAACGGATGGTGATGAGGGTCTTGTTGAAGCCCGCCCACTCCGTCCACACCCGCAGCAGCACGTCCGTGTTGTCCGCCGCGCCGCCCTGCCTGATCCTACTCAGCACCTCGCGGTACAAATGCCTCTCGCACTCCTGTTTGAGCACGCCGAACAGCTTGTCCCCCTGGCCGCGGAGGCACAGGTCCTCGACGCCGCGGTACACCCTCTCGAGTGGCACGCGGGGCACCTGGCCCTGGAGGATCGACCGCAGCGCCGTCTCGACGTTGTCCCATGTCTTGTTGTAGTATTCCTCGACGTCGGCGGCCGTCTTGGAACTGGCCCTAAGGTTCTTGATGACGATCCGCCTGGCGCCCGACAGCGGCTGGAAGCCCGCCGAGCCCTCGGGCTTCTTGCCCATGGCCTTTGCGCTCATCGCGCCCGTGGCCATGGTGTTGATGGAGGCGGCCGAGGCGGGCCTAAAGGCTGTCGAGGGTGGGGTCTCGCCGGCGCGGATGCGCTTAGGATCAGGAGCCGTCCGCGACTGCGACGAGGGAATGGAGTCGACTCGAGGGCGTCGTCGGGAAGGGGGCGACGTGTGACGGTGGTTGTTGGCGGGGGACGAATTGTCGGAGGGACCCTCAGTTCCTGATGGCCTTGACTGCATGCCCAGGCCCCGTGGGAGATCCAGCTGCAACAACTCGAGCTGTTGTCGCACAGATCCGGGTGGGTAAATGCTAATTCTTGGCTGACGGGGTCTGCTTTGACGTTGCACGAGGTCAAAGTTGTGAAAGGAAACCCAGAGGTAGAATGAGCCAAGTCTTCTGTCACTAAAATGCGCCTTGAAAAGTACAAACGAACAGCAGAAACGAAGGAAGTTTGAAGGCCGGTCGATGACGGGAGATGACCCGACGAGGGCGTGTCGACCGGAGTTAAAGAGCTCCCCCACATTCGTCTCCGCGCCTTACTCTCATATGCAATCAATCGTTCCAAAACCACGCTAGTAACGCAATATAACCGATATACACGAAATTGCATATACCTTATTATTTTGGACTATATTTAGATATTTCTTAAGATTAAAAGGTTTAAAAATTTTAAGGAAAATATAAGTAGATAGCTGTAATTCCGCTCTTTCTTCTTATATATAGCTTAAATTTATTAAAGTAAGATTAATAATTATATATTTAAAGGGGTATGTTTTTAAGGTTTCTGGCTATTTTTATACGGCTGTAGCTAATATATATAAAAGAACTTCTAAAAATACCCCCCCTTTCTAAAATTTTAGAGATTTATTAAAATTATACTTCTAACTTAAATATCTTTATAATAAAACCTCCAGAATTAGCGTAGAAATAAGCAATAGATAGCTATAAATAGCCTTATTCTTTTAATATACGGCTTAAGTAGTTTTTAGTAAGATTAGTAGGGAAAAAAGCGAATATATTAGGGAAAAATAAGGTAGTTTATTAAAAATTATACTTTTAACTTAAATATCTTTATAATAAAACCTCTAGAATTAATATAAAAATAAGTAATAAATAGCTGCGAATAGCCTTATTCTTTTAATATACAGTTTAAGTAGTTTATAGCAAAACTGGTTAGGAAAGAAGCGAATATATTAAAAAATAACGGTTGCGTATAAGTTCGCGTGTGTCGGTTATATCGTGTTACTAGCGTGGTTTTGAAACGATTGATTGCATATAAGAGTAACGCGACTGATAAGAGCTCGGCTGAACCTGCCGAGGGCCTTACCTCTGTATGTATTCAGCAGTCGATCACCCATCCATGACTCTTGGCAAAACCCATTGATTTGGTATCTATTATTATTTTGGCCCAATATACATACATATCTAGGTACCTACTTACATAGGTACGATGGCCACAGGCTAAAAGGTAGACTACAATTTGCCTGCAAATCCCAGCCCAGATATTTCACCTGTCGACCCTTTCCCAGCCCGATGTGTATTAAGCATACGCCGCCCACCCAGAATACAGCACCGCCAAGTTCCTCTCATCAGTCGCCTGGTTGATGAGATCGTTCACCGTCGCCGTGACGCTCAGTGTCTTGGACAGCTTCTTCCTGACGACCTCCAGCGCGCGGTCTGCCTCGGATGGCTCGTTCACCACACTCTTCTTCTTCTTCTTGTCCACCCCAGCGCCGGCGCCACCTCCCTCGCCGTTCCCGTTCCCGTTCCCGTCGTCACCTTCCTCCGCCCTCCTCGCCGCCCCCTGCAGCTTCGCCAACCTCATAGGCGTCGAGCTCCACGAGTAGAGCGGGTCGTATCGCAGGACGTCCAGGATCGTCATGATCGAGTAGGTGTCCTCCCTCAGCGCATCGAGCGTGAACTCGCAGCACCTCCGGAACACGCCGTCTGTCTTGGTCACGCCCATGCCGTCGACGATATCACGTGTCATGCGGAAGGGTACTACCTCAGGAACCGGTAGGATGCGGCCTGACTCGAATGCTACGCCAAGGTCAATGTGCACCACTTCACCTGTCTTGTGGTCGAGGAGGATGTTGTGACCATGCCTGTCTCCGAGCCCAAGAACGTGCCCGAGGATGGATATGGCCGCCGTCGTGCGCGTGTACGCGAGGCGCTTGACGTACCAGTCGTCCGGGTCGGGAAATGACTCTATGAAGAAGTACCGCATCACGGGGTGGAACCTCTCGGTGACCTTGCGGTAAGTAGAGACCCTCATGTCATTGGTGCGGCCGGCGACATTGGATATCTCCTTCCTACAAAGATTGCCCTTCAAATCCTTCGGGTAGTATCGTTCGTGCGCCGGCATCAGCCAGTCGTGCAAGGGCACCGTGTTGGCAACAAACTCGATCAGTCCAGACCTGTTCGTGAGAGGCAGCACCTTGTAGGTCCTGATGCCGAGGTTGCGTTGCCTAGTCGCCCGGTGTTGCTTCAGCAAGGATGATACGGCAGCAAAGACTTGCTCCATGATTGCGTCTTGTCGAAGGTCGTCATTACCGCCTTTGACAAGCTGCTTGTACCTCTCCCCGTTACTGGCAACCACGGTGATAATCTTCGGAGCACTGACACCGGATGCAATTGACATCGTAGGCTCCAATCTTTCTATCACCGGAACCGTTGAGTAATTCTTATCGGCACGTAGCTCGATCTCCAGGGTTGGCGGCGGGATAGGATGTTTCGCAAGGCACCTTGAGAGGGTTGATGCGTAATTAGAGTCCTGGACTTTGATTCTCGCCCCGCTCCTGTACCGATCGTTCTTCTCCTTGGCCAAAAAGTGGTAGCACCCACACGCTTTCTTGATCGCATCCCATGTAACCGCGACGCCGCTTTTCTGTCGCTCAAACTCTTCCATAAGCTTGGTGGCGGCGTTCTTGCGCAGCACGGCAACCTCATCCTCTGCGTTTGGGTTTGTCCTAATCCCAGACCAGATCTGATACATGCCGTGGAACGGGTGATCGAAGCAGATACGGCAGACCAAGTCCCTGAGCAAGGTCTGAAAATGGCTCTTGTCAAGCTGCAAACGTGAACTTAACTGGTTCATCAATGAGGCAAATTTGCGGGTAGGCACGTTCCTGATGAGTTGATGGACCGCCATATTTGCGACTTCAGTCTCTGAGCGCTCCAGCCAGAGCGCAGTAAACCTGAGCGCATCATTGTCGTGGTCATCGGAAGCAGACAAAGATTGCAGGTAGTTCTCCAGGCTGAGTTTGACAAACTCGTTTCGGGTCCTCTGAGTACGCTGGAGCTCGGTCTGGTCGAGCAGCAGATACTTCTCGGCTGTCCTCTGATACCTGTCATACTGGTCCTTGAGTTGGGGGTTCTTGGCCGATCTGAATTCCTTCTTGTAGTGCTCGACTTCATCAGCTTTGGTTTGGACCAGGCGCTGCAGCCTGTTCAAGTCCTCAAGCATGTCCGGGTCTTGCAGCTGCTCATCGCAAAACACTGCGAACTGGTGGAAGACCTGTCCAGCTTCCTCGCCCGAACTTTTGCCTTTCAGCTCTTTCAACGCAGGCTCGAGATACTTCTTCTGGATACTGTCGGCAGTCTCGAGCTTTGCGACTGATACCTGATATCCGATCTTGGAGAGCAGGTCTGCGTGTGTGACAGAAATGCTTTGTTTCTTCAGAGACGAAGGGTTCCCTTGAAGCCCTTGCAGAATTCTGATAGACGGAATCATCTCTCCATAATCCCAAAATGAATTGGCTGTTTCAAGCGAGACAGCGGCATCGACGTTCAGGCCAATGGCTTCACTTGAGCTAACAAGATCTGACAATCTCGTCGATATATTCAGGGACTCTTGCCTTGAGTGATGGAATCGATAAATGCTTGATGACAAAAGCATACTTCGGATCTCAACCAAGCGTACTTCTGGTGAAGTGAGGTTTGATGTGCTTCGCAGCACGTCTTTTTGGCCAAAAACGCTCAATGTTGTCTCTCGATGGGAGAGAATTTGGCTGACATCATCGTATCTAGTTTGAGATTAGCAAGTTTATTTCATTTCCATTGCTCTCAGCGTCACATACCTTCCGCTCATCATCCAAGTTGACCGTGTCTCGAAGTCGGCCAAGATTTTCTCGAGCTCAGTATAGTCAGCCACGCCAAGAACATCGTCCAGTTCCGTGAGGGCCGCCAGAGTGCCCAGGTGTTGGCGCAGATCGGACACCCTCAAGTCTTTGGTGGCGAGTCGCTTCATCGTTGTCGCCAGCCCCTCTTGGACAGCAACCCTTGCCGGGTCCATTGCCACGGCTTTGTATATGGACTGGTAAGCCCTGTAGGATGTGGCGGCGTGGTTTTCGAGACTTGAAGGCGCAGGCAAATTCCAAATTTCTAGCCGCCTAGCGGTGGTGAAAGTGCTGTCCAAGGAGGCAGAATCATCATGATGCTGTTGAATCTGAAGCAAGGAGTTCGAAAGCCCAGACAATCCTAGACCACTGAGAATTTGGACTAGAGACTGACTGTCACGGTCTGCATCGGGATCTCTCATACGCAAGTGACTGTCATATTGAGATCCACGGAACGCCAGGCTCTTCCCTCCCTCTTTTTCATACTCAAGTCGTGCCAAAACATTAGACAAAGACGCGGTACGGTTCAACCCATAGTATGCGTCTGGATCGTCGATGTTTTCGAAAACCTTTAGCAAAGTTTCCGAAGAATCTTCTATTTCTCGAGCAGCTGAAGACCGCCGCGAGCTTCTGGATGGCTCGGACGAGGCTAGTTCGGCAAAGAGCAAGGCAACCTTGAACATGCCGCATCCTGAGGCCGCTTCTGCCACAGTAGCCAGGTCCATGTCAAGCCAATGCGATCTATCGGCGACTGAGTTCTCGTTGGGAAACTGCCTCGTTCTCAAGTGGAGGATCACATTGATGAGCAGCTTGATGTTGTCATTGGCCGCTGGCGAGGTCGATTTCAACCAGTGTTTGAGGGCAGTGGACAAACCTCGTTTTAGAGGTCTCTGGCTGTCGAGCTCCTCGAGTAGCGCCAAATGCACAATGAATGGAAGAGACTGTTCAGCGAAGCCATCGACCTCGCCTAGAAGTGATGGTAATGTCATCAACACAACGCTGCCTTTGACAGAGCACGCAAGATGGATCGAAGTCTCCCGAGCCCAGGAAGACGACTCGATCTTTTCGGCCTCGAACGCATCGTGGTTGGTACGTTTGGTCTCTCCATTGTCCGTAGGCGGTGTCTGGTATTGCATCCAATCTGAGGACGCAAGGAGGGTCTCTGGCAGGCTTCGACTAGAGTCGGCGATTAGGTCATGGTCCTCTGTGGAAGACGCATGGGACACAATTTGTCTCAAAGCGGATTCCGCAAGACCAGCATGGGCTGAGTTGTCGCTCATTGTCAGACTTGACAAGAGCCTCAGTAACCCATGCACAGAATCACCCTTCGAACCCATCTTCCTTTGGTACGTTGCCAATTCTGACTCCCGCAACACATCAAGCGGGATGCTGCCGGATGCCGCAAAAGAAGTACCAACTACTCGTCCAGCCCAAGTGAGATACTCTCTACTAGAATTGACAGCTTGGCAGCTCTTCCAGATCATATGGCCATGTGCGCAAGCATCTTCGTCGGTGTCGATGATGTCTTCGCTGTTGGCGCGCGGGATCGTGAATTCACCACAAAGCATTTGCATAGCCAGCTCCCGGGCAGACTCATTGAGAAGTTGATCCTGCTGTTCGGCATCCTTCAGAATCTCAAGCAACAGCTTGCTTTCCTGTGTGTCTTTTTGAGAATTCCCCGACGAGCGGATGTTGGATGCTGACTCAATGATGGCTCTGAACGCTCGAGCCTGTGTCTCTGACTTGAACGCAGACGACTCATAATCCTTCAGTAGCTTGACGAACCAAGCATGAAAATTCTGAGCCTTGCTCACAGTTGACCTGAACTGGCTCTCCTGTGTAGAACTGGCCTGGCTGGATTCCAAGAACATCCTTAGACTAGCCAGTGTAGACAGGGCATAGCCGGCCAGGAATGAAGGTGTCTGTGCCAAGTGAATAGAACCTTTGGCTATGAGCCATTTACTCATACCGAGAGCCTCATCTGCACACTGAGAGTTCGAAAGGAAGGGTCTGATGGACCGTAAGAGCATCTCGAGGGGGTAGGAAGACGTAGTCTGCAAGCCTGCAAGGCATACCAGAATCCGGACCTTGCGGATAACTGACAGAGCATGCAGTGGTCCTAGAGCTGCATGAATAGTGTTCAACAGCCTCCGCGCTACGGACGTGACAAGAGGAGCCGTCCAAAGAGACAAAACGTCGTAGTTGGTTCTTCTGACCAGATGAGATATTGCCCGGACGAGATATTTGCCCTTGAACATTGGCTGCTGATTAGGTCCTAGAGCTGTAGAGGATTGGCCGCAGCTCTTGATTTCGTCCATGACGTCCGCAGCGTACGAGAAAGTCGCATCTCTACGCCACGAGTCTTCAATCGCACCCTCCTGATCGATGACATCGCAGAAATGTCCGATGATGTCTGCGAAAGTACGATAAATTCGATCGAGGTACGGCTCTTTGCCAAGGAGCTTTCGAACTCGAGATTCTGAAACCGAAGTCTCCTTAGACGAACTGAGATCATGCATAATTGAATACGCCATAATCTTAGAAAAGCCTTGCTCGACCAACTCCACTGGTGTAACCTGTAGCCTACTGGCCAAACCGTTCACTGCTTCATCTTGGCCTCGCATGATCATATGAGCTGTGGCCTCCGTCCTAGCTCGCTGTAGGAGGTCATCGAGACTTGCAAAGCCGAAGATGCTGAAGGGTATATCTTCAAATGAGTCCTTCTCAAGCCAGGTATAGAGCAGCTGAGGTGCAAACAGCTCAAACAGTTCCTGGGGCGACTTCAAGGACCTTGCCAGCGAAACCATCTTCATGCCGCGAGTGGCATATTTTGCAGAGCCAGCAACCTTGCCGGATGTCTCAACAATATGGTAGACACATCGTCTCAGCAGCGTTGGGCATTTGCAACCAAGGCCAGCCAGGACAAACACGCGCAATCCGATACCCTCCATAACCTCCGGATTGGTTGGCAACGCCTCCAAAATGTCGACGAAAATGTCTTCGTGAGTGCTCACGACGAAGAACTCGAAAATCCGGGTTAGCCTTGGAGCGACGTGGAATTTTGCGCGCATACTGCCGTCCCAGAAGGGGCCCGGTCGTGGGTCACGAACTTCGATACGGGTTTTCGTCAGGCTCACAGGTGTTGAGAGCAAAGACTTGTGAGGAGGTGACACCAAGGATTTCTTATCTTTGTGGAATTGGGCGTTGATCTCCCACAGATGGAGTAGAAGGCCAGAGTATGACACCTGAACCTCTGGAGACATCAAATTGTGCGGCCAGACTGATTTCACCAGAATATTGTACAAATCCACAAATGGATCGACAACGTCAGGGTCGCCTTCGCCCATGGACCAAACTGGTGCAAATGACAGGAGTACGTCAATTAGCATGCACAAAGCTGTCTCGCATGTCTTAAATTTGTCCTTGAATACGATTGCCGCAGTCTGCTCAACGATGTCCTTGGCGTAGTTGGAAACATTGCCGAAATCAGATTGGAGAAGTTCGACAAGGAATGCTCTGCAAAGAAGGAATTTATCGTCTTCAAGCGACAGGAACTTGTCCATGAAAGCCTCGGGGATAAGCCCGACCTTCCCGGGGTCGCTGAAGTATTCAGAGAACAGATGCAGCCGCATTCTCGTCGTTTCGTAGAAGGCATTGTGACTCATGCTTGACGCGACCTTTTGTCTTGTGTCCAGGACGCCTCTTTCCCGGGGCTTTTTCCTAACGTTCTGTGACTCGAATTCGTCGTCCACATCCATAGCAACCAGGTCCTGATCACGCCTTTGTTGACTGCGCTGGTCATCGATCATGCCTGACAACCTGGAGAAAAGTCGCAGAAGGTGCGGCTCTTTGTTGCAGAAATGCTGGACTCGCAAATAGTCCAGAGGAGGGATATAAGGAGCAAGCACCGCCAGTACCAACTCAAAAGATTCGCTACTTTCAGATGATTCGACGACCATCTGGAAGCACCTGTCCCACAGGCTCGACAGCGTGGTATTGATATCGTTCACGGCCACATGGCTCATAACCTCGAAGTGTGACAGTAAAATGTTACTTGAGATCAAGCATACTAGCAAGCTCCGCAACCGGTCAGTAGATAGCTGAATCATCCCGTCGTCACCACGCCGAGTCCCCGATTGTGGAGCAGGCTCTAGCATCTCGACAAAGTCGACCAATTTGGGATGGAGCAAATCCAGCACGAGCGTCTTCGAAGTCTGGGAGCTTGACGGTTGAGAGTTGGAAACTTCGTTTGGCTCTGAAAATTCTCCGCCGATGTTCCTATGGAAACGCTTTAATCGACGTTGGTCCCGTCCTGCAGCATCGTCCTCACTGAGTAACAGCAAATATCGCGTCATTGGAATGGTATCGTTGTAGCTTTTCCAGAATTGGCTGAGACTACCGCCAACCAGACTCGTTTGCGGCGGAATCTCAAATAGAGGCAAGCCGCAGCACGATAGCAGTAGATTGACCAGATCAATCGGCACCATATTAACTGCCAACGATGAAGCGTAGTTCATGTCCGCTGCAGATTGTTAACGATGAGTCGAGTCGGTGCATTATGACATGGCTTGCAGATGGTAAGGATATCGGGCGGACTTACCAGGTCGCCACATTGTCAATGCCCATCTGATCACGTAGCTAGATGTCTTTTGGCTGGCACTGGGGACGATGGAATTGCGTATGTTGGTCAGACAATGCATGAATACCAGAGACGAGTCAAGTAGAGCTGCTGGGCCGCATATATCTGCCATTGTGACTATGTTGTTGACATCATTCGCAATTGTATGGTGTGATATTAACTGCGTCTGAAGAATGACATGAAGTAGTACGCAAGCTGCTCGGCAAGTACTAGGAATGCTGATGGATCTGACCGCTAGTTGCCAGACTTGCTTCCACCGGGCCTCGGTGTTCTCATCTTTCGACTGCGACTCGAGAGCACAACTGTATATGGTGAGGAATCTGTCCAGTCAAGCCGGAAGGAGAACGTACCTAGCACATGCTATCATTGCCCAAGACGACAGAAGTCCTTGCTTGTCCCCAATCATGGGCAACAGGTCCTCCATAAGGGTCAGGATCTCCTCCTGGTCCAAATTGCCCAGGGGCAGAAAGAAAGGTAAAAGTTGCAGCGCTGTCAGCTTGGTTGCGACATCGGATGCCAACAGCTTTTGGTGTATTCTGTTGGAACCTCCGGCACGACGCTGTCTCTTCCTTGGCTGACTGTCCTCCATCGTCAGCCGCTGTGAGTTGCTCTTGGAATGCTCCAAGAAGATGAACTCAAGGCGAGACATGACCTCGACCAAGGCCCAACGGCGCTCGGCGTGTTGACTGAGGGGCTTCAGAGCGAAAAGGTCGGTAGCGAAGTGGTTAGGTGAGACAGTGAGGGACGAGAAGGACAGGTCGTCAAGTCGCAAGCGCGCTCGCGGATTACGCGAAGAGTACTCGCCCCATAGTTCGTCCAAGAGCTCCTCGACCTGCTGAAGTAGCGCCGCCGTTGGGTCCTCCTGCAGTAGATAGTCCAAGTAGACGCTGATTGCGTGTATGGTCTTGAGCATTTCATCGCGTACCGAGAACTGGAGTTCGTCTTTGTCAAGGGTCCTGCGCTGCCACCAGTAGCCAAGGAGCGGTACCAGCTCCCTCGTCAGATCCTGACCGAGTGCAGGGTCATCACCAGCAGTTTGCAACAAGATGCGGTTGAGTATCGAGAAGGCAAATCTGTGCAGCTTGTCCAAATCAAAGCGCAGGCGCAATACTCGTAGAACGGCATCTGTTATATCTTGACGCTTTGACATGCAAGGCGCATTTGGGGCTGACACCAAAGACTGCAGACATTGCAGGAGTGATAGAAGATCGTTGCGCTGCACTTGAACAGCAGCACCACGTTGAGTCCCTAGCCGCGACCGCGCGCTCGATGGGCCGACCGAAGAGTGACGAGCAGTCCCAGGTGCAGGCGAGTCCCGCCCAAAGAGGCTGGAGGCCGAGGCGGAATCTGCGCCGTCCAAAAGGCTGCAGATTCTGTCGACGAGGAAAATAACACATTGTTTCCAGCCGCTGGCATCTTTCAAAGCTAGATTTTCGACGTTTGCAGGAATGTCAAGCAAAATCACGAGCGTCTGCATGTAGTCCTGTTTGAGAGGCTCAAAGAAGTCCCCATCGTGAGTGGGCAGCGTATCCGTGATATGGTCGAGTACAGCTCTCACGGTTTTACTCTTGATTTTTGAAATGCCACGGGTGACGGTCTCACGCAAGGCCTTGCCGCAGTAGCCCAGTCGTTCGGTCGCCTTCCCGATGCCTTTGCCACTCAACAGTATCTGTTTGTCCACCAGCGCCGCTTGAAACAAGGCTTCACATATGCTGTGATATTCCTTGTCTTTTAAAGCCTCGCTACGTGTCCGTCAGCATCGGATCGGAAAGGCATGGAAAATATTGCTTACTGCCCCAAAGAAGGGTTTCCGAAAAAAGAAACAAGGTCTGTATATAATTCAGCAATTTGCCACATGAGACCAGGCCGATTGGTGATGGCGAACCTTGCAGTGCTTCACTTCGGGCTGTCACAGGAGTGCCAGAAATGTTACTCTTCAGCTGAAGAATATTGGTGACCTGAGGTCTTATGACTCCCTTCCGCGGCGGCATGGTGAGAACCAACTCTTGGAGAGCCTCATCAGGACGGGGACAGCTTCCGAGACGTTCCGTGAGGAGACTGAATCAAAATTGAGAGGAGAGAGAGCGGGTCTGGAGGCCTGTTGCATAAACTCAGCAACAGCACGCCCCGATTAATATTGCTTTGTGTGAAATGCGATGGGGCGAACGTCGATGAACCATCCTTAAAGACGAGACCACAATGGTGCGAAATTGAGTAGTCGGTGAGTGACACAGATGCCGAAGTTGACGTGAGACGTTGCGTGGGGACTTGGGCGCCTGGTGGTCTCAGTCCTGAAATCCATGATGTGAAAGAGCACAGCTGCAAGACCACCAGGCAGGAAGGAGCTGGCGTTGAGCACACTCGGATCATGGATGCGCCTTCAGTTGCATGCTCCTGGGGTGGCCCCATGTCAGACCAGAGCTGGTGCTCCAACCACTAAGCAATCAGACCCACATATTACGCTACTGTGATTGGGGAAGATCAACAAGGCTGCATAGAAATCTAACTAGGTACCTAGGTACCCAGACCCCTGGCCAGGTGTTGAACGGTTGGACCGCGTTGCCGCCAAATTTGTGTACACCACAGTACGCGACAAGCTTCCTGCACCCAAAAGTTCGACAGCGTCAGCGCCTCTACCTGCTGGGCCGTCGAGAACCTGCAGCACCTCAGCCCTACCCAACTCCGCCGGGCTGACTCGGCTGAAGCGAAACAAACAAATTGCGATGCGTTGAAAACAGCATAACAGAGCTTTTCATCATGGCTGAAGTCACTGCCTTGGACAGCCTTGAGGCTCTTCATCGAGAGCTGGTCGCGGTCTGCGAACATCGCTTTGAGAGCCTCCACATCCTCGAGCAGGAGCTCGATGCTCATGCCGAGGCATTCAAGAAGCTCCTCGACAAGCGGACGAGGAGCAATGCCAGCCGTGATGTCGTCAGGACTGGTCCGTCGCACAGTCAAGGACCCTGAATATTTAGAGGATGTTGCTGATGAGGGTTGCACAACAGGAAAGATCACGGTCGACGACGAGGAGTACTCCATCAACGCGGAGTTCCAAGAAATGGCGCTTCAGCTGGCCGACGAGCTAGATCTGGATGAGGTGGAATCGGCGAAGCTGCTCCTAGATTCCCAGGACGACATTCGAATCCTCGGCCGCCCACTGCTGGAATGCGGCGTGATCCGCTTCCACCAACAACGGAGGTACTTGCTCGACTGCATGCGACTCTGTATCGAGATACGAACTTCCGAAGACGAGGAGCTCGACTCCCTGCAGGATGTATTTGGAACCTACGTCACCGACAACATCTACGGCGGAAGAGGGAATCAGAAGATTGTTTCGAGATGCATGGATGCTATGTCGGAAATAAAGAATTGGTTACAGAAGCTTGCGGATCGAATGACCACTGCAAACGTGGTCTACGCTGGCGCCGCCCCTCGCCTGCCGTACCACGAGGTGGTCGAGTTCTCCCGAGTCAGCCTGGCCCAGCAACACGAGCTGCTGGCTTTGATAATGGCCAGCGCGATCGAGAAACGTCATGCGCAAGCAGAAGACTTCAGGAACCTCCTAAAACACCTGCAGAAGGTCGACCGTTACGATCATTTGCTAGGTATGAACCATGCCTCGGAATGCTCCAGACATGACCGCTAACTCGACTTTGCAGTCCATCTCTTCCCTGTTATCGGCGCCTACGTCTCTTGTTTTGGATCGACCGAGGGCAGCAGTTCCGTGGAAGAAGGGGAGGAGTTTAACAAGTTGATCTGCAAGCAGTCAGATGACGACAACTGGGTTATGCCATATCTCCACGCTGCAGTGCAAGTATGGTGGATTGCCGAGTACTCGGGCTGGTTCACCCAAATCGGTGAGACGGGCCGGCAGAAATTCGGTATGTATTACTCCTACAATCCTCGTATACACGCTTACATGTATGTAGACGAAGAGATGTTCTTCGGACCTTTCACCGAAGCTATGAAAGCTGGAGCTTTTGACTTCATTCTGTCCGTTGCTGCGGATGTGAAGACACCGGAATGGCAAGATCCTGGTCGGTTGGGAATACGACACTGGCTCCAAAGAAAGTCGCCTTCCCTTCTAGATGCTGCTCAATTTTCAGATTATTTTCAATCAGTCCTCATGGTTCACCTTGAGAACTTGGTTGAGGGTCTCATCTCCAATCTCCCAGACGCACTACGCAGAATGCGGAGCGAGGAGGACGAGCAGCGTCAGCTCAGTCAGACCCATGAACAGGACTTGGATCTGGAACGATTCCTTTTAATCATCGCATACGCATACGAAGGGCGGCCCGATGCAGCCTCGGCCTTCTGGACCGACCCTGACAGCAATCTCGCGGGCTTTCTGCACTGGGCGTCCCGAAGAGCGTCTACCCCGCTGGTCAGCGCCTTCTGTGAAATGCTACAATCCATCTCAGATGACGATATTTGTGCCACGGCCGCCCACAACTTCCTTCTAGATGAGGGCCAGCAGGCATCTGGCAAGTTGCGGAAATCACTTTCACTCACATGGACTCAGATATTCAAGGAGCTTCACTTTTTCACAATCAAGCTCCGCGAGAGACCCTCTACGTCCCAATCACACATCTACCGCTCCGGAAAGCCCCCTCCAGAACAAGCTGAGGCCGAGCCAGAATCGGCGATGATGTTGGAATGCTATATGAGACTTATAGTGAAACTGTCATCACAGAGCGAAGATGTCAGGACATTCCTCCTCACAGACGACTTCAACCTGGTTCAGGGACTTTTCCTTCTGGCCAGTACCCAGATCCCCTCCCGGCTGAAGTCCTACACCTTCTACGCACTACGGGCGCTGATGAGCCGCAAGACGGAAGAGGAATGCACTATAATGTGGGGCGTTCTCGACTCATGGGCGACGGGGCAGCACAATACGCCTCAGATGCAAGGACGTCAACCCGTTGGGCCATCCAACCAGACCCCAGCGGCTCAAATGCGAAGGCAGTTGCTGGAGCTTTCTCGTGGATTCGAGGAGCCCAATGCAATAGTCCAGCTCCTGAACTCTCTCGTGTCTCCTGTCAGCGAATCATCGCCATTGAATGATGCTCTGCCTTTCCCAGAAGATCTGGGCGCCCAAGTCAGGATGCCAGGGATTGACCCGTACGTGGACTATGTCCTCGGCTTTGTCTTTGCTGAAAATTCCGGAGGCTTGCAAGATATGACTCAGATGAGGATGCTGCGGCTGAGTTGCCTAGAGTTCTCATTACTATGTCTCGAAACCTTCAACGAAGATCTCATTGTGCTTGGCAACGAAACGAGCATCCCTGTGGATTCCATCATGGCGACAACGGATCTTGCTGCCTACATCAGACTTCATCCCTTCGCGCGCGTTATGGAGTGGATGTTGAATGAGCGCGTGATGGCCGCACTCTTTGAAACCATAAACCAGAGGGATCAAGACGATGTTGCCCAGCTCGCCAGCGCGCCTCCAGATTCGCCGATAATATTGAGCACTCTGCGCGCTGTTGAGGTTGTCAGCAAAGTCCTCGACATGCAAGACACATACGCCGACCTCGTGCGCCCGCTTCTCAGGACTCAGTCGATGAAGAGAGAACCAGTAGCGACATCATATACATCTTTCACTGATGGAATGATGAATCACCTTCCATTGATTGTGAACCTAGGCCGCTACTGCGGGATGGGCCACCCGGCGTTGACACTGGCGTGTCTGAAGTTGCTGGAGAAGGTCTCCTCATCAGCGAGGATAGCTTCAGCTTGGAATCCCGGCCACTTCGGACAAACGCATCGTAATAAAGCCATTGTGGCTTTGGAGTCAAATGGCGACGCTGAGTCCATTTCTGGATCCTTCATCGCAGAACTGGTAGCCCCTCTTGACTTCGCAAGGGGAGCGGACTCACCAAACTACATGATCAAGTTGTACATTCTTGACTTCATATTTGCTTGCCTGCAAGCTACGCCTGATCAACCCACGATCGCTCACTTGTTTCTGGGTTTTCAATGTGGCATAGACTCCTTGTCAGTTGAGTCTGATGGAGACTTTGACTCTCGCACGTCCATGTTTCACAACATGCTACGCGTTCTTCTTGAGACGCCCTTCGGTGACGGAGAGACGGGCGTGTGGCGCTGGACGATTGAATTGAAGTTCAAAATCATGAGGATTCTCCGCATTCTCTGGACTTCACCTTTGTCTTCATCCATCGTTCTTGGTGAGCTGAGGGACAACGAGTTTCTCTTTCATCTCCTCCTAGGCGAAATTCCCATCCAGCCTTCTGTGTCCTGGGACGGTCAGCTCATGACAGGGCCCGAGTTCCTGGTGACTGAAGCATCCATGACCTTCATATCTTTCCTTGCTCTCCGAGCGATCACTCTCGAATACGTCAGTATCGAGCTTTGCAGTGTCTCCCAACATAGACTGCCACACTTCAAACGGCGGCTCGTTGACGCGTTGAACGGACAGCTCAAGAGCGACGATGGCGGATTGATGCCTGTGTCGAGCATTTTTGACCTGTTTGACTTCCTCCCGCCAGATGGCCAGCACTGGGACATTCTACCACCACAATTCCAATACTACCGCGATCTCGACCTAAGGCCCTGCTTGACCGAGGATGCAGATGGCAACCCGATATACAACATCGATAGGGTCAGGGATATACTGCTGTTGAAACGCAACGAGTTTGCCAGCACGGGGCAAATTGCCGCCGAGAAGGACATTGACTTGATGGACAGGGAAGAGTTGCTCCTCGTGGAATACTTGGAGTTCTCAAACCGGCAGAAACAGCTTGGTTCTTTCCGCCTCAAAGTCCTCAGGTACTGGAGTAACGTGCTGCTTGTCATGTTTGGGTCAAACGAATTCAAGGGCAGCGCACAGACGTCGTTCCTTCTTCAGGCGCTCCAGGCGGTGCTCCCAAGCCTAGAAATATATGCATCCGAGAACCCAGATGAGGCATATGAACTGGCGAAGCTAGCCAAAATCCTGCTCTTCAAGATCGACTTCTCGACAGCAACATCTGAGAATGGGGATGCTCGGAAGGCCGGTGACCTCGTCAGCGATAAACTATTCCAGCTCTTCCAGATCTGCCTGGCCGCCATCGGCAAGTGGGCCGGAAACTCAGAGCTTCGCGCCCTGTACTACAGCATCTGCTACCGCTACCTCGCGGGCATCGTCCAGGAGGACCAAAACTTCCTGCCCAGCCGCCACAAGACCATGAAGTCGATCCATGTGCACGGGGAGAGGCTCCTGAATGTTATCTGCGACGACGCCTACGGGAGCGACGCCGCGTGCCAGACGGCGGCACTCATCCTACTCAATGCCCTGGTCAAGGTTGGGAGTGTCGAGGACGACTCATACGTGGTGGAGAACCTGAACAAGCTAAACTTTATCGGCATACTGGTCGACTCGCTCAGGTCCGTGCTGGCCGAATGGCTCGAGATCGTCCAAACAAGTAAGTCCTCTTAGAGCCAACAACCCCAGCAAAGCAACGCCCCCTCAACAGGCCAGCCAGCTAACAGCCCAAAACAGGAAATACCGAGGCCGAGCTCCTCTGGAACGCGAGGCTCGCGCTGGTCCTCTCCATCTGCCAGACGCGCGAGGGGGCCAAGCACGCCCTCCAGGCAAACCTCTTCGCCGCCGTCGAGCAGTCGGGCCTCTTCGCCGCGGACCCGGAGCTCCTCGAGGGCGGCGGGGCGGCGGCCCTGGAGAAGCACTACGCGCTGCTCGTGCGCGTGGCACGCGTCATCTGCGCCGCCGTGCTGACCCGCGGCCCGCAGAGCAGCGTCGCCCAGGGCCCCGCGCGCCGCTTCCTCTCGGAGAACAGGACGCTCGTCGTGCAGACGCTCAAGCGCAGCGCGGGCATCGGCGGGCCACCAGCCGCCGCGGGAGGAGGAGGAGGAGACGGGGCGAAGCAGCTGCAGCTGTTGCTGGAGGACAACATGGAGGAGCTGGCTGAGTCTTTCATGGTGCTCATCGCCGCGACGGGGTTCCTGGAGTTCGAGGTGGACATGTCCGCGCCTAAGGGCAACGGGGCGCAGGCGAGGGGCCTGCCATCCTTGTTTCACTGATCTTGGGTGCTGGGGCGGGGTCTTTCCGCGTGGATGTGGTCAGGAGAACAAACGCATGGGCGACAACCTCGTTAAATAGGATAATCTGCATAGGCTGAAACACTTTTGTGTGGTTGATCTTTTTGCTGGTGGGCGGACTGCCGTCTGGGATTGCATCGTGTTTGGAGTCGGCGAGAAAAAGCGACTGGGGCCAGGATCTATCTAGTCGAGGGTTGTCAGTAGAGCAAAACAAATGACACCAAGGTGACTCGCAGGAGACCGATTCTTGACTGGGCGACATGAGTGCAACACCTTGCTGATGTGTTGACTCGTAGAGGTAGGTCTTCATTACAGTACACAAGTGACGCTCGTCAGAATCAGGCCGCTCGTGTCTTCACTGGTCCGAGGCCAAGTCAGAGTCACGAAGCAAACTGCGAGATCCATGGTGTTATGTCTTTGTTGCTGTTTATTGTTGTCGAGGGGCGCAACCTCAAGCCCCCTCGCCACCGCAATGAATGGCCGCAAGGGGGCAAGACGAGCGCCGCGAGAAATTTACTTATTTACCAAATATGACAAATCCGTCTTGCCGAACCGTGTGCCCTTTCCCTTAGAGCTCTTTCCTAGCCATGCAAGACGCCGCGCAAATGCAAATATGGGTATTGTTTCAAAACCATCGTGAATGCTGCAAACCATTTGTGTCGCAAAACCTCTCGGCCTGCCGTACACAATGATGTCGGAACTTCGTCGGGGGATGCAGGGAGGATGTCTTCCGTGTGGTCTCACTATTCCTGCAGCCTCTTTAATCGCCCCAAAACCCTCGTCAAACCCGTGTTAACCCCGGCTGCCACCTAATCAAATAAGCACGCCGTGAGGTTTATCTCTGAACTTTCAGGCCGTGGTAGCCTCACATTGTATCAGGGTGACCAGTGAGTCAACGCCGAGCTGGTTGTTTTCCGTTTTTCTTGGAGGGTCTTAGCTTCAGCTCGAGGTGGAAGAAGGCCTTTGCCGGGGGCTTTGACTTCGGGGTTGGCTTGTCCAGGCGCTGACGGCACATCGGGCAGACCTTTTTCGTAAGTTCGGTATGCATTGCCTGGTGAAGGCATTGAGCGCAGAACAGGTGGCCTGTGGTGATGGTTTAGCAACAGAAAATACGTGCAGGCCTGCATGCCAGGCAGGGATTGGAGGGACATACCACAACATGTTACTGTGAGATTAGTAGCTGCGTCCATGCAAATGACACACTCGAATGTGGAAAGCTTGGTGCTGGTGTCCTTTGGGGGCTGGAAAAGGTGTCGAGGCACCACGTCCTCAGACTTGGTCAAGTCGAGGAGCTCAACCCCACCCGAGTCGCCGTCTCCACCAAAGAGACTGTCTTCGTCATCAGACTCGATTGTGACAGCTGTTTGCACGGGGGCGTAGTTCCTGGAGCTCGCAGGTCGTGGGGTGTTCCTCGATCGCCCTGGCGTGGCGGCTCTGCGTGCAGCGGCTGCACGAGGTCGCTTGGGTGCAGATGGGCCGACGTCGAGGTCGTTGGGCGAAGCCGCCGCGCGAGTTCGCTTCCTTGTAGTGGGCATTTCCGACAAGAGCGAATCGACAGTTATCTTATCGTCCTCGTCGTGGTCACCGTCTCCCGGATCTTCCAACTTCAACAGCCCAGCCTCGGGATCGGGTACTCGGTGGGCTGGCGGAAAGCGCGAGGAGAGAGCTGGTCTCTGCTGAGGGGCCGACTGATTGAAGATTTGATCGTATCCGGTGCGGTGTTGTGGCGGACTTTGTGGACTGTACGGTGGCAAGGAAGGCGAGGAAAAGTCGCCGGTGGCGAGGGCCTCGACAAAGTCGTCGCTGTTCGGTTCGCGCGGGCGGGCCTGCCGGGGGTCTATTTGGAGGAAGTCGTGTAGGGTGGCAGGAATCGAGGGTTGAAGTTGAGGGGCGGGGTTTGCGGAGGGTTGGGAAAGGTGACTTTGCTGGCTGGAGTTTTGGCGGAAGGATGTTGTCGTTGGAGTTGTTGTTGCCGCGCTATGGTCGTTGGGGTGATTACGGTTTAAGGGAGGGCCCGTGCTGGGGTTATGTGACGGAGGTAGTGTTGGTCCGTCACGACGGCGGCGGGCTAGCTGAGACGACGTCGGGAATGCTGGAGCCGCAAAAGGTGACAGACCAGAGCCCAAGGCAGAGGCAGAGGCAGAGGCAGATGCAGAGGAAGGTGCAGTTGCGGTTGCGGTTGCAGGATGGCCCCAAACAGCATGGAAGCCCAGGTTTGGCCTCGGCGAGCCCAGGGGTGAGTGAAGAGAAGTGAGCGAGTTGAACAGGGGCGGTAAGAATGGCGCCAGTGAGGGTGTCGAGGGATGGTTGGACTGCAGGGCGAGATGTGTGTTTGGCTGCTGGTCTGGCCAGGATCCTAAAATCCGAGGCAACGAGAAGGTCAGGAGGCGATCAAACGCAGAGTCAGGTAGGCACGAAAAGGCAGTGAAAAACAAGCGAAGGTAGGTTGGGAAAATGCAGGGTCGAACGAGCTGGACTCTGCTGGACGGGATTGAGCCGGCTTGAAGTTGGGATGGAGCTGGGAGGAGCAAATAGGAAATGGACAATTTGAACAACAACATAAAATCCTAACCGGAAAACCAGGCGTCCATTTCGCCTGATAGGAACGGGGACCAGTTGTTGGACATGGTTTATTATGAATGAATACAATAGAACAGGTTGATTGAGGAGGAGCTTTTATCGAGGCACCTGTTCCAACGCAAATCACGTCGCCTGCTGGCCGGAGCGTTCAATGGGCAGCCAAGGATGCCCTGGTCGCTGCCGCTGTAGCTATCGCTTTGGTGTTGTGAGGTACAGCCCGGGTCGAAAGAGCATCTCATGTCCTCAACGTCGTTACGGTGAGCTGGTGAACAGACAGGAGAAAACCAGGAGGGCGATGGGGATGGGAATGGGAGAAAGTAGGCTTCCAAGGTTCTTTATGGGGCAACCTGAGGGGCTTCGAAGGGCGCAAAGAGGCGGCGTCTCGTCCTTGTCTGGACAGCAGCAAGCTCGGAACTCAGAACACGCAGGATCTCGGGAGTTGGGATCCAGGACCGCGGACCCAAGACTCAGGACCCAGGACCTAGGAATGGCGAGGCCTGGAAGAGGCGGGCTGGGTGTGTACGCGTATGTATATGAGATTGGAAAGTGATCAAGTATCGTATCGTATCACTTCTCACCGCTCAGGCGAGGTCTCCGGTACGGAGGCCCGATAACAAGACGGAATAAGCAACGCAAAGCAACAGCACAACAAAGCTGGAGGCAGGGTTTATAGGGTGGTCAACACACTGGGGGCCAGGAGCTCACGAGGAGCAAAGAGAAAGAAGAAGAAAAAAAGGGTCAGCAAGCCCAGGGGTTGTTAAACGGGTGGGCTGAAAGGAATAGGTTAGGTTGGCACAGGACAGAAGACGCAGACAAGAACAAGCTGGAGCAGCCCAGATTAAAGTACTATATGGACTAATGTACAGGTGCAGATGCAAGGTGCAGGCACGGCACGGGGCACGGCACGGGGCACGACTTCCACAGTTGGAGGAGCAGGAGAGAGTGCACAAGGGGGCCAGATCGACAAGACAGAACAGTACGGAGTACCGTCCTGCGGTCCTGCCCTGCGGGAGGTGCGGGATCGGGAAGTTGGAGCTTGGGACGGAGCTTGCCTGCATACGGCAGACTAGATGCAAAGATGCATACAGACTGCAGACGGTGCAGACAGAAGTACACAGGTGTGGTGATGGTTGGTCTGAATGGTCGGGGAGGACAAACACAGGAGAGGAGGCAAGGTCATGACCAGCGAGGCCCGCTTCGGATGGCCTTCCCATCCCTTTTGGCCACACGAATTCCAAGGTTTGTATGGAGTAGACCACACGGGAATGAAACCAAGCAGGTGACATGTCAATTTGACAAGGCATTGAGCAGTCAGTGTTCAGCAGTTCCGAGCACGACTGACGAAAATCAAATAGACTACGCCGTCTGTCACTGTTCCAGCCTTCCATTCGCAAGCCCCTATGTTTTTGGGACTGCAGGCTCTTTCCGGCTGGGGCAGGTTGATGCAGACAATCAAACAACACCTTCAGCCCTGCCAAAACCACCAAAGCCCTGCCAACCACACTGGACTCGTATATTAGACTACTCCATGAATCCCCAACAAAGGCCGACGGCGCCATGTCTTGCAAAGCCCTAGCATACCGGTCCCAGAGTTGGATGGCGGTCCGTGAGCCGCCAGACTGACTGAGTGGATGGATGGACGACGGTTGGACGAGTGAATGACGGACAGACTGACCAGACACACCTGGTATGTGTGACCGGTTGACTGGCTGCCGGGCTGGATTGGAGGCGAGAAAGATGGGGGGGTTGTTGGCTTATGGGATGACAAGGGGTACGTATCGAATCCCATCTCAGTGACAACCCCTGTCTGTCACTCGGTTTGGTTTTTTTTTTTTTTTTTGGGGTGGGGAAGACCTCAATGGAGTAATAACCCGTCGCAACTTTTCTTCTGTGTGTGCCACCACCAAACAATGCGCATCCCCATATCCATGCCCATGCACATGCACATGCCCAGGCTTCCCGCGCAAAGCAAAGATAGTCTCTCCCGCGCGCATACCGTACGCGACGCTACTCCTGACACGCTACCGGGCGGCAGAGAGCACGCTCTTCCGGAATCAACTTGTCGCCCACGTCGCTCGAGGCCATGGACTGAGATGCCCTGCTGTTGCTATCGGGGAATGCGCCCAGCCATGATATCGTCCCTAGTGCGACCGTCCAATCTATGATCCAGGGAACCCTTCCCACCCCAGCACTTGCACTTGCCCCTCTGCAACATCATCCAGCACATCGAGACGCCATCCACGAACGGGTGCATTCCGCACCGCCCGCGCAATCAAACTCTCGACACAGGCGACAGGGCAGCAGACAAATGCACGGCTGGATGCATTGAGGATGATCAGCCCCTTCAGACGCCACCTCCTGAGTGGTTGCGCCACCGCGAGCCTCGTCCGGCTTGCGAGGCACCGCGCGCATAGGAGATGGGCCGCTCAACTTCGGTGGCAGTCCGCCACTGCTACAGCAAAGCTCAACAAGCAGAGCCGAAACAGCACGCTTGCTAGTAAGGATGCGCCGTCCTCCCAGACACGATGCGTGCCACTATTTCCAGAAGTCTGACCTGCTGCGATCTTAGTTCCCTCGGTCGCTCGCCAAAACGCAATAGGGGTTCAGCAGTTAAGCGAGCACCTCTACCCACAAGTCTTTCCCAAGGAATGCGAACCTCCCCCAGAAGCCCTCGTCAAGCTTTCCGAAGACCACCTGCGACGTCATGACCTCCTGGGCAAGACTACCGATACATCCGATCCTATCGCATTCAACCTCCCACGATTACAAGCGCCAGACACCCAGACGCTGGATGAACATTTCTTCAGGCTCGGCACGGATGCCGCGGAACCGTTCCTGTCACACGCAAAAGAGTTCGCAAGGTCGAATACGCCCCAGCTGCCGAAAGAATGGGTACACCGGAGCGGATGGACCAGATATTACTGCAAAGACGGGACGGGCCCAGAGATTGTGGAAGTGGTTGAAGCACCAGACGAGACGATGCTGTCATTTGACGTTGAAGTCATGTGGCAGGAGAATCCATTTGCTGTCATGGCTTGCGCTGCTAGTCCAACAGCCTGGTACGTATGGCTATCCCCATGGCTGCTGGGCGAGACGGACGTCAAGACGCAACTTGTACCCCTCGGCGATCCTACCAAGGAGCGAATCGTTGTTGGGCACAACGTTGGGTATGACAGGGCCAGGATACTCGAGGAATACGACATCAAGCAAACCAAAAACTGCTTCCTAGACACCATGTCACTGCATGTTGCAGTAAATGGCATGTGCTCGCAGCAGCGGCCGACCTGGATGAAGGCTCAAAAGAACCGGGAAAAGGAAAAACTCGCCCGAGCCGAGGGAACTTTCAACCTGGGCGACCCGATGGACGAAGAAGAGCTATGGGTTGGCAGAAGCTCGATCAATTCGTTGCGGGATGTGGCCAAGTTTCACCTGAATGTTTCTATGGATAAGTCCGCGCGGGACGACTTTAGCGGGCTAGACCGGGACAAGGTCTTGGAAAAGCTGGACGACCTCCTGAATTATTGCGCGGCTGACGTTGCCATCACACATCGCGTCTATTCGATCGTTTTCACCAACTTTCTCAAGACGTGTCCTCACCCAGTCAGCTTCGCCGCGTTGCGACACTTGTCCTCTGTCATTCTGCCAGTAGATGACTCCTGGAATTCGTACATCGAAAATGCCGAGGCTATATATCAAAGATTGTTAGCTGATGTCCAAGAGCGTCTCATATATCTCGCTGAGAAGGCTCTGGAAATCAAAGATGACGAGGAGCAATGGAGCAACGACCCTTGGTTGAAGCAGCTTGACTGGTCGGGGCAGGAGATCAGGTACGTCAAAGGAAAAAAGAAAGGAGACCCACCAAGGCCAGCTAAGAATCAAAAAATGCCTGGAATGCCGAAATGGTACAAAGATTTATTTCCCACAAAAGATGGCCCTATCAACATCTCGGTGCGGACGAGGATAGCACCGTTGCTGCTGAGGCTCTCCTGGGAAGGAAATCCGTTGTTCTGGTCAGATGAATATGGCTGGGTCTTTCGCGTCCCTCGGAAAGACAAAGATGATTATGCCAAGAAGTCAATGAAAGTATGCGATATGACGGGCGAGAAGACAGATCCGCTGCTACGCGACGACATACATGGAGTTTACTTCAAGGTCCCTCACAAAGACGGTCCCACGGCTCGATGTGCCAACCCGATGGCAAAGAGTTATCTGAGCTATTTCGAAAAAGGGATCTTGACATCTGAATATGCTTATGCCAAGGAAGCACTGGAAATGAATGCGTCTTGCTCATATTGGATAAGCGCTCGCGAAAGAATCAGGTCGCAATTGGTTGTCTATGAGAAGGAGTTGCGCGTTGCCAAGGGGCAGGAGCCAGGGGAATCTGCTCAGGGCTTCATTCTTCCACAGCTCATACCGATGGGCACCATCACAAGGAGAGCTGTCGAAAACACTTGGCTAACAGCGAGCAATGCCAAGGCAACGAGAGTGGGCTCGGAGTTGAAGTCAATGGTCAAGGCTCCTCCGGGTTACAGTTTCGTGGGTGCCGATGTCGACTCCGAGGAGCTCTGGATCGCGAGCGTGCTCGGTGACGCTGTATTCCAACTCCACGGCGGCAATGCAATCGGTTTCATGACGCTAGAAGGCTCAAAAGCTGCTGGTACCGATCTCCATTCCCGGACAGCCTCGATTCTAGGCATCTCAAGGAACAATGCGAAGATATTCAATTATGGGCGAATTTATGGCGCTGGCCTGAAATTCGCCGCACAGTTGCTCCGGCAGTTCAACCCCACGCTGTCTGAGCGTGAGACCGAGACGATCGCAAAGAAGCTTTACGCCTCCACAAAAGGGGCACAGTCAGAACGGAAGTCACTCTACAAGCGGAAGTTCTGGCGGGGCGGCACCGAGTCTTTTGTCTTCAACAAGCTTGAGGAATTTGCCGAACAACGTCGTCCACGCACACCCGTCCTCGGCGCCGGGATCACAGAGGCTCTGATGAGCAGCTACGTCAGCAAGGGCGGCTTCCTGACAAGCCGCATCAACTGGGCCATCCAGAGCTCAGGTGTTGACTACCTCCACCTGCTGATCGTGTCCATGGACTATCTGGCTCGGCGCTTCAACATCGATGCTCGTCTTGCCATCTCGGTACATGACGAAATCCGCTACCTGGTCAAGAACGAAGACAAGTACCGTGCCGCCATGGCGCTGCAGGTCGCCAACCTCTGGACGCGCTGCATGTTCGCCCAGCAGATCGGCATCGACGACCTCCCGCAGTCGTGCGCCTTCTTCAGCGCCGTCGACATCGACCACGTCTTCCGCAAGGAAGTCGACATGCCCTGCATAACCCCCTCTCACCGCACGCCTATCCCGCCCGGCGAGTCCATCGACATCCACCAACTGCTCGCCAAGGGCGACGAGGCCCTCCTCGACGAGGCCACAACCCCAAACAGCCCGCCGCAGCTCGACCACATCCGGTACGTCCCGCGCACGCCGGTGATGGAGATGCTGAAGAAGGAGGACGCCGCCACGGCGGACCTAGCGTTCATCAGGGCGCAAATCACGGCCAACATGAAGGAGCTTAACGAGATCGACCAGGAGCAGCGCAAGAGGCTGGCGCCCACCAAGGAGGAGGCGGACCGCCGCGCCGCCAGCAAGAAGATCCTGCCGTACTCGTCGCATGCTCAGCTCATGCCTATGGAGGAGCCCCTCCTCGTGTCCGAGGCCTTCCTCGCCGACCAGAGCAGGCGTGCCGGCGGCGGCCAGACGAAGATTGACTACTGGTCGCGGACGGCCCGGTGGACAAAGTCCAACGTCGCGGGTCGGGGGACGGATCATTGAGGGGAGATGGGACTGGGCTCGGGACAATTGGCTCATGACTGACCAGCCGGTGCCACACGTCGGCAATATTCTTTTTTGTATATTTCTACATACTCTGCGTTCGAACGGCTATGGGACCGTCTCTGTCTATCAAGATACCGACTACCTTTGGGGGAAGGGGCTGGACTAGATCTGTGTATGCATATGTACGCATGCGTTGTATTGATAACTTGGGCGCGCGGTCTTCTGTTGGCTCGGCGGGGGCCTCGCGTTGGTTCTGGGCTGGCGCAGGGCGAATCGAGGCTTGGAGCGTGCGGATGTCTGATCGGAGTCGAGCGTGTTGGGAAAAGGGAGTCTTGAATTTTTTTTTTTTACTATAACACAGTCCACGCTTAACACCGTCCTTGGCGGTTGAAAATCGAAGATTGTAGCCTGTCACATCCCTATTTCCCTCAATGAAGCGGGTGAATGGAGCCGCATTCTAGTCGTTGTTAAAGTTTGGGATCATCCGTCTTGAAAATTGGACCAGATTGTCTTAGAAAGGACAACTACCGGTGTGGGAGGTAGGGAGGAGGTACTGGGCAACACGTGTCTCAGAGGGCCCAAGGCAGTTGCAAGGCTGCGCGCGGAAGGTCGAAGATGGTTCTACTTGTCTTACCCAGCGCCACAGCTGTCTCAGTGAGACTTTCTGCCCGACCGTTCCTCAGAGTTGATCAACGGCCTCAGATGGGCTCACTCAGTCAAGTCTTCTCAGTGCCCATGGACCTGAACGCCGCCTCGCAGGGGCTGTGGCGGCGATCACTGAAGTGTTGCAGAACGATGCTTAGTCGTCGGGGCAGACAGGTCTAAGACAATGCTGACTGTGGCGGCCACTGCCTCCTGACAACATAGTCTACCTAGGTACCTAGGTACGCTGCGTACCACATGTTCTGTACGACAGGACAGGCGGAGAGCGACTTATGAGATCCATGGCAGCCCGGCTCTGATGGGCTCTGCCCGGCCATGTCAACTTTTTCGGAATCTCTAAATTGCGCCATCTACCACGATCCAAGCCCACCCAGATGTCAGAATTTACCGTGATTCCAGGCTACATCAATGCCTACGCCAAGTCCTTTCAGCTATGCAACCATGGTTTCGAATATTGCCTGGATACTTCCTTCTACCGAAGAACGGGAAGCCCTGCTACATACGAGTTGGATGTGTCCAGCGATGGCTGCAACGTTGATGGCGCAACAGTCAACTGTACCCAGGCCTGCAGCGACCCCGCCAACATGTTCGCCTCGTTGAACACGGTCGCCAACTGCGTGTCCCTTGCAAGTGCTGCCATAGTGGCCCCGAATGCTACCATTCGATGGGCCGGTGATCCCGGGGAGTTCTCTGAGATAACGAGCCTCGCTGATTTCGACGTGAATACGACCTTCAACAACATACGGACGTGCGTTTTGGCGGCTCGTCCAAACAGCACTCTAGCCACCTGCACATTGAATGACATCACGTCCACGTTATCGGATCCGGTCAACGCGCCTTCCAACTGCTTTTTGTCCGACGCGGCTAAGGACCTCTGTTCGAATGTTGTCACTACTGCCAATACGGATATTGCTGGACCGGGGGTAAGTTTTGACACTCCAATGATCTCGGATACTCAGCAGAAGAACTATTACGTATATCTGTGGCTGATCTCAAATTCAGGTATTCATCTCCTACGTAATCCAGTCGGTCATCGCCATATTTGCCTGGGCCATTATCACTGCCAGCGTGTTGGGAATCCAAGCATTACAGATCAATAATCGAGCCACCTCCATGCTCTTCATCTGGTGTTTCCGTCATCCAGTTCAGACAACGCGGATGTCCCAAGTCGCGGACTTGAATAAATCCAGAGAAGCCTTGATCAAGCAGGTTCAAGAGTCCAAGCTGCTTGTTTCCATGCGCTCCGCTTTGGTTGAGTTTCAAGAGGCACAATGCTTCTTCACTCTTGCGGTCAAAATTGCTGTCTTTTACTCCATGAAAATCAACAGGGCCGTCGCCGGAGAAACCACATTCTCCTCTGTGCGCCTCAACCATGAACTAAATTACATGTCCGCCAATATAGTACTTATGGCATTGTCACTTACTCAGCTTACTCTCTTCGCAACATCAATGAGGTCGGCATACGTTTTTTGGCTTTACACATCCACCATAGTAGTCTGCATGTGTCTGGGAGCCTTGACACCAGGGCTTGGATCCCCTGACGACTACCCTCAGCTCAGGCAGAACCAAGATCTCAAACTGGCCGAATGCGGAGGCCACACATCCCCATTGGTATTCTGCGGAGGGAATAGAATCCACGATGGTGTCCTGACCGATGGGTACACGATCAACTTGCCATCTTATGAAGCAGCAACCTGGATGGCATTCTCATGGGTTTGGCTCATGGTCTTTGCCGTGTGGTATAGCAAAGGCTCATATGCGCCTGGAGACCAAAAAGTGCACATGACTGGCAGAATAGACGCGAAAGATCTATTGCCGATACTACGAGATTGGGTATTTCATCAGTTCCCTGCCATTCGTCGAGTTCTCCCTGTTCTACTCGGTCTTCTCTATCTTGCTGTCGCCTTTATCCTGTTAAATGTACTCATCGACGCAATCAGCTTCGTCCATGCACACGTGCAGTCATCGGCCTGGTCTCTCGGACAAATCATCGCCCTCACCGTGTGGGTTCCAGTGATATCTAAATTCGCTTACATGCTCGTTTGTGAGTCCCCCATTTCCCTGGTAATACTCATTACAAACAAAGTCTTTTGACATCGCACCAATACTGACATATATATTGTCTACCTAGTTGGCATTGAGAAGACATCTGACGTCCGTGTACCTGCACCCTACTCCATATCCATCAAGCGACAAGACCCGGCTGCGAGTTTCATTGGCGGACAGAACCTCAATGCTGCAAACGATCAAGGCACACCAAACCATACGACAGGCGAAGGCGCAGAAGCGCATTTGCTAAGGGCAGGACAAAATCAAACATTTTGATCATGAAGAGCCAACCGAGAATCGGGCATGATTACATCAGACTTAGAGTCCCAAGGAATACGTGATCATTGCGATTCACTCCGACATCTCGAGACCGGGTATCATTAGGAAGGTGGAGGTTTGTTTCATTCAAACGGCGAAAGGGAGTGATTTGCGCCTAGGCCTGTATTTTTATATAGGAATGAAACCCGTAGACGCTACTGGCATCGACGTCTAGTGAGTGCCTTGAAACTCAGTCAACGATTAGGTGTTGGCTGGAAGATATGGTGCCTCAAAAGGTAAAACTAATATTATATGCTCCGCACTCAAACAGCAACAACTCTTGGCGGTTCTGCTCGCTGGGAGGTACGCCCGTACAACATGGTCCTCCTCTGCGGGGCAGAACGCTCAATATCCAGCCCGAGGTGCTCCAGGCGCTCACACATGCTTACTATCGAGGACTCGTAATCCAGATGCGTCTCCCTTGCCGCTTCACCGTTCCCCACGTCATGATGGTATTCGGCGACCTCGCCCAGCGCGTCGACAGTCAGCTCATGCGACCGGCCCAGCCTCGTCGTGCACATGTCGACCCACCTCCGAGCAGCGCCGTTAGTCTCCTCGCGCGTGCCCTCGTGCCGGGAGATCCAGAACAGAATGCGATAGCAGTCGTCCAGCAGGTAGGCATCCTGTGCGTCCGCGGTGTCCTTGTCCGCCAGCGGCAGGACCTGTTCCACAATCTCTCGAGCCTCCCTGTAACTACCCCTGTCCAGCATGAAGTTTGCAAGCCGCACCTTTGCTTCCAACGCCTCAAAGGCCGTCGCGTCACCGCCCGAAACCTGCTCCAGATTCTCCTCGAGGGCGGCCTTGAGGCTGGAGTCCTCAGCCGAGCCATACGCCGCAGTCCAGCTGAGGCCACGGCCCCTCAAGGCCGTGAGCTCGGCCGAGGCGGCGGAGCCGGGGCCGAGCTCCGCCAGGAACGCGTCGTGGTAGGACTGGGACACGGCCCACGCGCACTGGGTCATCTGCTCGGCGGACATGGCCAGCATGGCGTCGAAGAGGACGCACACGGGGTGCCTGCGGGACCTGTGCACGACGAACGCCAGGTCGCGCAGGAACTGGATGACGGCCCTGGTGATGATGCCGTGGCGCTTGGAGAACTCGAAGAGCAGGGCGTACATGCCCGCGGGGAAGTAGGGGTTGTCGGAGGAGAGCATGTAGCGGCACGAGTCCATGCACACGGCGAGCAGGCGGAACGCGCCCGCGACGTGGCCCGAGTTCATCAGCCGGCCCACCGACCACGCGCAGTTGTGCAGCGCCACCACCAGCCCGTCCTGCCACGGGACGTGCGACTTTGGCCACCGGCCCGCGTCGAAGCTGCCCTTGACGTAGCTGCGCAGCGCGTGCAGCACCTGCTCCAGTCCGGGCTGGGGGTGGGGTGGCCTCAGCCTTGCCGTCGGTACGGGGTCAGGTGGTGGCTGGGCCGCCGCCGACACTCTGCCTCCAGGACCGAGGCAGGCTGGCCCCACTGGCCCTACCGGCCCTGCTGCCCCTCCTGCTGCGGCTGAGCCGCGTTGTTTGGACTTCCGCTTGATCAGGTTGCGAAGCCGGTCCTGGTCGACCCTGATGCCCCCGATGGAAAACTCGGATACCTCCCTGTCCCCCTGTTTCGTCTGCTGCAGCAGCTCGCGGGCCTGCTTTGCGCGCAGGTTCTTCTGAATGCCCCATTTGCGCAGGTGGTACTTGTACATCTTGGGCCTGTCCGTTTGTTGGCTGTCAGTACGAGGGCTGAGCCCAACGGAAAGGGCGGGGGCTGTGATGGATGGGGCAGTAGTAGTCTAGCTCGTTCTCGTCTGTGCCCAACCTTGGAAGCGTGTGTGTGTGTGTGAGTGGACTCACTTACGTCGCGACAAAGCCTTGCTCGTGCTGCATGATCTGCATCACATTGCGTAGGGTGTGGTCCTGGAACTTGTACAGGTTGATGATGCGCTCCTTATGGTGCTCCCAGTCGCAGTGCGACGCCCATGGCGTCCTCTGCACAGTGCCTGGGCAGCCTGGCGAAGACCCGGAGGCATGGAGGTCTTGGACGGTGATGAGTCGGTTCTCCATGTTGAGGCATGGCCGACGGAAAAAGCTCCCTTTCTTTTGGTTCCGGCTGTGTAAACCTTTTGGCGGTCTGAAAGCGGCGATAAGATTTGCAGGTGTGTCTAGACCCTCCGTACATAAGGAGGTACGGTACTTATGCGTGCTGACATGTGGCATTTATTGGTGCACACCGATTTCTGTCGGGCTCATGTGCACGCCACGCAGGCGTGACGTGAGCACGGCTCGACGGGCTGATCAGAGCTGATCTTCCTGCAGGCAGCAACACCCATCCTCGACCCATCCCATCCTTCAGCTGGGTGGATCGCTAGGTTTATTAATTTAGTGTTAACCGATGGATTGCCCCCGTCAGATTGGTGCTGACTGCCCGACTGCCGATGCTACGTATGATCAATCAATCAATAAATCGACCCTACCTACTAAAGCTGGCGCTTCCAATTGTCTGTCACTCTGTCTCCTCGCCAATGTCCGTCCTTCATCTCTTTCCCTGACGTATATCTGCAGCTGAGAGAGACATCAGCCAGTGGCGAGCACACTGCCTGCCATGTCTTGTCTGCATATAAGTTGTCTCTTATGGGTCGGGGCAGCTTTGGAGGCAATTATTAACTCACTACATTCATATGTCCTCGAGTGATCCTTTCGAGATCAAAATCATACTTTGCCTACACTATTTTTAATTCTTCATGAACTTCACCCTTTCTCTCGCAGTTGCACGGTGACTTCGCATTGATCAGCCAGCTCACCGGTCGAGGACTCATACCGCAGGATCCTTCATCTTGGCTTTCTAAACGCCGACCGATCATTCTCATGGCGGAATGCTGTGCTCAACACTACCGCCGACATGTGCCAACACCACACGTCCACTGCATCGGCGTTTAACTAAATCACCGCACCAAGTGCCTACTATATATTATGACCACAACACAACACAACTCATCTGAATCAAGTGAATGCTAATACTCATAGTCAGCATCTAGTATTTGGAGATATCTCACGATCAATCTATCAGTTAATCCAGTTCAATTCAGATATTGTACCGCATTTTTGCAAAGACACGACAACATGTCAGGCAAGAAAGTTTGGCTGATAACAGGCTGTACCTCAGGACTCGGCCGGGAGATGGCACTCGCCGCTCTCGATCGAGGCGACACCGTCGTCGCCACAGCTCGTGACCCAGCCAAGCTGTCAGGCCTCGCAACGCGAGGCGCCATCACGCAGCGAGTCGACGTGACAGACAGCGACGACAACCTCGCGGCAGCAGTGGAGAACATCACTTCCAAGACCCCAGGCGGCCACATCGACATCCTGGTCAACAACGCGGGCTACATCCTGGCGGGAGGCGTCGAGGAGGCGAGCCGGGCCGAGGCGCAGGCCATCTTCGAGACAAACGTGTTCGGCCAGCTCAGCATGGTCCGCGCCGTGCTGCCGCTGATGCGTCGCGCCCGCTCCGGCGTCGTCGCGAACCTCGGCAGCATCGGCGGGTGGCGCGGGACCCCCGGCGCGGGCCTGTACTGCGCGACCAAGGCGTGCGCGACGCTCCTGGCCGAGTCGCTGCGCGCCGAGGTCGCGCACCTGGGCATCAAGGTCACGTCCGTGGAGCCGGGCTACACGCGGACGAACTTCCTCGTCCCCGGGCATCTGCTGCGCTCGGCTCGGACCATTCAAGACCTTGAGGAGGGTGCTCTCGGGGACACGCTGGCTGCGTTTGATTCCTACAGCCTTAACCAGCCCGGTGACCCTGTAAAGACTGCAAAACTCATCGTGGATACCCTCACCGCTTCGGGGTCTTGTGAGGGACGGGAGCTGCCGCAGAGGCTCATTGTGGGCAGAGATGCTTATGGTATCGTTGGCCAGGCCATCGAGACTAACCAGGCTAACATGAAGCTGTGGGAGGACTTGGCTACTGCGACGGACTGTGATGCATGAGACAGACCATTTTATAGTTTGATAAATGTCCAGGAATGATGTGTGCGTTTGTGTTTCTGCTTTTCATATCGTAGCGGAGTAATGAATAATAATTGGGCATTTGTAGCTATACACCAAATTGTTCAATTTGGTGCTTTCAATCAACCAGGGAATAGAAAGACATGACATCTCGAGTGGGTGAGAACGCCTATTGAAGTGGCCTGACAGGAGTCAAGAGTAGACCCTGCTGGCTTCCTGAAAATTTGTATTTTGGTCTTCTCAGACGGTGGCTCAACATGGCTCCCAATTTTCCAGGCGCACAACCAGTATAAGAGTCCCTGATCAATCTCTCTCTTACTTTCATTGCAATCAGTACATAGCCCATCCACCACTTGCACTGATGACCTGGCCGGTGATCCATCCGCTCGAAGGGCCTGCCAGCCAGGACACCACGTCTGCAATCTCCTCAATAGTGCCCAGTCGATTCTGCACCGGTGTCTGCTGCTTCTGCATCTCGACAATTTCTTTCGGAATATTCTCTAGCATCTCAGTCTGCACAGGGCCGGGACTCACCACATTCACCGTTGTCCCGTCCTCACCGAGCTCTGCAGCCCAGCAACGCGTCAGACCCTCTGCTCTCGTTGACTTTTGTTAGCAAGTACGGGTATCACCAGACAAAATTCTGCCCAAATATTTTCGAAAGGTTACGTGCAAATTATTCATCCTGGAAAGACTAAAGGAAGAGAATTTCATGGCGAAAGACAGTTGCAGTCACCCTAAGAACTGGGTTCAAGAGCAAGAAAACAAGGGTAGCCTTACCAAGAGCAGCCTTGGACGAACAGTACAAGCCGAGGTTTTTGAACCCAGCCCTGGCGCCCACGGACGAGATGTTCACGATTCGGGCGTTGGGGTTGAGCCACGGCAGCGCAGCCTGCGTGAGCAGAATTGGCCCCCGCACGTTGACATCAAAGACGGCGCTGTAGTCCTCAGCGCTGAGCTCGCTGAGGCCCCTGACACGCTCGAGGCCGGCGTTGTTGACGACAATGTCGAGCCCCCCGTTGAGGCCGGCGGAGTCGACCCACTGGACGGCCTCGCTGATGAATTCCTTGGGCCCGTCGAGGGTCCCCAGGTCTGCCTGCACGGCGTGGGCCTTGGGCTGGTGGGACAGCGACTCGATCTTTGCCTTCAGCTCGGCAGCTTTGGCTTCGCTGGATGGCGAGGTGTATCCGAGGATGACCTGGAGACGGCATCAGCGGGAGTAAGGCCTGAAGCGGTGTGCTAACGCACAGCTGAGTACGAGCAACACTTACATTTGCTCCTTGTTGGGCCAGTTTCTGTGCAATGCCATAGCCGATGCTGCGTGATGCCCCTGTCACGACGGCATTTTTATCTTGAAGGGGCAGAGAGGATGCACTCATGTCTGTCAATTTGCATCTGATGAAGTAAACCTTTTTTTTTCTTGAAAAAGGAACAATGTTGACAGAATTTGTTGGAGCGGTGACCCTAGACAGGCGAGACGTGCCACGCAGGTTTCGGCGATAAGACAGGCGATATGGGGATTGGCTGGGGGATAGGTCATTTAACCCCGAAGGATCCTGTGGTGTCATACTGTCTACCTGGTATGCCACAGGAAATATCACGAAGCACATAGACAAGAAAGTCGTCGCTACCGCATTCTAGATCTGTGGATGGAAGGTCCCGGTTGATATTAGTGTGCAAGCAATCGAGCTGGTGATCCATGTTTCGTTCGTGGTTCTTACTGTAGCCTGCCGCTTTCAACTGATTTGTGTGCTTGCACGGGCTTCACAGAATCGCAGATAACTAATTACACGAGTATATGAATTACAAGATTGACTGAGATTCGGCAGATGCGTAAGGGTAATTTCATGGCTTACCAACATTGAATTATGTGGTCATGATACTTGATTTCTACAGAAATGAAACAGCTAAGTGTGCCCTACGGAGGAAGAGACAATTATCTTCCTTCTTCCGTTACATGTTGTGGCTGAGATGGTCTTTTCGAAAGAACATAACTCTGGAACGCCCTGGTGTTGCTAGCAAGTTCCATTCTCCACCGCAAACTTCTTAATTTGGTCTGTCTCATACGTTGTTATATTGCTGACCTTCCGGAATGATTCAGGCGCTGAATACCTGGTCGGCAAAATGTTCTTTGTTGAGATGCCGTGGTCAATGCACTATCAATAATTGGAAAAGAATCCGACACATTCGGAACGAGGATTGTCTTTATCGCGTTTCCGGATGCGGGATTTTATCGATCAATGAAAATTGTGAAGATGAGTGTCCTTTAATACTTTCTCCTTTCTAAGATTCTATGGCGTTCGCAACTTTGTCGCCTTGTTCGAGCACACAACTTCACAATCAAATTTTGTACCCTTGTCTATTGCTAGGTCTCTTGTGATCCTCGTTTGAAGCAGCTGCTCAGAAGAAGCTCAGACGACATAATAACACTGGTAGCAGTGAACCAGGACTCAACCGAGAGAGCACATCTTGTGGCTCGAAAACGTGCGCGCTTGAATCATATCCTACGAAACAGGGAATTTCCGGACAGCTGCACTACATACCAGCAATAGCGAATGATAGATCGGTGGCAGCAATCAGTATGGCAACACCAGGCAATCCACCCCTAGTAGTAAGCAGTACACAGGAAGCTCCAGGCAATGCGCCACAGGTAGTGGGTAGCACACCGGCAACGACCGTTACACCAGCAGCGGTCAATACATCGGCTGGAAGTAGTAGCAGTGCGCCGGGTAGGAAAAGAGCCAGAACGGATGATGACATTCACAGGGGCGCTCCTCAAATTCAACGAACGAGGATTTACAATGCTTATGGTGTGGACACAGTGAACGGCTGGCCCCGCGACAAGATCCTCGTATTTGTACAGAATCTTCCCCAGGAAGGGAAGGACGACTGGCTTGAGGATCAACAAGACACGACGGTCAAAGACCACATAGTTGCAGAAGTTAACCGAGCATTCTCGAAATTGAGGGGGCCCCAAGCGGTCTTCAACCTAACGAGGCTGGGCGCCCCCGACGACTGCGGAAGAGTGCTGGGCAACAGGGAATCCGGGCGGTTGGTTAGAGACTTCGAATCAACGCGCATCGGGCTTCGGAGACAACTCCCTGTAGCCTATGGGAATGGGTCGCCCATGTCAAATGGCATCGCCAGGATTGTCCCAGACTGGCGCGACGCGGACTGGGTTTACGACATTTTGCGAGATTGTATGGGCTCATTCATGGATGTTCGTCTGAGGGAAATGAGGAATGCGAGCTGGAATGGCCCAGATGGAAATTTTATCAGCCACCAGCAGCCTGCTGGTATCGTAGCACGTATGCAACAGGTGAACGGCGTGGTCCACAGTGGTAATTTGAGAATGGACGCCTTGCTGTGCGAAATTGGATATGGGCAGGATCGACACAACGACGCCTTTTACAATCAATACCTGCGAGACATGTTCCAACGTCTTTATGGTATCACCTCCAGGGATGGACTCTGGTTAGGTAAGTCATATCCTTGCATTATATCCCTATTACCACTAGCAAATCCACCCATTTCGCGCTCTATCCCGCTGATATATCCTTTATACCAATAGCACAGCATGGTACGGTAAACACTCAAGCAGCACCCTGGGTTAAGTTTATTAATTCTATCAACGTGTGAGTGGAACATTCTTTTGACTCGGTATCGGGTTCTTTACTAGAGGTAATGGATTCAGTACTGACTTTCGGTAGATATGTTTACGCACGCCACCAAATATTGATGGGACGCGGCATAAATCTTGGAAACTCCACTCTTATACACATTCACGACACATACTTCCAGCCTTTTGTCGACGCTTTGTCGGGTACCATCAATGTCTTACGCAACGATCCAAATGCGACCCCCGATCCCGCTACAATTGCCACCATGGAACAATATTTGGCCGGCCTCGAGACAGCATGTCACGCCTGGCTGGACCGTGGGACTCTCGCCTGGGATGGCGCGACAGGGATCCATACTGCAGCTCCTTTATGGTATTATTTCCTTAGCAGGCCTCTTTGGCGTCCCTGCCATCATTTGCAAGTTGATATTTCATCTCTTGGGTATTCCGCAGACCAGATTCCTTATTATCAGTTCCCTTCATACCTGGCTCAACAAGCCGCGCCACCCGATAATTAATAAGAATTAGTATGGTGTCATAATTTATATACAATTCATTCCCAAGGCGTTGCTCACGCCAGATGGGCCTCGGCGAGCCAAGACATGTGATTTGATCATATCGCGCCACCGCATGCCTCTATTCGAGCCGCAGTTTTCAGGGAACAACTGATCAGGGGTGCTTTCATCGTCAATAGTATTATTTATGAGAAATCTGGTTATTGAAAAGCAATATTTAACTCGCCCTTTTCTTTAAGAATCACATGCAACTAAGCCGGGCTTCATTTCCAGTCCGACTGACTGATATGAATCGCAATATGTGTTGCACTGCAACTTGAAGTATCTAATTCATCGCCCATTCTGTATATAATGAATTGTCAAGTCTTGAACATGTTCTTCTTTTACCGATACTCCCTCCAAAACGGATGGGATTCACTGTAGAATGGATCCACATATTCTGGAAATTTCTCGGTCTCTGCTAAATCTTCATGAATTCGAGTATCCGGATAAACACGAGGCTCTTCCGTTTCATAACGGAGTTGCTCGATTTTCTCTCTCGTCATTTGGATCTCAGAGGTCAGAAATTCAACGGTTAGTCCTTCTGAGATGGCCAGCCATAGGAGATGGAAGAGAAATTCTGCAAGACTTAGAATGAACTTCATCATGGTGATTTCTGGCTCAGAGGAATGTTGTATACTTTCTCCCAACGCAACCGAAACAAGTTCCGCTGAGCGGAATCAGGTAATGAGACTACGAAAGTCTTGGTCGCGAAATCCTGGAAGTATGTCTGCTGTTTGGACTGCTGTGGATTTCTGATGCATCGTCAGTCGAATTGTGTTGAGTTGAAGCTCATGCCTGACCTATATAAGCCAGGTGAGCGCCTGTGACAATCGCCCGTGGCTTGTATGAGTCTTTACATGTGGGAACACAGACAAAGACTTCGTAAAGGAGAACAATAGGGCTTCAGGAACAAACGCATTGTGTCGACGGCTAGTTGTGTGCGTTCTTTGTTTTGCAAATTTGAGAACCAAGGATTTTGCCGGGGTCTCCGCCCTGACGTAAATCGCCTAACAGGAGAAGACACCCAACAAAACCCAGAGACTGTATCACATTGAGCGTCCTTCGGATTTGAATTTGAGACTGGGAAGCGACCAGTTTCTCATACAAAGACTTCATTGCTGTGTACCTTACAACTCTTGTACCAAACCAGGTGGAAGCCCCTCCGGGGCCCTAGGAGCTATTCGTTTTAGCTTAAGTAAACTTAAGGGCTATATACTAATTAGCTAGTAAGCGTAAATTTTCATGTATAGGGGGTGCGCCCTCCGATTTTAGGGGTGCAAATCTCTGTTTTTATAAAGATATAATATATTTATATAGTGTAGGTATAGTTACGATTATACGCGTAATATAAGTATAGGGCGCGGCAGATTAGGGGGTGCGGTAAAACGGGTAAGAGGACGTTAGGCAATTTAACATAGGTCGATTACAACAGAGGATTACTGATGCGACTCAAAATTTAAGCCCAAGCTCGGCTCAGGAATGATTTATTATCTACATTTGTCATAAAGTTGTGCATTTATTCCCAATATGTCAAAGGCACCCCGATCGCCTCGCACTGTTGCGATTCCCTAAACGAGTCTTGGTATGACTCCCACGTCAGCGCTCGCAGAGTGAGGTTCCCCTTCGTGGCTGGCTTCCAAGTCCCCGCGGCGATGAGTTCCTCGCTGGTATTAGAATAACGCCTGGCATCGAGGAAGCCGGGGTCAGGGTTGGGATCGTAAGTCCTGACGAATGAGGTGAAGGAGTCGAGTGCAAACTGCTCGAACGGCAAGTCATTCTCGTCACGCTCCGGGAGGCCTTGGAATGCCACGTTTCCAAAGACGTAGTACAGCTCGCCGGAGTGGCACCTGAAATATGGCAAGCTGGGATCTCCATATGGGTGGTCCGGGGTGATGGGCGGCTGGCAGACATCTGTCTCCGGGTACCCAGTTGTTTGGTACGATTTCTCAAACTCATAATAGTAGACCGAGGGGTACTGGCCGCTCGCGAGGCCTGCGAAGACAGTAGCCTCGTCAGCGCATCTGAATATACCGTCCGTTGCCAGGCGCGAGGAGGCGTTATACAGGTCCAGAGTCTGGTTTGCACCGGCAGGAATTGGGAACAGCTCATCCAGCGTGGATTGCGTTAGATTCCAGCCATTTGCCGTCAGGTACTGCGTCTCGTTCGTCGTCGTCGGAAAAGAGATGAATGGTGCGCCGTCTTCTTTCATGGTTCCCATCATCAGCTTGTACGGAGCCTCGGGTCCAGTCAGCGTCAGGTTTTCCGTAGTGATATAATTGCCATCCACAACAATGTAGCGTGCGACGGTGCTAAGGCTCGTGAGAGTGTTTGCAGGCACCCCTCGAAGACAATCGACTTGGGACTCTGCCTCTGTGCAGTTTGTTGCATCTAAGATGGCATTCGCAGCCACATTGACTTCTTCCTCGATTGTATAGTACTCGGAATATGTCGTGCCGTAATTAAGACCACCGAGGTTGGACATTGGGATTGCCCCTGCAAACTTTCCCTCCGCCTCTGCTGAGGCCATGATCGCCCGGACTGAACCAGCACCAGCGGACTGGCCCATAAGCGTAACGCGGTCCGGGTCACCTCCGAAATCCTGGATGTTGGCGCGTACCCAGTCCAAAGCATTTATCTGATCAGCAAGACCAAAGTTGCCATTGGTGACCCCGTCGTCGAGGGCAAGAAAGCCGAGTGTCGACAGCCTGTAGTTGATCGCAACCAAGATGACGTCTCCCCGGGAGGCAACACTGCCACCGTCGAATGTGTTATCGCTTCCTGTCCCACTTGTGAATGCACCGCCGTGGATCCAGAACATGACAGGCTTCAAGGCGCTCTTGTCACCCTTGCTGTCCTCGTTCGGCAGGTATGGTGTCCATATGTTCAGAAATAAGCAATCTTCAGATCCGGTCGAGCCCTGGGCACAGGCGGAGCCGAAGCTTGTTGCTGAGACAGAGCCATTGGATCCCGTATAAGGCACTGAGTATGTGAACCGTTCTGGCTGAGGTGCATAGCGGATTCCATAGAAGCGAAAGGAAGTCCGATCGCGAAACCTGGGAATCTGTTAGCTACAGAGATGCTATTTCATCACATAAACGAGTACTAACCCGACAAGATCCTCATTGTTCGAATGCACAGAAACTTGCCACTTGGCGCTAGTATCTGTTGAAGAGGAGTTTGCAAATGGTGCAGACTGCGTGCACAGGACACTCAGTTTCTGGCCGGATTCTACTGTTGTGACGTTGCCCGAGGCGCTGAGAGCACGAGTCTGATTGTTCTGGGCTGCTATCCAAAATCTCGAGTCCTTTTCCGCCCTGCCCTCATAAACCAGGTAGTCCAGGTTCGCTTGGATGCTTGCCGTGCCCAGAGCAGGGGACCATAGTTCCTCGCTCAAGGCTTGGCAGCCCGAGACGGCATCTTGATAGGTCCTTGGGCTGAGTACAATCACTCCCGAGTCTGCTGTGGGACTGCTGGCGCCTGTGCATTGTTTGTAAGCTTTTGTTTTTAAGCACTTACGTATGGCTGGTGTATTATTTACCTTGCAAATTATTATCGAGCAGAATAGTCAGGTCGGAGTTAAGGCTGGCAGGCGATGGGGTTGAGGCTGCTAGAGGGGCCAGCAGAGCACATGCTCCCAAGAGACTTCGGAGAGCCATCCCGGCAAGAAGATGAGACGAACAGGTGAAGCAAGGGCGGCATACAACATGACCATACTTACAGCGGTGTACGCCGCCCACGCCTTTGTTCTTATACTTGAAATTACGGGACCTGCCGCACTAGACTAGCAGAGAGCTCGGCGTCACCCTGCCACCATAGTGCGAATTCTCCGCATCGCTGACTCGGATAGACGGAGATGAAGCTGGGAAAGGGCCCCTCAATCCACCAGTCGTTGTGAGTGCGCTAGGCTGAATCGACCCGGCGGACCGGGTGCTAGCGAACTCGCTTTCGGGGGGTGCTGATATTAAGATTCAGGCACAGATTTGGCTGCCAGGGGAATAAGTAATTATAGGGCCGGGTTCCAGGGCTGCGTGCATAATGCATGACGACGTTTGTGTAGACCATCCAGACAAGCACAACGCTTCTGGCCAGAACGCGGAGGCGTCCACCATCAAGTCAGCGCATAGGCAAACACAACTATTCTAAAATGAGGGATAAATTGCTGTTCTCGTTGGAGTCTGAGATACCACGCGGGCATCTAGTGATGTACAAGACATCTACGGAGGTTGAGCCCAGTGCTAACATCCCTGCACCCGGTCTGGGCTACCCTCCTGCTTTGGGCCACCATTGCGCATACCTGTGGCTTGAAGATATCTCTCTTGTACAAATAAGTAACTAGTTCAAAAGTCTGAAAGAGTTTGTAAAACGCTATCCCCAACACTGATGCGAATGCGGACGAGATGTTGATGACCTTGGGTTGGAAGCTAGCTCCAGCTGTTTCTTAAGTGCTTGGTTGCAAGGAACCGCCGTCACGTTGTTATGATTGACATGTAGGCCCCAAAACTTGAATCGCAGCAGGCCACATATGCCTTGATCTATCCCATATATGCGAGACATTTTGACCATTATCTCGCCAGTCTGCTCTTCCTAGTCCCTCGGGGAAGGTGGGAGGCCCGAACTAAATCGCCATGACTACTAGAACTAAAATAAGATACAACTTTAGAAGCTTAGCTGATGATAACTTACAGCGTTGATTAGATGATTACATCCAAAGATTGGTAATGATACTTAGAATCGGCCTGCTTGATGGACACTTTGTCGAGGTAGTGGACTGAAAGAATATTGGTGCTTATTGCTCTGAGCTGTGCGTTTGGTATATATTAGTATGGCCTCGATCTTAGCCGTTGTATTAATAACAGGTACTGTACCTACTCAGGTACCTTATCTGTACTGGAGTTATCTCTAGTATGGGGTTTTATGGTGCCAGTGACTTGGCAAAACCGTTGTATAGCGGATCTGAGAAGACTAAGGCTAATGTCACGATAGGGCCAATTCTTTATAAATACGTAGAACCAATGGTTGTAGACAGGAGATAGTAAAGCCGTAAGTTTGTTTCTTGACTATAATCAGCGCACCTGCCATAGCTGTCATGGTGGGATTTCTTCGCTGAGAAAGACTACTAATATTTCAAAGAAACTGAATGTAAAGATTGAAAGATCGTGCGATATGCCGGAACTTGGAAGGAGGAAATCGCGTTGGGCTTACTATCCATGGCGTTGTCGAAGAGCAAGGCGAAGGCACACGGGAACACTGCCAACGATCCAGGGGCTTTGTTCTGAAGATCTGTAGATAGACCATGTACGACTACTATCTGACTATGGCGAAACAAGAATATAATCCTATCATTACCCACTGGTGTCTGTATAATGCCGGATGAATTGGGACCTAAGCCTGAATTATCTCATCGAAAGCCATGCCGTCTTTCTAGATCAGCCATGTGGCTGATCTAGATTTCGACTCTCTCATGGATAGATGCAGTGTGAGGCCTGATGACAGAAAGGTGTTAGCGATCCTCTCGCACAGGCTTGGCGTCTACGGCTCGACGCAAGATGCAATCCAGATTTCATTATGAGCGTGACCGTACTATTCTATCTCTCACCTTTTGTCCAGTACTAGTTTCCTGGCAACGTAGTGCTTTCCCATGTAGCATCCAGCCGTGTCTAGGTGAATCCCAAGGGTCATAATGAGAGCTAATTGACCTACTGACACGTCAAGGCAGGCTCAACGGGAGGACTTTCTCGAATGTGTGCTGTACCCATAGTATGTCCGCTAAATGGGATCGCCTTTTCGCACTCCGTGCTACACAAGGGCTGAAGCAGCGAGAGCGCCCCAATCCAAGACACGGGGTGTAAGCTGTCGCTGGTGTCGTGGCTTGCATCTGGAACAGCTACCGCACTCCATTGGTCGCAGGCTCTTATGCCTGCAGACGCTGCCTGTGGGAGGGGGGGATGACAAGGGTTTCGCCATTGTCCAACCCCATATTGAGCCGCCTAAGTCAATAGCTACCGCAGGAGAAGGAATCCGGAAACCAGACTCGGGGACCACTCGGTCGCTATTCGCCACGCTTTCATCCATAATTGATGTATGCGAATGCAGGCGAGGCTCACTGAGCATTCGTAAAGGACGGACAAGGTTTGCCTGAGGTAGATCCGGGACGCCATCCCGCAGTTCGTCTGTTTCTCACCGGAGGCTACCGGTAAAGGATGCGGAAGGCGCTGAAAGGCTGAAGGGCGCAGAAGTTATTATAAAATACTGCTCTATTTGGAATAGCTAGAGGTTTTAAAAGTGCGGGGCTGAAATCCTACTGATTAAGCAAAAAGGTACTTGTGGGTAGGCGAAAAGTCTATAAATAATAGAGTCAATTTTTGGCTTACCCAAGGTACTGGGTGGGCTGACTCCAGCTCAAATTCTTCTTCCTCTTCGCTGTGATTCCCCCATCCGACCTATATCAAGCGGGACTCTTGATACCAATATCGGTCACAATCGGGCTCATTTGCCTTGTCATTTACGATGATGCCAGCCCAGAAGCCGCAATAGGCCAACATCTTGAAGAGACTCTACCATACTAGTAGTTGATGGCCAATGCTGATCGACACACATACATTTGATTGATCGCTCACACATATTCACATATGCAGTGGCTGCACAATAGTCTGCGCAGCAGGATTACCGCAATCATATTGATGGATTGGAAGAACAAGGATATTGTAGTTCGCTATATGATACTGCTTCACACCGGCTGCTCATATGTAAGGCGGGGTCTAGACAGTCAAAAAGTGTGAAGATATCGCAGAAGTGACTTTGACAAGTCAGCTTAGTCTTTGAAGAACAGTCGCCTGTCTACCTCAAAGAAGAGCTCAAAAAATGTCGTATTCTCCACTCTCACTCCTCCTTTACAAAGGGATGGATCACAGGAATTATTTCATCGTCCAGAAAACGTGCAGTGAGCATGTGTGAGTGCTAGCCTGGAAAATTGGCAGAAGTCGCATAGGTATGGAATAGTAGCTATTTCCATTTCAAAATTGAGAATCACAGTGGAAGGAAACCTCACACAACTGATGTTAAGTCTTCCTTTGTCCTTTTCGCCATTGCTACTAAGTAGAGGTGTCCAAGCATCGGGATAGGCCTTGTGACCTCAATGATCTGAATGAAGCCAAAAAGCAAGGTGAGCTCATTTGCAAACCAGAAAGAATACCACTGAGCTCCGTTTGGTCTGTCGAGCCCATACCATTTCTCCACATCGCATCTCTTTTAGCAAAAAGCAGTGCCAGGGTGCTTAAAGACTCTCCCACAAGACCATCTTGTAAAATCGCACTTAGAAGTATATCAGAAAATGTATACCCAAAATTAAAGAGATCAATTGTGATAAAGACCTGTCTATCCGCCACTGCCATATTCGATGAGAGTGACGAGACATAGGGAATACTTCTAGGAGAATCTGAAGATATGCGAACCGGTCAGAACAGGGTGGAGGAGAACGTGACTGAATGAGAAAGCAGGCACTTCATGCTATCTGGCGTGGAGATTACGGCAGGTAACACATCTAAAGATATGACAATCCATGGAGCTCGACAGGAACTGCCAAAGCGACTACCTCGAATTTCATACGAGATTATGTTCCGAATTTCTATCAGAATTGCTGTACATTGCTTTCAGTGATTGGATGGGCTTGATCCGCTTTATCTAAGCAGCGACTAGATTGACTTCAGCAGAAGAAAGGCCATTCGCCGCTGCCGAGACTGTGATCTGCCCTGCTTCTCCAGCCCTCGTCCGCACAATAGCCAAAGCTAGCCCACTGAAAGCCTTCCGCGTCAAGGACGGAAACGGCGTTTGGTCAGACGGTTCGCCGTTATCTGTTGCCACAATATCACCTGGGCCTGAAACGGAAAATGTGATGCTGTCGGTAGCGAAGGGTACGATATCGCCCAGACCATCTGTTACTGCCACAGTGATGTATGATAGATCGTATCCATCGGCCGTGATTTCAGTACGATCGGCCGTCACATTCAAACCCTCGGCGGCACCAACAGTCCTCTTGCTCGCCTCTGCCCATATAGCTCCGTTCTTGTATGTTACGACCCGGAGATCGCCAGGGGAGTAGGTGACATTATCCCAGCGGAAGCGGTACGTGAGAGGCTCCTTGATCAGGCGGCCAGCTGACTTCCCATTGACAAACAGCTCGGCTTCGTCTCCAGATGAGAACACATGGACGGGAGTCACCTTCCCGTCGCGGTCGGGCCAGCTCCAGTGCGGCAGGATATGCGCACTGGGCAGGTCGTCGCGCCATCGCGACTGGTACAGATAAAATCTATCCTTTTTGAACCCAGCCGTATCGATTATCCCGAAATACGAACTGCGGGCAAGTGGGAAGGAATCATATGGGGTTGGCTCCCCAAGATAATCAAACCCACTCCACACAAATTCACCGGCGACGTAAGGATACGTATCTTGTTGTGTGAAGACTTTGTCCGGCCCCGTTGCCTAAACTGGTGCATAAAGCTCGTACGAACTAATCTGTAAAGACGTTGAATTGCCGCCCTGGCCATCGCTGACAATCTGGCTCTTGTTGCCCACAACTGGGAAGATGTATGTGCCCCTCGTACTCACTACTGCCGAACTCTTACTGGTCCAGAGCAGCTTGTCCGGGTATGCGTCGTGGAACCCAGGGAACGCGCTGGCCCATGAGGTGCCCCGACCCTCGCCCTGGTAGTTCAGGCTCAGAACGTCCATGAGGTCAGAGACAGTATCGCCAGGCTGCGCCTGGTCGAAGGACATAGTCACGGGCCGTGACGGGTCCTCGCTGTGGACAATGTCGCGCAGTGTCTGCGCGGTTTCCGCACCACTCGCGGTTCGTTGTTCGGGAATCTCGTTGCCAATGCTCCACAGGATCACGGAGGGATGGTTCAGGTCACGACGGACAAGCGACCGCATATCGGGCTCATGCCAGTCAGGGAATAGCAAGTGGTAGTCGTTCGTCACCTTGGCCGTGTTCCAGGCGTCGAAGGACTCGTCCATCACCAAGAAGCCCAGACGATCCGCTAGATCGAGGAACTCTGGTGCGGGTGGGTTATGTGACATACGGAGAGTATTGGAACCCATTTCCTGGAGCGTCTGGAGCTGCCGCTCGGCAGCCCTTGTGTTGAAAGCCGCACCTAGGCTGCCGAGGTCATGGTGGTTGTTGGTGCCTCGAACTCGTATCGCCTGTCCGTTAATGATGAGGCCAGCTGTTCCATCGAAAGTCACTGAGCGAATACCAAACTGTGTCTCGTACTGGTCAACGATAGAACCGTTGGCGACGAGCAGAGTTGTGACTGTCTTGTATAAGTGTGGCGTTTGGGCCGGTGGTGGGCCCCATAATAGCGGGTTCGAGATTGTGACTGAGTTGTCCATGGCCTGTTTCGTTCCAGCGGCGACTTGAATTGTTGTCTCGGGAAATGTCGCCACTACTTCATCACTTCCAGCAACGAGAACGTCTGTTCTGATGACCACATCCTGGCTGGAATTTCCTTTGTTCTCAACATCCACACCAAGATGAATTGTCGCCTCGTCCGATGAGACGGATGAGGTCGTGATGCGTGTGCCGTACTGTCCAACGTGTACTGGATTTACCTTGGTAAGCCAGATATTACGATATATACCGGCCCCTGGGTACCAGCGTGACGAGTCGACAGCGTTCTCCAGCCGGACAGCAAGCAGGTTCCCATCGCCAACTTGAATGTAGGGCGTCAGGTCGAGTCGAAATGAGGAATATCCATAAGGCCAACCGCCCACAAGAGCCCCATTAAGCCAGACGCTCGAGTGAGACTGGGCGCCATCGACGTCAAGAAAGATGGATTTTCCCACATCACTCTCCTCCATGGTAAGGTTACGGCGATACCAGCCGACTCCGTCTGTTGGCAATCGTCCCATGCCACCGCTAATACCAGGCGCACCGAAAGGACCTTTGATTGCCCAGTCGTGAGGCAGGTTCACGCTCTCCCAAGAAGAATCGTCGAAGGTGGCTTGAACATATTCCACATCGCTACCAGGAGGAGTGCCAGAGGGTCGCTCGTAATTTGTCCCGTTGACGATGAAGTCATTTGCCGAAGGAAGAATCCATGGCTTCAACGTGGTATTGTAAGACAGCGAGTCAGGGTTCGAGGTAAAGCGCGAGAACTTCCAGTCGCCATTGATGCTTATCCGCTCTCGCGCAGTAGATGCAACAGATCGGTGAGTACCGGCTCCAGTAGGGTGACAAAATACTGGTTGTATGATGAAACTTAAAATAATCAACTTGCAGGCATTCCGCACTAATACAAAGAGTTCTGACATCTTGAAAGCGTACCTCATGTGTGAGAGTTTGCTATCATTATTTACGCAATCGACTTCATTTATAGAGTTGCCCGGCACGTATTTGACCGAGTTGATGAGCTCATAAATGCGCTTTTCGTTTTCTGTGTTTATCCGTATGACTTACTCGCCAGACAATCGCCTATTCATACGAAAAGCCTGCCAGTGTCACATCGGTCGCGAGGAGAGCTGCAACATATAGTACCCGCGCCTGTCAACGATGGAATCGGTGGACAGATGCGGGGCCCCAGATGCGGGGCCCCAGGTAGGTACCGGTACTCCAGACGCATTATCGCACTGCAAGGTACAACATTTGAACTCTTTCCAGTACATTGCATGCAAAAGTCGGACGTCTGTGCCCTAGAACAGGCATCTACACCGGCTGGTTATGTCCAGGGGTCGGCATAGTCCTGCTCGGGCTGTGATCGGCGGCTTTCGTAGGCGGCTTTCGTAGGACTTCATTGGTTCCTGTGCCGTACCTGTGAGGAGAAACACGAGCATCCAACACAGAGGGTGCAAAGAATATCCGACATGATTCAGTCGAGCCTCCAGGCCCTCGTTGGATACGGTTCAATTGGACCGCGAGAATAATATCTGAACTTTAGTCTAATCCAAGAAAGAGGCGTACTACCTCGGCTTCATAATTACCTAAGCTAATCAGAGCCTGAACTTGAGTAATTGCTTCTGAGATGCAGCAGGCTGCAGCTCCTTGGGTTGGTCGGGGTCGTGACCAACAAGGCAATTTACAGTCTCATTGCCTTCGTTGCTGTCATTGATGTCACTGCCCACTGGCGACCGCCATTGTCCGGTAAGCTTGATGTATCCGTCAAGCGCGTTGTTCAGAGTGTGACCAATCTCCAGGGCTTCTGCAGCTCGCGAATGAGCGTAAAAGGTCAGCAGAGACTGAGCAGTCTCAAGTTGGCCATCCTTGATCAACAGGTTCGCCGACGTCTCCACCCATCCTTCCACATGGCTACGCGACTGATTCTCGAACCGCGTCAGCATGTCCGTCACGATGGGCAGGTATCGATTTGGGTCCGAGCACATGTAGTACAGCACACGCTTGAACACTCGGCCGGCAGAGACCGAGGCCTCTTGGAGCTGATAATCCGGGCTCAAGAAGCTGCTCGAGGCCCCTGTGGTCAGGTACCTGTGTTCGCCGAACTCGGGAGGAATGGACTGCACGCCGAGCCACCAGGGAGTGAAAGGAGCTGCGACGGAGCCGGTGGCCGCGTTCCATATTTTCAGCATATTGCTGTCGATATCTGCTCGGAGGCGGACAACCTGCCCGTAGCCAGCCTCATCATCAGCGATTCGATGGTCGCGCACTCGTTCCATGAGCTTCTCCTCAGTCAGTGGCACCATTGCGAGGGTGGCGTTCTCCAAGGCTGCTTGTGACATGAACTTGTATCCTCCGTCCCGAGCTTTGTACCTGGGGTCCTGCGGCCCGTAGACGTCGAAAATGTTGAACGCCTTGCCGGAGGTTGAGCTCCACCAGCCCTGCTCGACCGCGAACGAGACAATGTTCTCGGAGCCCATGAAGTCCTCGCTATCTGCAAAGTCGACGGGGAAGTCCTCAATGTAGCCGGGATAGGAGACTCTGACCTCATTGGGTCCCAGGCACTGGGCAGCCCACAGCCCAGCACCACCTGCCATCTCCCAGACGACCCACCCCTCGTCCTTGTCGGCAATAAGGTGAGAATTGCCGCCATATGTCGACTCGCCGTGTGCCTTGATGAGCTCCCCAATCAGCTCAACACCTTGCCGAGCCGTGCTGGCTCGCTCCATGACGATGCGGGCCAGGTCGCTGTACTGCAGCCCGTGCTGTGGGTTTGGCGTCATGTCCAGCAGTTCCTGGCGGTTATCGGCCCAGACATCACGGACTGCGACACCTTTCTCGTTGAGGCCACCATTAGTCAATGGAGCGGGAAACCCCTCGTAGTCCGAGTATTCCATGCTCAGGTACCGGAACGTATGATTCACTTGAGGGATCTGAATGAGCTCTCCGGGGAAGCTGGCATCCTCGGCGACACCGACGGTGATTGTGGCGTTCGGAGGGTGGTCACGGGCCGGGAAGAGCTGAAGCCAGTGGCTTGAGACTTCTTCGCCGGTGCCGCCGACAAGGACGCTGCCGTCCGCAGTGAGGTTTTTCCCCACATAGAAGGCGTAGCTGGCGGAGGCTGGACAGGCCAGCCAGGCGGCGGCTGCAAGGTAATCTGGGGCAACATGTTCTCCGGGAGGATGGCGAGTGTCGAGAACCGAATTGAAGCGTGAGGGAGTCGGATACCCTGACCGAGGGTGAGCGACTTACTTGAACAAATATTTAGGGAAAGCATGGGCCAGCCCTCTCCCGCTCATATCACCTGCACCATCGATCCAATCGAGCGGGGGATGGCTTGGGTTCTGCCAGTGGCGCTTGACGAAACGCTGATCGCTGTGCCGCTGGGCAGCCTAGTCGTGGGGATTCTCGTAAACCAATTAGGACACAGGTTCTGATGCAGGTGGTAAACAAAGATCACCACCAGAGGCTGGGTAAGTTTGGTGCAACATCGACCTTGAGATCTTGTGTTTGCCAACGGCGGCAATCGTCACCACCTCGATCATCACCACGAGCATCCTTCGAAAAACCGAGGACGAGAATTCGACCCCAATATCGACCCCTCTCCCTGTCATTTTTGGTCATCGTTAGTGGTGACTGATCAGTTGCTAGGTGGAGACCTTCAACTACCAGTATCGTTCGAAATTACTTCGGGATCCGTAACATTTGTATTCATCAGTGTAAACATCGCGGATCTCAGGACGTCCCGCGGTCATGTGACTACTCGCTACTCCCCTGCTTCTTGCAAACTCGCAGCCACGAGCTTCGTTGCTCAATCTCAGCACCAGCCTTCTTGTTCTACAGTGCACTCTCAGCTACTGAGTATTCACGGGCCCAACGCGCCATTCTCACGTCTTTGAGGGAATCTCTCGAAACGTTCCATACTACTGCAACCATAGGGTTATCCTCGAACTTGTCCAGACAGAAAAGAACCACTTCGTTACTGTACTGGCCCGGCTGACCCTTTTTTCCTCCGTAGCGAGCCTGCAAATCCTTTGACGCCGATGTCACTGCGTCAGCCCCTGGAAGCTTCGAGAGCTGGATAGCAGAAGCTATTATACTGTTGGCTAGAGTGTCGACAGTGTTCTCCCGAGGTTGTTGCCGTGTCAGCCTGAACAAAGGAATCTCCGGTATAGCACGAAGGATTGCCGATGCACTGCCATTCTCGATCGCAAGATCCGGATCACCAGACTCACGCATTCGACTGAATCTGCTGATTTGCCTATCCCCAGGCCATGATTCGTCGTCAGGAATAAGCCCATCGATGCCAGAACTGAGCTCCTCGTCAGAACTAGACTCCTCGTCGTCAAACCCCTCCCTTGGCATGATCGCATCGATGTACTCGCCAGTGGCTGTCTTTCGCCAAAGCATGTCCTCGTGAGAAGAGCGGTTGCCCAGGGGTTTATTTTGAGGGCACAAGGCGTCGGGGTAGTGTTTGACGATCACACCAGAGTTCTGCTCGGCGCCCCCAACCATGCCAGTCCCCTCATCGTACGAGGGACCTAATGACGCCAAGAGGGTGAGAAATTGATCACACCTCCTCTTCTCTGTCGTCAGCTTTGCTTGCATCGTCTCTCTCGTCCATTTCTTCTCCGGGAATTCGCGGGCGAACGCCCCGACGAGCCTGTCCCAGACAGACCCCGATCGCTGGGAGCTCGTGGGGTTGAGCAGACCCTCCGCCTCGTATTGCGCCATGATCTCGATCCACCGCTGGGATTCCTCTGGCGAGAACCTCAACGGACTCCCGCGGCTGGCCAACGGGGGAGACGCTGGCGTGCTGTTCTGAGTGCGCGGTCGCTTGGCTGTTGAGGGCCTCCCTCCGGCTGACGCCGTGGTCTTCCTTTTTCGCGTTGCTGCCTGCATTGACACCCTCTCGTCCTCCGAGCGGACATACCTGGCGTGGCTAATCTCCTCCTCCTCAGCAGCAGCAGCAGACGGCAGCTCGGATATAGAGGTATCATCGCTAGAAAGGTCGCCAGACTGGCTCTGAGGGTTATTGACTTCCATCCCGGTAGCTAACAGGCGATGGAGCACGTTGAGAATTGATGATTTGACCAAATCGACAACACTTCAATGTTTGCCTCAAGTGCTACCAGGAAACACGGCGACGCGTCGACTCGTCACTACGCGAGTTGTCACTACGCTCGATTCAGAAGGCGGTGACGAACTCAAACCCCTGCGAGATCTCCCTTGGCATGTAAACTCCGGACGTGAACTGAGTTGTTCTTTAGAAGATGGAAGCCGGGCAACAACCAAACAGGAGACTTTAGGTATTCTGGCATAATTAATTATAATTAATTACACTCAAATGGTGACATAGGCCTAAACACATGTAATCAGTAACTAAATATGCGTTGACCGCACCCGAAAGCCGAGATGACTTCAACTTCTCAGCTCAGCCCGGCCGAGTTGGCGACCAGGGGCCTGGAGAAAACAGGGCGGGAAATGTTCCAAACCTTCCCAGAACACATCAAAGAATCACGCGTGGAGGAGCTCATGGCAGCGATGCACGCGGCCTCGCCGAGTGGAGGCACCGACATGGCATATGGTAGCTCTGAAGCACAACGTCTCCGCCTCGGGACCCCACCAGGAGCAGTGAGCGCCGGCCCCATCATCATCTTCATCCACGGCGGCAGCTGGAAAGCAGGCAGCTACCTAGACTCCGTCGGCTCGCGCAAGATATCCCACCTCGTCAAGCAAGGCTACGCCTTCGCCTCGGTGAGCTACACGCTCATCCCCACCATTACGGTGTAGAAGAGCAGGTACAGGAGGTCGCCAACGCGGTAGGCTTCTTGGCCAAGAACGCGGACACGTATGGCCTGGATCCGGAGAGGACCCTCCTGATGGGCCACAGCTCCGGCGCGCACGTCGCGGCCCTCCTGGGCACTGACACGGGATACCTAGCCAGGGCGGGCGTCGGCATCCGATGCGTGCGCGGGGTCGTCGCGCTGGACGGGTCCAACTTCAACGCGGCGACTGAGATGATTGACAGTCCTGGGCCAGTAGCCCATGGGACGGCGTTTGGGCTTGGGGAGGATATGTCGCGGCTCCAGGCTGTATCGCCGAGTTACCACGCGCGGGCGCCTAACGCGCGGTCGTTTCTCCTGTTTCAGGTCCAGAGGCTGGGCGATATCCGGCAGGCCGTCGAGCTAAGTCTGGCGCTGAGTGCTGCGGGAACTGAGTGCGCGCTCGCGGCATGTATTCGAGGGCCCTGGGTTTGAAGGCCATATGGCGATGCTTCTTAGGCTAGGTGACCCCTCGTGCCCTGCGACGGCTGTTTTGGACCGCTGGCTCCAGAGTCACATCCCGGTGATGTGATAGAGTGTAGTTCTTTGTACGAAATTCTCGGATTCACGTATCTGAATTCGAAAAGCTCGCCCCGTAATGTGAATGGACTCTGCCGATGTGCCGGTCTGGGCAGCATGGGACATTACATGTAGAATCAAACCATAGCTTGTTTTCAAGCCCAGCCCACATCCGTCGAGAAAATGTAAAGGTTGTCCAACTGACTTCCTGAGATTGAAGCCCATTCCTGTGAAACCTACGACGCGCAGGGATAGCATATGTTGTAGAGGATACATAGTCCCATTGCATGAAGAATAAAAAGGGGGCTGGCGGTCACGAAAAAGAGAAACTACCCGACAGACATATCTACAGAGCGACATCATCATTCCTGATTGCAGTAAAGGAGTCCGAAATCATGGTCATTTCCAAGGAGAGTTGTAAACATAACTATCTACATAAGAAGTCCAGCACAGATTGATCACCGCTTGGCCCAGGTACTCACCTATACACGAGGCTAGAGCATCACGAATCAGGAAGCGTATCGTCAAGCACACGCTTACAGAAATCACGATCTGCATCTTGAATTAGTAGAGAGTAAAACTTCAAAGTCAATTTACCCCATAGCATGCTTTAGACGCTTGGTTCACTTTATCTCACCATCAACAAATTACATTCACCATTCTAGTTTCAGCAGCGATGAGTCGACATTTATACTTAAAGCTCGTCATCCGATAGTGGCTGCCAGTAATCCATATATATAGGAGCACCCTGAAATGCAAACGCAATAAGCATATAGAGAAGATATTATATAATCGAGAGGAGTTGCTCACAATAGCATAGCATTCTTGGTGGCGGTCCGAGAATCCAGGTATTATCGCGCGGATTTTGACGCCGTCTGCTACCTTCTGACAACTGACGTTTCCATCGAAAGCCCAGATCTCGTGCCTTGGGATTGGTAAGCCATATTTTTTGAGCCAGACCAGACAGGCTTGCTAGTTCACGCGGAGTCGCTCATCAGCAGTCTCGGAGACCCGCCTTTCAAGCCTGTCAACTGTAGACTGCCATACCCTCTGATCTTGCTTTGTACAGACGGTCTCAGGTGCGGGTGCGGCGAGTGTGGCGGGTGTGCTATCTGGCGAAGGTCCCTTGCCGGATAAAAATAACCCCATCTTGGTGTACGGAAGAATGCAGACCGCACGGTGTGAGCAGTGAAAAGCGGAGAGAATATCACCAACAGTCCGCTTTTGATGAGATTCAGGTAGAGATTGTGTTTTCCAACGAAGAGGTGCAGAATGAGGGGTTGGCTGATCGTTGGTTGATATGGAGACGGGAGGCTATTTATGGCGGCCTGGCGGGCGTCGACCTGTGCAGACCAAATGGGTCCCGCAGCGGCCACTGAATCAACGACAGGTCATGACAACCTTGCCCGAAATCCACACACGCTCCACTGGCCTGCAAGGCGTAAAGAAGCCACTGCACCACCGCCCGAGATTTCGAGAGTTCTGCCGCCGGCAAGGGTACGCACAAAACACTGGCATGTACCATAGAGTATTTAGTGGTCTGCTGCCTTTGGTCAAATCTGTGACCGAGCATCGCTGCTCATGACGGCGACGCGTTTGTCTCAGGACCAGGGCAATAAACCTGACTTGCTTCTGGAGACAAGTGCCCCCTTGCGCTTAGCCGCCATCCCTGACTTTGTCCGCGTCAATGCAACCCAACTCAGGAGGAAAGGCCTGGCTCACGAACCCCAAGCACAGCTTGAAGTGGGATTAATTCTTTTATTGGTAAATTTGTTAGTATTTTGGTATGGTAAAGGTTTGAAGGCTGGAAAGGTTAAGGTTTAGTAAATCGGCGTACTCAGAACACTAGCCTTGTTACTGTCAGTCGTGTGCCCCAGCCCAGTACCATGTCCCCGGCCCACCCCCTAGCCCCCGGGATCATTACCTAGTCTACCTAGTACGTAGTACGTACGGTGTGAGCCTGCGTCATTGATCCTAGTTTCAGTCTAGCAAGCCAGCCTCATTGCTCCAACTTGATCCAAGCACCTTTTTAGGAGCTTCCTTCATACCTTCTCATCTGTTCTTATTCATCAATATTCAAAAATAAGTGAGGAATAAGTGATGTCGAACCACGATGAGCGATCACCGCTCTTGCAGAACAGTAGTAGGGAACAGGATGCAGAAGAACCGCGCACCATCGAGTTTTCCAAGGAAGATGGCGACAACCCAAGAGCATGGTCACGCTCCAAGAAGCTCACAAACATCGCGGTCGTTGCGATGATGGCAAGTAAGGACCAATTCTCCAAATGCTCGAGATTCGATATGTATTCTAATGATTCGAAGTTCTTAGCCCACTGGCCAGCTCCATGTTTACACCAGGAATCAACTCCATAGCCGAAGATCTGGGCACCACAATGAACGTCGTCATCGGTGCCACCACCGGTTTCACCGTGATGCTGGGGTTCGGACCTCTCATCCTCGCACCCTTATCCGAGACGTTTGGCCGCAGGAAACTGTACCTATCCTGCTTCTCAGTCTTCACGCTGCTGCAGATCCCCACAGCATTGAGCCCCAATGTGGAGACCTTGATTGCGATGAGAGTGCTTGCTGGTGCTGTAGGCAGCGTCGGAATAGCAAATGGCGGTGGGACAATCAGCGACATGTTCGAGCCTCATGAGCGGGCGGGCGTGTATGGATGGTACCTCCTGGGACCTTTGCTTGGGTGAGTCCTACCCCGTTCGTTTCACATGGCTTGCCACTGACGGGTATGCGCCGCCAGGCCGACAATTGGACCTCTATTCGGTGGTTTGATAGTACAGAGACTTGGTTGGAGGTGGATTTTCTGGGTCCTGGCCATCGTCTGCGGCATCAACACCCTCGCCGGGTTCTTGTTCCTTAAGGAGACATACGCACCTGTCATCCTCGCCGCACGCACGCGTGACCTCGAGAGCGATGGGGGTCGCCAGGGTCGATTCCGCTTTGCTGGCCAAGATACGCGCCCGCTTTCCTCTCGGCTTGCTACTGCCTTTTCGAGACCAGTCCGGATATTCATCCAACCCATCGTCCTGACGCTGAGTCTCTACCAAGCTCTTATTTTTGGAACCACCTACAGTCTGTACACCAACTTCGAAGCCATATACAGCGGGATCTACGGCTTCAACACGGAGCAGGTCGGCCTGCTGTATCTCTTCCCCGGAGTTGGCTTTCTGATTGCAGTCCGGCTCATCGTGCCGCGTATCGACGATGTCTATAATGCCCTCACGCGGCGGAACAATGATATGTCCAAACCAGAGTATCGGCTTCCTCTAGCCAACATTGGCGCCATTCTCGTGCCTGCATCTCTTTTCTGGTTTGCGTGGACAGTCGAGTATGAGGCACATTGGCTGGTCACCATCGTCAGCACGCTGTTTTACGGCGTCGGCCAGGTCTTGATCGTCAACTGCGTCCAGAACTACTACATTGACTCCTTTGAGAAATACGCTGCGTCTGCCATTGCTGCTGGGGCAGTCTTTAGATCTGTGGTGGGAGGAATCACGCCGCTATTGGCACCATCGTTATTTGACGCGCTTGGGTATGGATGGGGAGTCTCTGTGTTTGCATTTCTGGCTGTCGCGCTTGCTCCGGCGCCTTTGGTGTTCTACAAGTTTGGTGAAAGAGTCAGGGAAAGATACCATGTCGAACTCGACTGTTAACCTCCGGGTCTAGATGTGGGCGTAGAATATAGTGATCAACCCGGTGCCTCATTTGAGGAAATATCTAGATTTTCGCATTCATGGCTTGCTCCGCATCTTTCAGCTCACACTTCCACCTCATTTTCCCTCTGACTGCCTCTTCATCTCAGATCTCTCCTGACGAAATTAGGCAATTTCGGGGCTGAGTGAGCAAAGACACTGGCAGGAACTTCAGGTGACTCAAACTCTTGAAGTTCACAAGAAGAGTCCAAATCATCCCTCTTGTCACTCGGTCCCCGGGACAGTCTCCGTGATTCCACGAAAGAGAGTGTTCGGTTTCGGAGCGACGATGTGGTTGAATGAAAGGAGATCTTCGTAATGACAAAGAAGGACGGTAGGCTAGGCGCACATGAGACCATAATAGCGAACTTCATCTCAATGTCCGTGGACACATTTGACAGTCAGGACACGGTAATTGAATCAAAGGCTTGGGAACTCTCAAGTGCTGCGCAGTACCCACCCCGCCTCAGACTCAACGGCATGATCCCGTAACCTATCCGTACTGGGATATGTAAGGGAAACTAGTACAAGTCGTGCCAGGCTTGCCCCACACGCACTTCGTATGTCAGTGAATATTCGTTCGTTTAATCGGCTCGAGGAAGACGAGTACCTACGCAAGACCAGCTGCAAATACAGCGGCCACACCAATTCTTTCGTGTATGGGAAGCTTCAACTTCAATATGAGAGGCATAGGCAGAATAAGGATCCAGAAATCTGTAACGACGTTGAAGATTGTGTTCAGCAACTGGAATGGCGCGCCAGCGACTTTACAGAAATCAAGAGTTTGTGTGTTGAGGCTGACGCATTTCGCGACAGAACCTATTCCTATCCCTACAAAAGCGGCGCAGAAGTGAGCCATAATGAGAATTCCGATGTGAATGCTGATTCTTAAAGGCGTGCTGATTCTGAATATTCGAAGGTATAGGAGGAGGATGGAAACTTTGGCGAAGAACACCGTCACCGTGAAGGTAATGAAAGGTGCGTACAGCAGCTAGTGGATCTCAGTTAGTAGAGTCAATTAAACAATTTTCAAACGACTGAGCCAGATTACAACTGCAGCCAGTTTGACATGGGCATGTTATCTGGGTCTCCTCTCAACGACGGAGCCCATATGGACCACAGCCAATGTACTATAGCCATTGCCAATATCCTCGAAGATTTACCCCTTTTAAACGGAATTTTGACCGAGACTTTACGACTTTATCCCCCCATCCCTTATACCATCCGTGAAGCCGGCTGCGACACTGTGCTTGGCAACCAGCCCATACCAAAAGGAACCAGCATCGCCATTTCCTCGTGGATCATCAATCGGTCCCCCGATCTGCGGGGTGCTAAAGCCGACGTCTTCGACCCGGAGCGCTGGATCGACGTCGTCGCCAACGACACCAACGGTTCCCCCAAGCGCAAGCCCAACAAGTCGGGAGGCGCCGCCAGTAACTACCATCTCATGACGTTTCTACACGGACCGCGCAATTGTATCGGCGAAGACTTCGCCAAGGCTGAACTGAGGTGTCTCATCGCTGCCCTGGTCTCGCAGTTTGAGTGGACTTTGGACATGGAGGACCAAGATGTCATCCCTGCAGGGAATGCTACGATCAAGCCGTCGCATGGTCTGTACTTGGATATGAAGATTTTGGACAGTTGATGGCACTTGGTGGTGTAGATATCAAGGGCCACCGGCAGAGGAACAAGTCTCAGGACTTTTTTTCTCGCGCAAGAAGCCGGTATCACCACTACTAGTATGGCCCACTTTGGGCATTTGGTCGCCATTTGTCAACTCCAATAAGCTATGTTCCGGCGCTCGGACACTCGAAAAGCGTTTACTTGCACGTTGTACTGGCCCACGGAATCAATGGCCACAACACCGTCGGCGACAACAGTAACTAACTGGACAGTTGGCGGCTCGAAATCTCTTCAGCCGGTTGCTTGTGCAATAGGATATTGCGTTGGGATGTGACCGAATGACATGCCATTGGAGTAAAGACGAGACCGTGGAAATGTGATTTACCAATGAAGCCCATCCATACCTACCTACATGCCCTCATACCGACTCCTCTCTATGCGGAGGTTTCTCCTCATCAGCCGAAACCTCAACGCCCCCGCTAGAATACTTCTCAAAGCCACGGTCAGTAACATCAGGATGCCGCGCACGCCGACCCGATGCTGATCTGCCAGCGCCAGTGCCTCCAGTCCGAAAGAGAGTTGAAGACGAGGCTCGTGACGATCTGCAGCGCGCAACCCCCGAGGGTGATGATATTCACGTGGTAGGTGTCGTAGGCGAGGCTCTCGAGGTACATAGAGCACGAAGTACGAGTTGGCGCGGTGCGACCAGGCTGTGAGAGCGAAGGCGAAGAGGAAGAAGAAGTATGTGATCGGGTGCACGATTATATGTCGTAGCTTCTTCTTCAGGACAGAGGCAGGGATGCGCACTGTGGTGTTAATGATGGACTCGCCCATGCGCAGCTGGGCCAGCCTCTTCTCTGCTGTGGTGAGCCAAATGGCTCGAGTGTTGGCAGGTGAGTCGGGGATCGTCAGGAAGCCGAGCAGACCCTGACCAACGGTGATGGCGCCCGCACTTATAAACGGCCATTGCCACCCCGCTAAACAATGGACACCATTCATATTAATATACAGAATGGCCTGCAACGCGCGGACGAACATAGCTCCCGCCACATCAGAGACGTTGAAGGATGCCAGGCGGAGCGCGAGCTCGGTAGGAGTGTACCAATTGAAGATCAGAGACACAACGCTGGGCCCAAAAGGCAGACGAGAAGAGGCCCAGGAAGAAGCGAAGGCCGTACACTGTCTGTGCGTCAGTAGCCTTGTATGTGAAGAGAACGAGCAGACCCCAACTTATCTCGCACAACGGCAGGAATACTGATGGTCGAAACTGATTACTTATCAGTCAGTTCTCATTGAAGAAATATTGAGAATCCGAGTGGTATGGCACGCATCTATTCACCCTGGTCTGGATCAGCTGTCTAGGTACATACAAGCCCCACCGCATACCCAATAGAGAAAAACGTGGTGAACATGACAAGCGCGTTCCCGTAGAGTCCAACAGACTCCCGCATGCCGGAGACGTAAGCTTGCGTTGTGGCCGATTGGTCCATTTCTTTCATCAAGCCGGCGACGAAACATCCAGAGCAGCAGGAGGCAGTCCAGCTTGAAGATCAACACATTCCTGCGATTCCTGAAGTAAGGGATGACTTTGGCGATGTAGGTACTTGAATGCGCCTGCATCCGGGGCCCCTCTTTCCAGATCAGACAAAGGGTGGGTGGCTTCACTTGGCCCTGTGACTGTCTCGGAGACATCTATTCCTGCAGTTTGAACGCCCATGATGACGGTCGTACAGGACGTGTGAGGAGAAAGGAAGATGAAAGGGCCAATCGGTCCTCTCCGCGTCCTGCGAAGCCATGGCAAATGCTTATATATGGCTGGCCCTCATCGCGGATACAACTTCCCTTTCCCATGGCCATGGGCCGACATGTTTTCCGTCGTCGAATTCCTTAGTTGATCTTGGCACCCCACAAGTTTCCAGACCAAACTGGAACAAAGCCCCGATTATGTTGGAGTTGGCGACAAATCTCGCGTTCGAGGGCTGGGAATTCGAGAATTGCGCGACACAGTTGCAGAACAGCGACATTTCTTTGCAGGAACTGCGGATTCTCATGGATGTTCACGCACGCACATGTTCGGTTGTCAAATCGTTTCGACGGAATTTGCTGTATTTTCAAAGTTCGCAATGATGTTCATGAAGAAAATAGCTGATCAATCTACCCAGGTGCCCGGCATTCGATTCGACGGCAGCTTCTCCCCCGGATGCGTCCTCTTCCAATTCCTAGCTTGACGCCGCGCACTGCGGTCGTCCCTGATTCTGACTGCACCAATGTAAGTCTCACGGCACCAACGCTCGCGAAAAACAAGGTTTTGACCTCCGCGATAGGAATCGATTGGGTCGAATAGGAAGGGAAAACACTCTCGAGTCCATCTTTCGCCTTGACTGTGAGTCTTCCAGCTCTTGAAGTCGTCAGGGCCCGAGGGACGAATTAGCGGGCACCATCCCATTGTATCACCCCCAAAATTGTTGAATTCCTCCAGGACCTCGATGATTCCATCTTCCATAGTTAGATCCCATCGCCAGGAAGGTATGGCCAGACCCTCGAACTCAATGTATACCACTCTCTTGTCTCTTGAATCGACGTAGTAATTGTGGAGTCCTTTCTCTTCGACGAGATTCGTTTCGCGCTCGATAAAGATTTTAATGTCAATCCCACATGCCTTCATGATAGCCACCCAAGAGCATGCCTTGTCATCAGCATCAAACGCATGGATTGCAGAGCTTATTATGCGTATGTAAGCCGATCCGTTGAATCTGAAGGTTTGATGAACATCGACACCTTGTTCGATGAAATATAGAATCGCTGGAATCAACCTGGACCTATTCTTGAGCTGCATGAGGTCCAATTGGACGGCGTGGTCCACGAGGCGACACCAGGCGAAAGACAGGAAATGGCGGCGGTTGACCATTGGGCATTCCAGAAATACCTTCAAGTATTGAATGAGGTAATCCAGGGAACTTGAGCTCCCCACAAGGAATTTCATGTCCTTGATGCGCGTATCATATGATCTCGCTGATAGGAGTAAATCCGTGATCTCGCAATTTCGGTCAAAATAACTATCACCCAGGTGCATAAACGGGCCAGAGGGGGTATCACTGTTCGAAATCCATTAGCGTTGTGAGCGGAAAAGAGTAGGAGAAGGCTTACTCTTCAAGGAATTTGTGGCGGAAGTCGTGCTGCAATAGATATCTGCATCCCTCAGTCCATCTCATGCCCACTGCGAGCTAGGTACAGTCAGTTTCCATGAAAGTGCAAGCGCATATTTCCCAATATTATACGCACCCAGAATAGACTCATCTCCTCACTGCCGTTCTTGAACAAGCTGTAGAGTGACAGCTCTCGCTCAGAGAGTAGTTTGTGTAATTCCATTGGACTATGCAACGCGTCTGAAACTCTTTGTCCCAGCTGAGAAGTGAAATCGATAATATGAGTCACATTGAGAGCATATGATGGACTTCCCATGGCAGCTGTGTATTCCAGATCGAGCTGCGTTGAAGAAAATGGCAGTCGGAAAGTTATCAGTCCTCTCATATGTGGCACGGGATCGGTGCGGTTGTCGTCCCCCGCGCCTCCAGTCCGGCCCTCAATGGTGGTCCAGGTCACGCATCCAAAGTATTTTGATGTGCGACGATGGTCGTATGTGGCTTTACGAAAGCTCACTGCCACCTGAGACTGAGAAAGTGCATTATCTCCGTTCAGTCCGGTGAATTTGGCCTCTGGGTCCGGCGACACGTTCACAAGTTGGTTGCTTTTGCTCGCAAGTGGTGGTGGATGTACTGGAGGTGCTGGCATTGTCCTGTCGTCGACCATCAGCCTTTTACGTCAAATTGAGCGGCTACACTCACCACATATCCAAAGTCACAAACAATTGCAGGAGCGAAACCACCTGGTCCATTTCTTGGACCATCAACTTGATCTTATCCTTTCGAAGTAGAAGGCGAAGGCGAAGTCGAGAGGTAGTGTTGGAGGTGAGATTTTGATTTCGAGCTTCTGGTGAGCTGAAACCCAAAGACGACATCATCGTGGCCAGAGCCTCCATTTTAGTTCGATACTGGGCTAGAGCCTTCGATATGATGTCTAATGATGCCGGCGAGGAGAATTCTGGCAAAGATGCCCTCCTTTCCACATGAAATCTGATGCGTTCACACGCAGTTCCCAGCATGGTGAGTCTTTCAACAAGGTCACTGGCCTCCTTCGGGCCAGACTTGAAGTGTTCAACGGCATCCCTCAGTGTGGAAGCCATCTTCGCCATCTGAAAGGTGAAGGCCACAATCCCAACCATTCCAGAAGTGACTGATAAAGGGTCCATTATTAAGTGAAAATCGGGCTTCAGGTGCAGGGATCGTGATTGAGAATGATTGTACGGTACGAGAGAGCCAGATACGAAGCGGGAAGCTCTCAAAGGCATGGTGTTGAAGAAGGTTCAGCAAATGTAAAGCAGCCGACGAGCTGTTTGCGAGTCATCTGAGCTGTACGACCTTTGCCCCGTTCCTGTGCACCTCAGCAGTCGCACTCAGCCAGCAACTACTGTGTACACCCGGGTGGCGGGGGCATTCGGTGCTTCCACACCGGGGCGAACGAGCTGTCATTGCTGCCAGCCTCCACGGCCTGCAGACCGATTATCGTGGGTGCGTCAGCTGTATGTTGAGCCCGCCGTGCTGACACCTGAGTGTGGCGCAAGGATCGAATGCGAGTTGCTATAATGTCTGATTCTCGAGGGAGCGAGTTCTACTTGAGGAGAATTTATGGTGTATGAAAGATTAGATAGGAATGTCTTGAGGTGACGTTGAATTGTAAGGCACAGAATTGTTGCTGTGGAAGCGGCGGCCATGGACGATGCACATAGGGAAGTCGCTCTATACAAAGATCGGGCGTGTAGTAGAAAAGGGCTAGTTGGGGCAGTGCAGCCTGTGCAACGTCGAGGACGGCAGTGACGGGCGCAAGAGCCTGGTTTGATCAGCCAGGTCTGATGACGGAGGCAAGCAGCGGATATTAACCGTGATTTAGTAGAGATGCCACGTTAATTCTACATCTCGTAGACAATATCAATGCCGTCTCAAGCCACAACAGCTTTCTAAACCAGTCCATTCAATTTGCGTGCTACGTAGGGTATTCGCTCTCCAGCCCCACCTCAGGGCTCACCGCTGACCACAGACCCGACCCGACCTGACACGACAAGGGGCAATTAAAAGAGCAAGCAAGCAAGCAAGCAAGCAAACAGTATAAGACAAGGCAACGCAGATATCCTCCGAAACCAGTAGTAGATGGGGTTGGGTATATCAGCGCCGTACGAGGGCTCTCCCCAGACGGGCAAGTATCAGCCGCGGACCACCCACAAAGCAAAAAGCCCACCACTCTACAACAAAAATGACCCTACTCGGGAAACACAACCTCCCGCCTTTAACGAGGCGTCCCAGGCAACGGCCTGGGGCCTCCAATCTGCCTGCGGCCGGCGCCGATGCCCTGGGTCCCGCGGTTGAGGTTGTCGCCGCCCGTGTAGCCGGCGAACTGGCTGACGTCCCAGCGGCCGCCGATGCCGCCGCCGATGCCGTCGACGCCGCCGCCACCGGGCGAGCGCGTCGCCGTCTCCTTCTGCGACTCCTCCCACTCGCGCTGCCGCTGCCGCTCCATCTCCATCTCGCGCTCCAGCAGCGACTTGGACGCCAGCCCGCCCGCCTTGGTGCGCTGCTGCGTCTGCGCCCGCCGCCGGTCCTCGGCGTCGCGCTCTTCCGTGCCGCCGCCCAGCTCGCGCGCGTATGTCAGCTGCTGCGCCGGCGGTGCGGGAGTTGATGGGTTGGACGCGAGGTAGCGGTCCGTGCGGCTCATCTGCGGCGAGGGCGTCGTCGAGGGGCTCGACGAGTAGGCCTTGGGGTCTGGTAGTGGCCGCGAGCCGGCCGTGTTTGCCCGTGACCTGGTGCCGCCTGACCTGGCTGACTCGCCTGTGCGGTGTGTCTTGACCATCGCTGCCGGCGGCGGTGCTGCTGCCACTGCTGGGTCAGGAAGGGGTCGTGACTGTTGTCGTGGCGGGGGTTGGGGTCGTTGTGCCAGCGGAGAGCCGGGCAGCGTGTACTCGTTACGTGCTTGGGGCAGGGCCGAGCGCTCGTCACCGTGGGCCCACGAGTCCTGCCGGCTTGGCTCCCCGGAGGCAGGTCGAGGACGGCTGCGAGAGCGTGCCCTGGACCTAGCATCGCCGCCCTTGACTCGCAGCCTATCCTGGCGTTCGCGCTCATACTGTGCCTCTCGCTCGCGCGCAAGCTCCAGCTCCTTCTCCAGCTCCTTGATCCGGCTGCTGTAGCCGTCGTCGCTGCCGCCACCCTGCTCGGCCTGGTATTGGCTGAGCATTTGGCCCTGTAGACGCGAGTCGCCCGACTTTCTCCTGGCCTTGGCTCGCTCCTGGGCCAGGCGCTTCTCGGCTTCTTCCTCATCCTTGCGACGCTTCTCCTCTGTGATCTTCCACTGGCGCTCTTCTTCCTCCCAGCGACGCTTCTCTTCTGCCGCTCGTCGCTGTTCCTCCTTGCGTAAGCGCCTGCTCTCTTCCTCCCACCGTCGCGCCTCTTCTTGCTTCGCGCGCTCCTCCTCGGCCTCGAGCTCTGCTTGGCGCCGAGCCTCTTCCTCTTCCCGCAGCTTCTGCTCCTCGGCCTCCTTCGCTTTTCGGCGCTTCTCCTTCTCTGCGAGGCTGGGCACGGACGGACCAGCGCTAGTGATCTGCCGCCTCCCACCAAAGGAGATTCCGAGGTTCGCTTGACTTGCTCCGCCCATGTATCCGTACTGTGCGATGTTCCATGCCGGCGAGGTGGCACCCTCGTTGGCCTTGCTGCTCCAGCTGGAAACAGAAGGCGACTTAGGCCCGTTTCCTGTCGGGCTCTTCGCAGGAGACCAGCGCCCTGAGCCGGAGTCGCCGGTCTTGGATGCCACCAGTGGTGGTCGACCGCTGTAGGCAGAGGATGCGTTGCTGGAGTTTGACATGCCGCGCGGCCGCTGTCCTGGCGTGGGTGTTGGTGACAGTGTGCCCCCAGCACCAGTCCTTTGCGGGCTCAGCCCTGAGGCACGGGGTCCGATGGATGTAGGGAAGGCAGATGGGTTCGCTTTGTTTGCTGCCCGACTGAAGGCGCCGAGACATTGTAGTACTTGTGTGGGATCCTTGGCCTCGTACAAATCGACAGTGAGGAACATGTCGTGTTCTTGCAGGTTCAGCGGTGGTGCTTTGCAGGCGCGGAGGAAGTGGGAGATGTTCTCCATCTGCACGAAGGGCATGGCGGAGGTCTTGAACTTGACGCCAGGGGGAGGCACGGCGAGGTTGACTAGTCTGTTGGCGGGCAACGGCAGTTAGTCGCTGAGGTCTCAAGTATCAATAAGCTCTTGTGTCATCGCGAGATTCTGTACTTACTTGCAGAGAGCGACGCCATCCTTCAGCGACTCGAGCAAGTCGCCCGACAGACGCAGGCCGAGAATACCCTCGATCCAGGCGCGCGCCTCATTAGCAGCGGCTGGGGTGTATTTCTCCAGTCGGAGTCGCTTCAGGTCTCGATCTAAGGACATGGTAATGCTGGGGGTTTGCCGTAGAATCCGATTTCGGGTTGCGCCGTGGCAGTCCTTGGTCTCGTGGTCTCGGAGTTGCTTCTTCTTCCTCCTGTCGACGGAGAACGGAGCGAAACGGTGTATGGGTGAATAAGAGTGGCTGACCCGTCTCGCAAGCAGGCTTACGTCAGTGAGCGCAACTTGACGTGTGCCAGTCGGTGTCGGTACCCAGCACTAGCACGATAGTCGCCAAGAGTTTGTTTCGCAGGATGCGATGCGATGAAGAGAAGTACAGTACGTTGGCTTGTTCCTTAACCAAGGGTTATTCTGCTTTTGAGGACGGATTCAAGGGCGAGGGCAGGTTGAAGCCACGCGACACGGGAGTGAGCGAGATTGCTCTGTGGATATGGAAATTGCGAGCAATCCATGGGAGATGATACAGCATTAATCCAGATTTCCTAGTGCCGACCAGACACAATGCAGTGCAGGCAGTGCAGGCAGAATGCAGAGGCCGTCCACGGGCTACGGGTACAGCCAGAGTACAGGCACAAATCATGGAAGTCGAGGAGGGGCAGCGACCCCCCCTCCCTGCCGCCTGCAGCATGCAACAACAAGTTGCAAGCCGGTTTGGCGTCAGGGGTCCAGGGATGCGTGCATACGGCGGATGGCTGGTCGGTGCCCGACAAGGCGGCAGTACAGGGAAGGACCCACCACACGCAAGTCCTACCAGCATTTTACTACACAGCAGTGTGGTAGTGCACTTAACGCGGCGGCGCGTGCAGCAGGCATGTCACTGACAGACCAGGACATGACGCATCAATTATCCTCATCATCAACAACAACAAATATAATATTTTTTTGCACTTCACAGTTTTGCAGCCTGCGCATCCTGCCCCTTTCCTCAACCCCACAACCCTGCACGCACACACCTACTGCCTCGGTCCACCATACCCGATCGCAGATGCAGATGTCATGTCCTCAAAACAGATCTCGCCTCTGCTGCAGAAATGGTATAAGTGGAAAGCCCTGCGCCTACCATGGCGTAAACGCTTCCTCATAGGTGAGCCCCACCACACCCAAACTTCACTCACCTCAGAGCTCGACTCATCTTAAGCCGACCCGACCCAGCCCAGCCCAGCCCAGCCCAGCCACGGTTTACCTACTGACCCGACCAACCGAATACCCACTCATCACCTCTCCATGCTCACGAACCTGCTAACCACCCTTCCCAACCCACCACAGGCCTTGACCTCCAGGGCAACACATACTGGGAGTTCCGCGACGTGCGCGGCGACCCGTCGGACCCGAGCACGCGCTGGCGGCGCATCGTGCAGTACCCGAAGGGCACGCACTACGGCGAGGTCAAGGTGCCGCCGCAGTGGCACCAGTGGCTGCGGCACACGCGCGACGCCCCGCCCACCATCCCCGAGCAGCACGCCGAGGTCCGCCGCCAGAGCCAGATGAGGGTCCTGGCCGCCGAGGCCGACGCGCGCTGGGCCGCCAAGCCGAGCCTGCTTGACGCGGATGCTGGCAGTGGTGGCGTTAGCGGAAAGCCGGGCCAGTTGGGCGGCGCCGCGCAGCCCCGGCCTGCGCTGGAGAGCCAGGGCGCCATGGGCGTTGAGGGCGGAGGCGAGGCTGCGAGGGCTGGGCACGGGACGCGGAGGGATGCGGTTGCTTCGGGTGAGGAGCAGCAGGCCGCCGCTGCCTCGGCGAGGGATGCTGAGAAGAAGGACCCGTGGAAGCAGAGCCGGCGCGGTGGTCCGAGTGAAGACTGGCAACCGCAGGCTTGGACGCCTCCAGCCTCAAAACGATAGAGCGGTGTATGTAATCTGAATGTAAAATCATTGTCTCCATTGTCTGGTCAATGCTGCCTGGCCACCACGCCTTCAGTCGTCATTATTTTTCATCACTTCAAGTCTGATTTTAAACACCACAACTCCAACTCATACAGGTATTCCACCTCCACCATAAGTTCACCTTGAACGCCGTGCCGCTGTGAGCGCAGACCCCGAAGTACAACAACGCGTGAGAACCGTTAGTCTAATCCCCAACTGCCTCTTTCACAGAAGAACCACCCATCCCTTAAAATCACACACAGTAAGCTCTAGCAATGAATGTTAGCAAGGTGCCCCGCCTCCCCATCCCAGCTCTACTCTTCTTGGTCACACTCCGCCCTGAGGATATCAGCCCACGCCAGCAGGCGCTTCCCGGAGGCGCGCAGGATCTCCCGCGCAGCCACCTCGCCGTCGCTCTTCGGGTTAGAGCGGCCGCCCTTGCGCGGCCCGGCCTTGTCGTTGCGCGCGGCGACGCCCTTGTCCACCGCCCGCTGCAGCGACGGCGACCACGAGCAAAAGTCGACGCGCAGCAGCGCCTCGACCGCCAGCGACAGCTTGGCGTTGTTCTCGGCCGTGCGGTACGCGAACGGCAGGTAGCACCGCTCCAGGATGCGCACGCTGACGTCCTCGCGCGCGTCCACCTCCGGGTCGACGTCGGCCGGCCTGGGGGCCGCGCCGGGCAGCAGGTAGGGCATCAGGCAGCGAATGATGGCGATGAAGCTGCCCTGCATGAGCGTCGTGTCGTGCGGCGCCAGGAACCTCGCGAAGGCGGCGACGGGGAGCTGCGCGATCCTCTCTGTGGATTTCTCGTAGAGATCCGGCAGATTGATCATGCACTTCCCGGGCACGTCGTACGCAGCATCGGACAACTGTGTTCACTGTCAGCAAGAAAGGTGCGGACGGGGCTTGAGTTCCGCAGTGTGGGCTACGTACCAACGCAAAGAGACGCTGTCGGAGAGGGATGGTGTCCAATATTGAGGAGTTTGTCCACAGGACTGTGTCGTTCTCAACGTCCATCGCTAGCATTTGGAGATGTTCTGGAGTTGGAGGCTCCGAGCCTCCAGTGGATGAGTCATCGTCATAGTCACCGAACTTGTCATTCTCGAGGTCGACCCGATCGCGCTTCCTCTTCTTGCTGCTCTTGGATGCAACCTTTTGCTCCTTTGTGAACACTTCTTTGAAAATGGCTTGGGACGATGTGCTCCCGTCTGCAAACAGAGCGCTGATGATAGGTTTCAAGGGGCTGACCCGACTGTTTTTGGGCATCATATAGGATACCAAGAGTGACTCCTGGAGCAGCTGATAGTCGTACGACTCCTTGACTCCCTCCCGCTCGACATCGAGGCGCTTTCTCTCTTGGTAGTCCGCTTCCAATACGTCCACCATGTATTCGAGCCACGGCTGCCACCACCGCCATCGGTGCGGGTGATGCGCGCTGCAGTTGAAGGCCCAGCCGAGGACCCTCCAAAAGTCCTGGCCCCTCGCCCAGACACTGCCCTTGTTGGCCGTCTTCCCGCGGATGTGATCCTCGTCGCTCTCCATCCCGTCCAGCCCGGCGTTCTCGGAGCTGCGCCGCCGCCGCCGGCCGGTCTCGCCGCGGAAGAGGAAGGCATCGCGCAGGTTCGCGTTGACGGGGCCGACGGTGGCCAGGACGTTGCGCAGGTACGACAGGGACAGGGACGACACGTCGTGCGAGTCTGAGTCTGCCAGCTTGGACGTGTGCTTGGGGTGGATCGCGAGCGTGGCCAGCACTGCCATCTGGCCCGGGGGCGCGACGCAGACCGGCTGGGTGGGCGCATGGGCGGGCGGGAAGCCATCGCAGAGGAGGCTGTTTAATAGGTTCAGGGCGGCAATATCTCCACGTCCTACTTAGCATGCATTGTGACAAACGAATTCAGGACTCCAGTTGAGGCTGTGCTCACAGTATTGCTCTTCAAGATGGATCTGGCAGCGCAGCTTGAGCTCGCGGGGCAGGCCGAGCGCATCGCGGTATGCAGCCTTGTCGCAGCCCGCGTCGTCTTTGGACTCGCCGGCAGGGCTGCTGGGCTCGGTGACGCTGGCGCTGCCGCGCGTGCCCTCACTCGCCGTCCGGTAAGTAGACTCATTGGACGGGGGCGTCGGCGTCCGTGTCAGTTCGGAGAGGGTCGATGTGGTTGTGGCCATGCTTACATGGTCCAGACCAGACGAATGTTGGGGGCATGTAGAACGCGGGTGTGACTGTGGAATCGCGTCTTGTTGCGCGTGCAGCTGGCCTGTACGGTGGACCACCGGGTTGGTCACTAATTCGTTCGCACATGCCTTATCCTGCGGTGCTGTTAGTGCAGAGCCCCGTTCAACTAAAGCAATCCAGCCTGTGTCGGTACTCTGTGCACCTGGTCACTCCGGTAGTCTACAGAGTCACATCCATAATTGTGCAGACATGGCGTACTGTCGATATTCCGAGCCATTGGAATATCTCTCCTCCTCAGGCTCCGAGCTGTCGTCGTTGTTACCATTTGTCGAGTTACCTTTATCCAAACCCTCCGAGCCCTGGCTGCGAAAAGGAGTCCCGTTCACTTGTCTCCTATATGAGTGACCAGGTGAAGAAAGTCTGTACTGTACGTAGACTACTCCTTCCCCCTTTTCCCAGGCAGGGAAAGACGTCTTATCTACTTTTCCCACATTCGAGGGGCCATGTGAAGGAGCCATGTGAAGAAGGTCAGTCCTGTTTGCTCCCTTCTTGCCTCGCTTTTCTTGCGTTCATGGGCAGATCCACGGGACGGGTCGAGCCTTCTCACCCGTCGCAAAAGGTGGTCAGCCTACTTCACTCACCACTCTCCTTCAGCTTCCCGGTTCTTGACGATGCAACAATTCTCATGGAACACTTGAGGATGCCTGTTCTTCTTCTTCTTTCTTCTGCACGACCAGGAATCGACTTTCGGTGTTCTCCAAGCCAGTCATTCTGCATGCCAAGCCCGGGGTGAGGCGGCTTCACTGATTCGCCGAGAAGGGGGTCTGGAAACACGGGGCCCCAACGTCGTTCCCTCAAACCCTGGTGCTGTTCAACAACCAGGCATCCGGCGTCAAGGCGCCTTGGACGACGACTCTTCTCTTGTCAACAGTCAACCTCGGCATTAGACCGCACAGTCTCCACTGTGCCATGTATTTCAAGAGAGAAGATTCCCTCGTCGCCTTCAAGATGGAATTGTTGATCCGAGAACATGGCTCAGCAGAGGATTGGTGGGCCTTCTCCATGGAGGTATCATCGTGACCTTCTCTGTTCACACACCAATATTTGACGTCCTGACTGGTACAATCTGCAGATCCGAACCACCGTTTCCGGGCTTGGACCTTGAATCATACGGGGACAGTCGTCCAGTCAGCCTGTCCTGTCCTCTTTCGAACAGCGGCACTCGTCCGTCCTCATAGACCGGCTCGGCAATGGGTCCATACGGCTGGATGAGCACAGATGGAAAAAAATCATATTATGCTTCCATCCGGGCCGTTGCCTTCCGCCAATTTTCGGCTCAGCTTCTCCTGCACGAGATTTAGTATGTTTACTGTCAATCAAGCAGTCCCAAATGGATGCCTCCAACGCACCTCTGGCTTCTATGGCGCACGGCCGATTGTGGTTTTGGCTTGGTGTTCATCAAGCTTTGCGATCCTCGGCAGGACATCGGACCCAACTCTAAGGTGAGAGCTCTAATATTCCTGAATACCTAGGTATTCATTTGGCCCAGAATACACCGTCCGTTGCGCCAGCCGTCGACAGATAGGGAGTTACCGCTGCGGAGACTATCTGCCTTGCCTGTCAAGATTCGGGACAAGGCGAGGTACCATTGTCCCTATCTCGGAGCTGCCTCTATTCAAAGGCTGAAGACTATCTATGAAGACCTCGACATTGGACAAGTGTTTCAAGTGTCAGTTTTTCCTGGATCATGTTACTATGAGTAACCTTCAAGTCCACACTTACCTCCCCAGCAAGCAAGGCCTTGAACTTCAGGCCCAATTGTCCTCCCATTGTGATGGCTCCTAGACACGCCATTCGACGCGAAGAAGTCGTTCCAATGGGAGTATACCAACTTCAATAGTCGGGAATTCGAGTTGTTCCCGAGGCAGCTGATACCGCTTGTCTTGAAAAGCTATGTCGACTGCTCACAAGTTTGTGGGAGAGGAGCTTCATGACGGGGCGTTGGGTCCCCTGAATGGATACTTGTTGCGCAGCTCTTTCAGTTGCGTGACTCCTGCAGCTGGGCAAGACTTCATGGGACAAGGCTGTGCATAGTCGACCAATACTTAGGGAAAGCTGCGTGCTTTAGTGCACTCTTCATCGCCGCCGTCGGGATCTCTTTGGTGTCCAAGCTGGATCCTTGACGATCCGCCGCTGCATTCCAGGTTCCCTTCTCTGACACTCGAACAGCTGTTCTCAGGATCTTATATTCCGGATGGGCTGTCTGTCTCGGGATTGTTCATGGCCTCACCAGCCGCTTTGCCCCTGACCCTATATCCGGGGTTCTCTCACATTAGACCCTCAATCCCCGTTCCGGCGGTGCACAGGGCGGCGGTTGCTTACCTTGTTGACAGCTGTGCTCGCCTTGCTTGTTCTGCTTAACTTGTCGACGGTGCTCGCCTTGTCTCCAGCGGTACTCGCCTTCTCAGTTCTGCTTAAGTTGTCTCCGGCAGTGCTCGCCTTGTTGGTCCGCTCGACTTGTCCCCGGCAGTGCTCGCCTTGTTGGTCTGGTCGACTCGTCCCCGGCGGTGCTCGCCCTGTTGGTCTGGTCGACTCGTCCCCGGCGGTGCTCGCCCTGTTGGTCTGGTCAACTCGTCTCCGGCGGTGCTCGCCCTGTTGGTCTGGTCAACTTGTCTCCGGCGGTGCTCGCCCTGTTAGTCTGGTCGACTCGTCTCCGGCGGTGCTCGCCCTGTTGGTCTGGTCAACTTGTCTCCGGCGGTGCTCGCCCTGTTAGTCTGCTTACCTCGTCGACGCCCCTCAGGCAGCCACTCCATTGTTTTCCCTTAGCCTGCTGCGGATTGAGTTTTGCAGTCCACCTGCCACAACTCTTTCGGTCTTCCTCTCTTCCCACAACGCCATACCATCCTTTTTCCCTCTCCCTCGCCACAACTCGCTCAAGCTGAGCACACCCTTTCGCTCCGTTCTCTGGCCGTTCTCTTTACCTTTCTGCATTCTTGCAGACTTCGACCCTGACTACCATCTCCTTGCCCAGCTCTACCGGAGGGCGCACGCCTGCTTGCCATGGCGCCCGACCGCAACAATCCAAAGCGGCCTGTGTGGCACGCAGACAACTCGTCCCAGGCTACTGCTCCCAATCCTCATGTTGCTGGTGTTCGCCGTGGTCGTCTTTCGGTAAGGATATCCCTTCTCATGAGCTCCAGCGTTCCCCTTCCTGGGCTCGTGTCGCTATTCCGCCTCACTGACAACGAACGCCTTAGCAACAAACTTTGGACAATTTCATATTGCCAAACACTGCCTCTTGTCGCTCTGATTCTCAGCCTGAAGACGCCCAAGCTCTTCAAACCGGCTACTCGCAGAACCAACAGGTATGTATACCATTGTAATCATTTACACAATTCAACACAATTCAACACAATTCAACACAATTCAACACAATTCAACACAATTCAACACAACTAACGAAGAATTCAGGGAGCAAACCCGACCCTAGCTGGAATGAGTCCTCGCAACGCTGCGCAGGCCTCAGGAAACCAAAGTTCCACAAGAAAACGAAAAGCAAATACCCCCAAGTCCACACCGAAACCTGTGAAAGCGCGGAAGAGGGGTGGCGCAGAGCCACCGATGAAGCGGGCCGCCAGCCCTGGTCCTCCAGACGGTGACAATGACGGCGTAACAACTGACTCAAATCCTCGATCCACAGACAAGCCTCTTCGCAGCCTTCGGGAGATCATACAGAGACTCATAGATGATTCCCAACCAGAGGGCCTAAGCTTTTACGTTGACAACGGTCGCGAATTCTACATTCGCGTTGGAACCTTGTGTTCAGGAACCGATGCCCCGATACATGTCATGAACCTGTTTGGCATGCTGAAGAATTCACAGGGGAAACAAGTCTTAAACACGATTAATTCTTTCGGCTGCGAGATCGAACCTTTCAAACAAAGCTTTTTGATGCGCAACAGCAAGCCCGGACTGTTATTCCGCGATGCCCATGATTTTGCTCTGGGCGACGCACAAAAAGCGTGAGTCAATGACCGCGTAACTTTTATATCCGCTCCCCACTAATGCGATTATAGTCATCTGGTCACCGGCGCGGAGGCCGACATACCATCTGTCGACATGTTTGTCGCAGGCACCTCTTGCGTTGACTTCTCATCCCTGAGTTCCACGAAGATCAAAGATTACGCCGGACTTCCAAGAGCATTGAAGGATTGGGAGGCTTTGGTAGAGAAGCACGGAGATGACCTTTCTCGTCAACATCTCTCAGATGACGACTGGCGTCTAGCGATAGACGCAATGCTGGAGAGGACCGAGGCTAAAAACACGTCTACTAAGACATTTGCCGCGGCAATGAACTACGTGAAAGCCCGGCAACCCAAAATCGTCGTTTTTGAGAACGTCGCGAGTGCTCCGTGGGAGCAATTGACCAAGAGCGTGTTCCCTCTCATGGGCTATGCTGCTGTGGTGCGAAGCCTAGATACCAAAGAGTATCACCTGCCGCAAACGCGGTTGCGCAAGTATCTCATCGCTTTCAGCCATGCTCACTTTACCTTGAGAGGTGCCCAGAAGTTATGCGAATTACTCGGCAAGATCTTGAAGAATTTGGAGCACACCCACGCGAACTCGGTCAACGACTTTCTCTTAGCACCCAATAGCCTTGAACTTCATCGAGCTCGCAACGAGATGGAACTCGCTGCCCAAGGCGGGCGTGACCAGGAGACCAAATGGGGCTTCTCGAAGTCTCGACACACGGCTTTTCGAAGGGAAAAGGGAATTCCAAACCTGCGACTTTGGATTCGTTGGTCAGAGAGCGCGAATTCCGACGCACCCTCCAAAATGTGGCGGCCGTGGGAGAACCGACAGCCCTCTCGGGTCAGTGATTTGCTGGATTGCATATTCGTCATTTGCCTCTTCGGGAGGGATCTGGATCACGGCCAGTACGACATCAGATTCAAAGCGAGGATCATCGACTGCAGCCAGAACGTCGACAGACTTACCCCTACTTCCGTGTTCGGTCGGACCGGTTGCCTGACTCCCAATGCTATTCCTGTCCTCACCCTGGACGCCCGCCCCATAACCGGCACGGAGTCCTTGAGGCTGCAGGGTCTGCCAGTTGAGAACTTCGACATGAGCGTTGAGACCCAAGCGCAACTTCAGGATCTTGCCGGCAACGCCATGACGACCACGGTTGTCGGCGCTGTGATTCTTGCGGCACTATCGGCGGTAGCCAGGACAGCTGATGAAGACGGGTTGCCCTGGCTGGCGGAAATGTTTCAGCAAGGCAACTTCACGCCCACTGGCAAGACGGGGAATTCTTGGCATGACGGCGGCGCATACGTCGAGCAGGGACTGATGAAGTTCCTCAACATAAAGATGTGGGCGTACATTGACCCTGGAGCGGGCCTTTTTTTCCCTGATGGCGGTGTCAGAATCATCCTGAACCTCGCAGCACGATGCCGTCAGCACTGTCCCTGCCACCACATCCTTTCTTACAGCAGCACCGAGCTTTATGTGTGCGTGGTGTGCGATGCCGGCTTCTGCAAGAGCTGCAAGGGAAATCCGGATCACGCACTTATCAAGTCTCCAGAAACGCTGGAGGATCGGATGTACTTGCCGCATGCCCAGGCAAAGCACGAGCTCCGAAAACTTTTCCCTGCAATCCTTTGGATGCTGTCTGAGACTGACACCTTAGTGGAAAAGCTGGACCAGGCTCTTCTGGCATCGACGTACACTGCTGCCCAGCGAAGTGAGCTGGCCAAAGCCATCATCGCGGGCCTCTGTCAGACCACGTACCAGCGCCAATTCATCGACATCACCGATGCTATTCGACTGGAGTATACCGCAGACTCGACCTTCATCCTCAGAGTTGTGATCGAGAAATCAGAGATCATTTGGTACCTTCATCTTGACGAGTGGTCTCATGCAGGAGAGAAACTCTCGGATGTTCTCACCACGAAGCAGCCGATCGCCCGGGCGGTTCTCAAACCGCAAGACCGCAGTCAGTTTCCTCGTCCACGAGCATGGGAGTTCTGGGTTCCACACAAGGTTGCTTTTCCACTTAAGTTCGAAGTACAAGATGAGCAGGGACTCCGCATTACTGAGATCGGTGACCTCGGAAGCATGCCAGACTCACTTCAGCGCTCGATCAAAGACCTCCAGGGGAGTTTCTGGGAATTTCATCCGGAGTGCGGGTTCCCAGAAAACGCGCTTTGGGTTTGCAATCGTCCCAACCAGAAACTCTTTCTTTTCAAAGATGTTGATCCAATCGGGCCAGCTCAGAAAGATAACTTTGTCATTTCTGATATTAACCGAGAAATGGGGCGCACGCCGGTCCCGGAGACACGGCCGGTGCTTCTGCGGATCAACCTGGTGGACCAAATCCACCACAAATTCAGAGAGGTACTTGCTTGCTCCGGCGAGTTCCTCCTCAGTAAAGGAGACAAATTCTCAATCGGAGCCTTCGTCGATGGATGGTGGGAGAGTTTCGACGCTCACAAAATTCGCATCGAGGCTTTCCCCAACACAGACTATAGGGCTGTGAAAGCCCTTGCAACGGGAGCGCCGACAAGCATTCGGAACCCAGGAAGTCTAAGCGTCGCGACCAAATACAGCTCTTGTGAGGAGTACCAGGCTTTGATGGTTACATATCTCCCCATGCTCGGAGACCAAAGGGAGGCAACGAAGATCCTGAGAACGATCGAAAACCTTGATCTTGCCCAGCAGCTGGACCTGGCAGAGTTTTCTAGACTCATCGGTCCGTACTATTCCGCTGTGGAAATGGGCCTAATTGGGACCGGTCGAAGAGTCTCGGTGATCGAAGAAAATGTGATGCTTTTCTCGGACTGTGAGCCCTGTGCGCCTCAGCTCCCAGAAGTGTTCTACGGGAAAGCAGAGACAGGCCGTGGCATGGGCTCACGAGCCAGCGGGACTGCATTCGCTCGCCACAGGGAGGCGGACCAGCGAAACTATGACCAGAATTCGCAGTCAAAGCCGGCCCCCTTCCGGATCGATCACGCTGTCACGTCAGACGTCGCGTCAGACTTCAATGGCTGGGTAAGAGGAAAGCCCGGCTTCCGCTACGTTAAAATCCGCATCCTTGCCCATGGCCATGCTTTATTACAGCAAGCCCGTGCATACCTCTCCCGGCATCCGGTCCAGTACGGTGACACCAAGGAGACCAAGGGTACTTTCGCCATGGAGGTGGGGGTGATCGAAGACCCTCGCATCGTCCTCCGACCGATCAAGATCTTGGCTCCCGAGCCAGTTGGAGATGAAGATGCTCGGCAGCCGTCTGGTTTCCAAAACGGTCTGTCGCTCTTCAAAGAGCAGAGTCACTCATTGCAATGGATGCTGCAGCGAGAAGCAATCGAACGAGAGCCATCCTTCGTCGAAAAGGAAGTCGCAGAGATTTATTTGGAGCAATTTCGCCTCCGAATTCATGCAGATGCCCAGAGAATAGTTGTCCGCCGCGGTAGAGTCGTGGCTGACAATGTCGGCTTTGGGAAGACGGCTGTCTGCCTTGGTCTCATCGACGTCCAAAACAAGACGGATCGAGGGGAATTCCTCGAAATGCGACGCAAGAACAAGCACCTCGATGGACTCATTCATCTCCATGCAACTCTAGTTATTGTCCCAAATCAGCTGACCCGACAATGGGAGGACGAGGCAAAGCGATTCCTGGACCCGAACCAGTATAATATCGTCGTGATCGAGACTTTCGCCGTACTTCAGAGGCTCGGAATTTCCGGATTGAAGAAGGCCGATATCATCATCTGCAGCAACAAAGTCTTCCAAGAGAACAAGTACCACTCGGAGCTGTCCAAGTACTGCAGAACCAACGGGCTCGACAAAATTCGGTCACTTCAGAAAGTCTACCGGGCTTGGTACAAGCAGTTCCAGACTACATTCCGCGAAGTCCGACATGAAGTCGTGCAGATACTCGAGGAACAGAACCAGACTTCAGCACACCAGCAACGAAGTTCACTCCGGCAAGAACTGGATAGGATGAGAGAAGATCTCCGAAACCTCGACGGTGTTGAAGAGTTGTGCTTTGCTCCCTCCGCGGCAGAGACCAAGACGGTAGGCACCAAGGCTGCTAGTAAAGCAAAACAGCAGACAGACGTCGACTGGATACCCCAGCTTATTTTCGAGGTTTTCAGCTTCTCGAGGATTATTTGGGACGAGTTCCCATACGAGAACGCCCCAGTGACTGAGTTTGTGGCCAACTGTGGGACGACGTCTAGGTGGGTGCTCTCGGGAACTCCGCCTTTGGAGACCCTAGGCGACGCCTGCAAAGTCGCATATCTTTTTAGCGTCCACCTCGCGAGGCCCTTGCGAATAGTCAAAGGACGCCAACCTTCAGTCTGCGAGAACGAGCCATTGGGACCACACTCTGATCTCGAAACGACCAACCTGTTTCAGAGCCGTCATTCTCCGAAGGTGTTGGCGGAACGACACGAGCAGGCGCTGGCTTTTGTACAGACCTTCATGCGCAAGAACGACCGCTGCGCAGAAGTTTCCAAGATTGAAAAACCACTCGTGTTGAGCATGTCGACGCTTTCGTTCCTAGCACACGCCGAACTACAGCTAGAACTTCGGAGTCGGCAGTATAATGCGAACAACGTCGGAGCTGATCCTCGTCGGCGCCTGATGAGCCGCATTAGCTGGAAGGGCAAGGAAAATGGCCGTGACCGCTCTGTGGAGGCTCTCATGATTCGTGCCTCGGCCTCCTCCGAGGATATTCTGAGACAGTCTAGCTTGGCCGGACGTACGGACCTTGAAGCTTCCAAGGAACTCCTCGCCACTACCGAGGAGGACATCAGGGGCATTGAGGACCGATGCCGCGAGTTGCTTGCCAAGGCATTTTTCCTGGCTTACCGGCTTACCCTCATTACGATCTCGAACACAACCGCCGATGGCAAAGATGGCCAGGAGGAACGCCAGCTGAATTACTACCAAAATCTCGTTGACATTGTGGAGTCGGTTTTACAAGCCGACATGAGTGTCTTTCAAAGCTGGGACGCTTTCGAGTCCGCGAAGCGGATTCTCATATGGGACAGCAAAGAACGAAGCAGATGGGAGATGTCTAAGGATTGCCCGCTGGACCAAGTCCAGGCATTCATGGGGACAGCCTTTCAGCGTACAAAATTTTGTGATGCACCGGAGGCACAGCCGAAACGCCCCTCTAACAGGTTCCTAAAGAACGAGAAGTTGCGTAAGAGCCTCGAGTTGAAGACAGAGTACCTCGAGAAGTTCAGGACTTTCTTGACCAAGACCCCGCTTCACTCAAGACGCTGGTTCCTGCTTGATACGGTCGAGGACCTCGATGAAGCTGAAGAGGAGCTCTTAAGCTTGGAGTGGTCGCAGAAAGTGCCTTGGGAAGAGGACTACGAGAACTCCTCAGAGCCGAAGTCGCGTGTGGTGGTACCAATTTCCCGGCTGCGAGCTCCATCTCCCACCCGGCAGCCCATGGAATTCGACTTCAAGCATTTACGGAGTCTTGACTCATCTCGTCGGACACAGAACGACAACATGAGGAACGTGAGCCGCGAACAGGTTGCCGCCATCAAGAAGGAAATCGATGGTTCCAAGGATGCCCTCAAGGATACCAAGGTCTTCTGGGAGGAGGAGTGCAACCGACGTGGTCTTGTTGCGAAGAGCACAGACAAGAAGGAGGAGCTAATCGCGCGCGTGGCTGCAGACCGGAACAGAATCGCGACGGACAAGGACTATGTCTCCCCAGAGTCATGCGGCCTGGCCATGGACAAGTTCCCACAGGAAGGCAAGAAGAAGATCCGGGGCGGAAACATGGAAATCATTTTCAATACCTTGATGCAAACCGTCGACAGCTTGACAGATGGTCTAGAGCGTGCCGTTATCGCGCATGCGAAGAGGAACCTGCAGAAGGTCGTTGCCGACATTCTCGATGGTACTTGGGAGTGTACCCGGTGCGGCAAGGAATATGACGAGCACCACATTTCACTCCTTTGTGGTCACGTTTTCTGCGAACAACCCGACGTCGACCAGCCTTGCGGGATTGATTACTGCCAACGCCATCTCACAAACGTGTGCATTCCGCTGTCAAAGATCACACCGACCGAGCGTGTTGTTACTGCGGGTAGTCTCTCCGGCGCCATCCCCCAGGATCCTGAGCCGTACCTGAACTCAACTGCGGCCTACCCAGGGTCCACCAAGGGGCCCAAGGTTCGTGCTGTCATCAATCTCATCAGGCGCGTTCAGAAACCCCAACAAGTCGTGGTATTTGTCCAGAACGAGGCCATGGAGAAAGACATCTACGATGAGCTGGCTGCTGCTGGGATCACGCACGTCACGGCCAACATGCTTACGCGCAACGAGGCGGGTCATCTAGAGCAATTCAAGCGCGGCGAGTTCAAGGTCCTCGTCCAGACCATCAACTCGGAACAGTCCGCAGGGAGCAACCTGCACAACGCGAACCATGTCATCTTCGTATCGCCCCTCGTCAGCCGCAAGCAGTGTGAGTGGGACGACCACATGAAGCAAGCTCTGGGCCGGTGTGTGCGCTTCCGGCAGAGCAAAACCGTGCACGTCTACCACATGCTCATGGACGAGACCATCGAGGTGGACACGCTGGAGTGGCGCAAGAAGAAGGAGATCATGGTGACGAAGGGCCAGGCGATCGCGCGGTTCAACGAGTGCGCGCCCACCGACTTCCTCGCGAGATACGAGGGCGACTCCGCGGCCGCCGAGGTCGAGATGGGGCCCGACGAGGGCCGGGCGGTGTCCATACTGCCCCGCGACGACGTCCAGCAGCTCATGGGAGACGACTACCTCAGCCTTGCGTCTATCAAGGCGCGCAAGACCATCGACCAGGCTGTCGCTGACAAGGGTGGAAAGCAGAACAAGGGTCTCGACACCAAGGGCGTCGAATTTCTGCTCCAGCCGGCATTCGACTACGATCCGACGGAAATTGCTAGTGATTCCGATAGTGATTTGATGGGTAGTGACGGACCGGTGGCCGAGACTGGTTCTGCTGATGTTGCGATGGATAATGATGAAACGGTGGTCGACCAAGACCGTGCGGAAAGCCCGGAACTAGACGACATCTACAGCGCAGACTGAGCTGGTAAGTCACCCTTTCTTGTCTACCCATATGATGGTGACCACAGGAAACTGACTCTAATTGTGTATTAACAGTCGACGCTTCTTTCTCGCGATCAACCACCTCATCCTTGCGTCCTCAAAGTTCGAACTAAATGAACCGAGGTGGAAAAAAACGTTGCAATCAACACCAAAGAAGGAAAAAAGACCGAAAGAAAAAGAGAAAAAAAAGGGCTGGAGGGACACTACCGCGTCAGGGCATAATGGGCTCATGGTTGGGCCGGAATATGAACAATATCAGGCACGCACGTTTTATGAAAAGATGGGCCTGGACTTGTACAATGTATGTAGGATAGTATACAAAACTGGAAAAGGCAACAGCCACTCCAAAATTAGAAAGAGCCCGTGTGTCTGCATTGCGTGTCAAGTGGCTTGATGTCGTCGCCAGTCCGGGTACCCTCTTTGTGGGTCGGCCCCCCGACGTTATGTCTCAGTCAGGTGTGCCCATGATAGATGATGATCCCCTGGATGACAATCTTTCGGTGTGTCTCCCCGTGGAATACAGTACACAGTCGACTCCAGTCTCTGACGACCATACTGCCAACCAGGGCGCAAGAGGACGGAGCTCCACAACGTCGCATCACGCACAGCCCCCCACAGAATAAACTACCCCGGGAGCAAACTTACATGAACATGTCCTCGAACGATTGCGGCACTGCAGCCAGCCGAGAGAGATCTTCCAGCTGCACGTCTGGCCCGTCCGACATACATACATAAGTAGTTTTTGCAGGAAGCGCCAAGGGCAGGAGGTGGACTGGTCGCTGGATCGATGAACTGAGAGAGGTTCACCGCTTCGTCGGCGGCACATGCTGTACGCCGTCGGAGGCAGCATGTTGTCAAACGTCAGAGCTGCCTGCCTGGGGCTGCCCTGCTGGAGGGAAGCGAGGCCTGTGTTACGGGAGAAAAAAAATAAAAAAAGGGGCGGAGGGAGTTCGTCTTTGTTTCTTTTTCTTTACTTGTTGTGCTACCTGAGAAACCTGCGGGGGATTAGTCTACGTGGGGGGAGGAGGCTGGGATGTGGTCTGCGGGGGGATGTTTGATTATCTTGGGGGAGGGACTTGTGCTTGTCTGTCTGTCTGTCTGTGCGTTGGTTCCTGAGCGGTTGAACCCGTCATTCATGGCTATCATGGCATGTTTCTCGGTGGCATTCAAACACCATGCTTACGCCTTGACGGAATTTAAACCGGGAATTGGGATTGGTGACAATGACAGACTGAATCCCCATTCACTTACACGCTGTAGTTCTAGTTGAGTTTGACGTGATGTCAGGAAAGGGAAATGCCGAGCAGGGTCAGCCCCTGACGGTGGTCAGAGCGTAGCCCGCCGAAGAGGACGGGCAGTTGAAGACGGTAGTCTACCAAAACACCACTGTGCTGGACCTAGACCTAGATGCCGACGGCGAGAGAGATGTCTGCCTGCGATACATCGCCTGCCAAAACAGCGCGCCGGCCTTGCGGACGCGTCAAGGTTGCAGGTGCCGAGCGTTGCACAACAGCCAACAAAAGCCACCGAGCAGAATGAAATTGAGGATGGGCGGCTGCTGGCTGCAGGAAAGCCCCTTCCCTTGTTATCGTTGCACAGGACGAAAAAAAAAAAACTACAACCTGCACCTGCCAACTGCCTGTCCCCTCACCGCGCGGGATGATGCTTCTTTTCCCCTTGGGCCGTCAATCAGAAGTCGCCATCAGCAATTCGAGCCCGAGGCACAGAGGAAACTGCCTCACCACTTGACTGCAATTCATTCATCCCTTTGCCTCCCCCCCCCCCTTTTCTTGTTTGAGACTTGACGTCGGGCTTACGTCTGCATTGTCTACACTGAGTGGCACTGCACTGCAATGCATGGTGCCCGAGACCGAGAAGCTCGAGGCTAGTTCTTAAATCAAGCCCGACGGGAGTCGGACGACAACACCAGCAGCAAGCAGCAGCAGCAGCAAACGAAAGACACCGACATCCATCAAAGACACCGACAACGACTCTAAAGCTTCGGCTCCAGCTCCACTGCATCCCCCAGCTCTGCTCGGTCTTGGCTGCACCGACTCATTCACTGTGCCTAAGTGTAAAAAAAAACAATCGCTGCACACCCTCGACCTGCCCTGACCTGCCCTGTGGGTGAGCTGTCACTGTCGCGGTCACTGTCACTGTCGCGGGGATCTGCCGGAAAGGCCGACGATTGACCCGGACACGAAGGAGCGTGTCCCGAACAAACCAGGACACACGCTGCGCCGCAAGCTTTGGTCAGCCCACAGCTTCCGCCCATCCTAGCTCCAGCTCCAGCTCCAGCTCCAGCTCAGCTGGGTCCTACGGCCAACAGTCCCTAACACTTGATTGGACCAAGATGAGCCTCTACGACATGACACCCGGGGGCCCACAGTCCTCGTCGAGTTTGAGCGGCGAGTCTCCGCTGGCCCACACCGTCGGCGACCTCAACTCGGCGGACCTCTTCAGCTCAGGCACTTCCAATGGAAGTGTCAATGGGAATGGGAATGGGAACGGGAGCGGGAGTGGGAACGGTAATGGGACCGTGACCCCTTCCGCCCACGATTCAGCCTCCCAGTCTGCTGCTGCGGCAGGCCCTGCCGTGCCCGCAGCCTGTCTGGCATGTGTGAGCAGCCCTATCCTAACAAGCTCTTCCTCGTCCTCTACACAACAGTGGTAGTCCTTCTCCCTGCCGCGGCTCCACCCGCTTCAAGGCGGGCGAGGCTGCTGCTGCTGCTGCTGCTGCTGATGCTCGTTTCCCAAGTGTCGGGTTGGGTCCGTTCATAGGGCTGACACATACCACGCGGTATCTGCATTGACAGCGTAGCAAACACCTCAAGTGCGACGGCCAGACTCCCTGTTCGCGCTGTGTGGCAGCTCAGTCCGAGTGCGTCTATGTCGCCTCCCGAAGGGGGTACAAGGGCCCACGGCGAAGCACCGCTCACAATCCGAACAAGCGGCACGCATCCTCGTCTCCTGATGCCTCCGACGTCACCTCCGCAGGCGGGCCCGACAGCTGTCCTATGCTGCTCGGCGCCACCGCCCCTGCCCTGACCAGCGCCGCCTTCACGCCGCCCGTCGGGCTCGGCACGGACCCCAACTCGCCCTTCCTCTCGGCAGCCGCTTCTATGAACCACCTACAGCTATTCAGGACCACTCCATTCGGGACGCCCATCAGTGCTGTTCAGCAACATGCCCCTATTTTTCCCATAACCACCATCGCCGATAAATGCTTCGACTCATTCTACTACCACTACCATGCCTCTCACCCGTTTGTGTTACCCAGAGAATATTTCCTCCGGCACGTACGGGACAGCGGGCAGAAGCTGGAGCATCTACAGGCGGCCATGAGATACGTTGGCTCCCTGTTCATGGATGTCGGGCCGGCCCGTGCCTCGTACCTAGATGAGGCCCTACGGCTGTGCTACTCCTCGAGTACCCCCAAGGACGGCTTCCTTGTCCAGGCCCTGCTGCTGCTCATCGTCGCGCTGGACGGGAGCTGCCAGCAGGACAAGGCGCGAGATCTCCTTTCGGACTGTGAGAGGATAGCCGTCGAGATAGGGATGAATACGCGGCAATTCGCCGCGATCCACGGCCGCGGAAATGCCATACTGGAGGAGAGCTGGCGGAGAACATGGTGGGATCTCTATGTCATCGACGGCATGGTTGCGGGCGTGCACAGGGTCACCAATTTCCTCCTGTTCGACCTGACTGCCGACGTGGGCCTCCCGTGTGAAGAGTCTGAATATCTCGTGGGGGTAAGACACGGTGTTCTGTGCCATTGCGGTGCTGCGTGAGACTCGGCTAACAGCTTAAGCAGACTATACCGCAGCCCATGTACATGGAGGATTTCGACGACCAGCTCTTCTCGGGCGAGGACCGCCCGTTCTCCTCCTTCGCGTATCGCGTCGCCGCGATCCGAAACCTTGGGCGCTTCATGCGCTGTGGCCCCATCCTGTTCCCGGAGGACGAGAACCTGGCCAAGATGGAGGCTCACCTTACCAATTGGAGGCTGCACTTGCCGCCGGGGAAACGAGACCCGGTGGACAAGAATTGTTTGCATGACGAGATGATGTTCCAGGGGCATTTCATCACGACAGCGTAAGTTTCATGTCCACCAGCCACACTGTTCTTTCCTCGTGGTGATTCCGCCACAGTCCAGCTTACTCACCTTCTGTCCCCCAGATGCACCATAATGCTCCACCAGCCGCACTCTCAACTCGACTCCTCCCCAGCGCGCAACGTCAACTCGTGCGCTCCGTATCGGGCCGTGCCTTCGGGCGAGGCGTATAATATCCACACGCGGCATACGGTGACGGCAGCGGCGGACATCTCCAAGATGATCACAGCACCCGTGGTTCTGACGAGCCACACCCACTTTTTCACGTGCGTGATCACGATGAGCGCGATCGTGCAGCTGTCCAAGTGGGCTCTGTACTTCCTGCAGGACGAGGATGACCTGCGGCAGCAGATTCGGCTGAGCATCGGTGCACTCTCCAAACTGTCGGCCGTGTGGAAGGCGGCCGACAACGCCGCGGGTCAGGTGCGCGGCGTAGCACGCGAAATCTACCGCGCCAAGAAGGCCCAACAGATTAACCCGGCCTTCTGGGTGGCCTTCACCCAGGAGGAGATGATCCAGAGCCTCAATGCCGACGAGGCTATCATCAGCGAGATCGACTCCATGCTCTCACAGGTCTCGGGCGCTCCCGTGTCGGTTGCCGGGGCGCCTGGGGCACTGGACCGCTGAGTTTGTGTCCATATCTGCGTGGAACGTTGATAAGGGGCTTCACTCCCCTCCGCATGAGAGATTCAGAAGAGAGAGAAATTGTACTAGGACATACTTAGTAGCTCTGAGCAGCGTGGCAAAAGGGATAGGAGGGTGTGATTGGGGTAGGGATCGGAATTGGCAAATGCTGATATCTCGTTGTTTGGATAAATTTCTGGGAACCAAGAGATAATTTAATATCAAACTCGTGGTATAGGTAGCAGCTCAAACGAACGACATTGCCTCTCAGCCCCTCGGGGACTGTCGTGTGCCTTGACTGTGCTCCTGCGTCGATGCTGCAGTGGCTTCCTCCTGCAACTCGGAGAAGTGGACTTGCCGATCTAGATAGGCGATCTAGATATTCGATCGTGCAGCAGTTCACACCAGCGTCATGGAATCTGCGCAGAACCCCTCCCAAATGCAACCGCATCCGATAATAACAATAAGACCCACATACCATAGTAGGGCCGACAGGGTTGGCCGTCCTTAGCCTCGCGGGAGCGGATTCTTGGTCGCCGTCCACTGACTGGCATCTGGTTCTCGCTCGCTGCATGTGGTAAGACGGCCGAGCCGTGCCGGGCACCACTTTTTAACCGACTGACTGGGACCCCGATGACCAACTTCCACCTAGACCTCCTACTGGCTGCTTCTTGGTCGCCGACCTCGACTTCACCGGGACCTCCATATGATCTAGAAGCCTTGTGGCACAGCCCCCCCCCCCCCACCTGGCTTCTTGGTTCGGAAGCATGCGACCGAATCTATTTCTGGAGACACGAACTTGATCTTATCCTGTTTGTTCACAGTTACACACATACAGTCACACACAAACGTTCACACACAACCCTACACACTCACACTCACACTCACACACGCAGGGATCCGTGCCGGCAGCCCGGCTGAGCCCGGTCTATGTAGGTATCCGAGACCGAAACAATGTGCGGGAGTGCAGTAGCCCCGCGAGTCGGAGGGCGCTCGACCGGGGGAGTGGTGGGAGGGGACAGGACAGGACAGCCTGATACCTCCCCTCCCGAAGCAATGAGCTGACTGAGTCCCCCTCCTCGTGACACGGCCGGACCCGATGTCGTTCACAGCCCGTCACACTGGGGATGTTACGGGGCCTGACCTTGCCCGTGAGACATTGCTGGAGAACCAGTCGGTTGACGTCGAGGCCGAACGAACGAGCCTCCTCCTTCCCGTTCCTCGCCCCCACTAACCCTCGTTGCTGAACCCAATCATCCCGCGCCTACAAGATCGCTGCTTACGGGTCCCTTGTGTGATGGGGAGGATATCTTCAGTCAGTCATTTACCGTCTTTTACGCCGGCCATTCTCTTTTCTTCACCCGGCGCATCACGTCCGCCGCGCAATGACAGCTGCTACTGCTATGCTGTGCTGTGAATCGACGGATCGGGTCGCCCGGACTCTCTGGTGCCTGCTTGTGTTACCAGAGTTCGGAGATGTGATGTGATGAGATGCATCGGAGAGGGGATAGATGGGGTTTCTCTATCTCTTACACAGCCTCGTCGTCCCGTTGGATTTGACGACTGCGCTGAGGGTGTGGTCGCCTATGCGGCTTCGCAGTTAAAAGATCCTCTCTCTTTCTGTCATTGTTGTGTTGTTGGTTTCCCATAGCCCCGGGCTAATCCTTCGTACGAATCCTCTCGGTGTTCACTTCAATGGTGCCTAGACTGTTGCTGGTCTGGCTTTATTATTATCTCACTAGGCAAAGCTGCTAGTATCATCTCCTCTCAGCTCCTGCTCGTCCTGTTCATTGCCCCTCTGGTATTCTTATTGTCCCAGGTCCCCAAAGATGGCGGCCAACAAGACCGCCACAAGCCAAGAAGCCCGCAGCTCAGACAACAACTCAGTAACCAAGATGCTGCCCTACCACCCCGACATAGACATAGAAAAGCAGCACGGCGGTGCAGCAGGGACCAACCTCCTCAAGAACACAACAGTGCACAACATATCCTGGTCAGGCATCACCGTCACAGTCACAGACCGCGAAACAAAGCAACCCAAGACCCTACTGGATGACATCCAGGGCTATGTGGAGGCCGGCGAGCTGCTTGCCCTGATGGGGCCGTCAGGCTGCGGCAAGACCACCCTCCTCAATGTCCTCGCGGGCCGCTACTCCTCCTCTAGTACCACCACCACCACCACCAAAGGCCCCAAAGTAACCGGCAACGTGCTCGTCAACGGCATCAGCCCAACACCCACAGCCCTCCGGCGCCTGAGCCGCTTCGTGGAGCAAGAGGACGCCCTGATCGGATCCCTCACTGTGCGCGAGACGCTGTCCTTCGCGTCGCGGCTTGCAACCCGGCTTCCGGCCCGCGAGCGCGCCGCGCGCGTCGATGACGTGCTCTCGGCGCTGGGGCTTCGCGGCTGCGCGGGGACGCTGGTGGGGACGGCGGTGCGCAGGGGCGTGTCGGGCGGCCAGCGGCGGCGGGCGGGCGTGGGCGCGCAGCTCATGACGGCGCCGCGGGTGCTCTTCCTCGACGAGCCGACCAGCGGGCTCGACTCGGCGGCCAGCCTCGAGGTGGTGCGGTACCTGCGGGCGGTGGCGCGCCGCGACAACCTCGTCGTCGTCGCCAGCATCCACCAGCCGTCCACGGCCGCGTTCAACCTCTTCGACAAGCTGCTCCTGCTCGGCGGCGGGCGGACGCACTTCTTCGGGCCCCGGGGCGCGGTCGCGCCGTATTTCGAGTCCGTCGGGCGGCCGCTGCCGCTGCACGTCAACCCGGCCGAGTTCCTGCTGGATCAGGTCAGCGTTGACTTTGCCGGTGCGGGCAGCGGCAGCGGGGAGGAAGGGGGCCAGGCGGATGCCACGGCCAGGCGGCAGCAGCTCGCGGCCATGCGCGGCGCGTGGCTCGCGAGCCCGCTGGCGGAGCAGCTTTCGAGCATCGTGGCGTACTGCGAGACGCAGCAGCAGCAGCAGGGTGGCAGCAGGGACGGTGGTGGGACGGACCTCCTGGACGCGGCCGAGGTGCAGAACAGGCCCGGCTTCGCGAACCTGGTGCTCACGCTGCTGCACCGTTCGCTTATCAAGAGCTACCGCGACGTCATCGCGTACGGCGTCAGGATGGCCATGTACCTCGGCCTGGCGATCATGATGGGCACGGTGTGGGTGAGGCTCAAGACGGAGCAGGAGTACATCCAGCCTTACATCAACGCCATCGTAAGTCCCCCCCCCTCCCCTTTACACAAGCTTCCCCAACACACACAAACCCTTCTCTCTGCCACGATTCACTCGCTTACTTTACTTTACACCTGAAACAGTTCTTCGGCTCGGCCTTCATGTCCTTCATGGCGGTGGCCTACGTGCCGGCCTTCCTCGAGGACCGCCTCCAGTACGTCAAGGAGTCGAGCACGGGGCTTTACTCGGCGTCGCACCTGGTGCTGTCCAACTTCCTGATCGGCGTGCCGCCGCTGTTCCTGATCGCGCTGGGGTTCAGCGCGATATCGTACTTCTTGTCCAACTTCAACCCGGCGCCCGCCGCCTTCTTCACCTGGGTCATGTGGGTGTTCCTCGACCTGCTGGCGGCCGAGGGCCTGGTGGTGGTGGTCGGGTCGCTCGCGCCCAACTTTGTGGTGGCGCTGGCGCTCGTCGCCTTCGCCAACGGCCTGTGGATGTGCGTCAACGGCTTCCTGGTGCAGCCGACGGTGCTCAACGTGTTCTACAGGTACGTCTTCAGCTACTGGGACTACCAGAAGTACGTCTTCGAGGGCATGATGGTCAACGAGTTCTCGGGCCGCAGCTACGGCTGCGGCGAGGGGTGCTGGTGCATGTACCAGACCAGGCTGGCGGCCGAGTGCCGCATCGACGGCCAGGGCGTGCTGGACCAGTTTGGCTACCGGGACGGGTACCTGGGCAAGAACGTCGGGGTCATGATTGGGATCATTGCTGGGTACCGGCTTGTGGCGTGGCTTGTTTTGATGTGGAGGAAGTGAGCGTGGACGTTTTGTTTGTTGGAGTGTTTGGTAATATGATGTTGGGGTGGCTTGGCACCTTGTTGGTAATTATTAGGCCTGCACGATAGATACATGTGTGTAATTCGTCTTGCAAGTGTTTTTCCCTTTTGATAAGATACTTCAGCCGTTAGAAAATGAGACATGTGTTCCATGTCTTGCTGTTGTTCCCCCAGAATATACCTAGGTACCTTTGCGCCGTGTCCTGAAACTCCGTGTCGCTCGTCACAAAAAAGGATCCGACATCCTCCATTTCCCTTGCTGTGTCCATTCCCATCTCCTTGGGAGATATATATTGGCGTTCCGCATCATTGAATTGGTCTCATCGCCATCCAATATCTGTAAATGCCATCCTGAGTTTTGCTTATGGTCCCTCCATCACGCAAGTCGTCAAGGGCCGTCGTGTGCCCGATATCGATATGACAGGGGCCGGTTTCGTCGAATTGCCCCCTCGACCCTAACCATCCATTCGTATGCCTCTCGGGCCGCTGTGCACCACCACCACCACGGCAAATTCAAACAGTAGCATTGACCATGACACCAACATACCAGCTGCCGCTCCAGTTGGGCTCGCCCCAGGCGCTCTTGAGCCAGCACGTGTTGGTGCCGTAGTAGTTGCCCCAGCCGACGGCGATGCACCCCTCCTGGCCGCTGCACTGCTCCAGGCACGACTCGAAGCTCGACGTGTTGACGGTCAGCATGTCGACGGCGCCGCAGCAGCTGTTGTAGTCGCGCCCGCACAGCACCAGGAAGCTCTTGGACGACGACTCGAGCGTGTACACGGTCCGGTTGGCCGACGGGCACACGATCGACGTCGACGCCGACGCCGCCGCCGACGCCGTCGCCGCCGGCAGGAGCAGCGGGTTGTCGACGGTGCTGGTTGCTGTCGAGGTTGAGTTTGCGCTGTTTTTGTGTTTACGGGAACGAGTCAGTTATTCTTTTTCTTTTTCTTTTTGCTTATTCTAACTTTGGATGGGATGAATGTCTTGGACTGGGACTGGGCTGGGCTGGTCGGGCCGTGTTCCAAAGCATATTCGGGACCCGTTGTTGCATGAATGCGTCCCCCACCCCTACTCCCGCTTGTTCGTCCCTCCTGCCGTCCGTCCCGCGAGCCGCAGCGGTCCGCGCCTGGGTTTCACCTGCAACACACGATCCGCCATCTTGGGAGCGGGGGAACGACCCGGAAGAGAGTTGGAAGTCTCTTCTCCAACCCGCCATCTCGAGATTTGTGCATTGTTCCGAGTGGAATTAAAAAAAAAAACAAGGGAGAGAAAAGAAAAAGGCTCTAAGCCAACTCACCTCGAATCATCCCTCGTCCCCAACCCAACGCCGAGGCCGACAGCCACGCCGACGACGACGACAAAGACGGCCACGGCCAGCACGCACCAGAAGATCATCTTGCGCATGCCGCAGACCCTCCCGTCGGCGGCGTGGTGCTGCTGCCCCTTGTCCCCGTCGGATGTCGGCGAGAAGGGGTTGTGCCCGCCGTTGTAGGTGGCGCTGCTGGCCTTGCTGTAGGGCGGGTAAGGGTGGTGGTCGCTCGGCGAGACGGCCTCGGGGAACGGGTAGCCGCCGCCGCCGCCCTTGTGGTGTTGGTGGGACGGTGAGTGCCCGTCGGCCCACGCCTTGTTGTACCCGTCGTGCTCGGCGTACCGGGCCTCGGGCAGCGACGGCGGCAGCACCTCTGGCAGCGCGCTGTGCGGCACCTCCAGGCCTGCCTCGACGACCTGCAGGCCTGAGTAGTCGTCGTAGTTGATCTGTTGCCGATGTTCGTCGATGGGAGTGTGATTGATGTTGTTGCTGCTGCTGCTGCTGCTGTTATTAAGATTGTCGTTGGCGGGGGTTCCTCGTACTGATGGCTCTTGAGAGACCATCTTGGCGCCCGTGGTTCCGGCATGGAGCCGGACCTTTTGGTCGTCCGGGTCCGGGCCGTCGGACGCTTGGTCGTTGCTTGAAAAAGACATTTTGTGTGTGCATGCAATTTGTTCGTTCAGTCTGCTGCCCAATATAATACCGGTGGCGGAAGCATCGTGTTGGTCCCGCCCGCGATGAAGCCTGTGGGCCGGCGCGATGCTCAGCGTGGACGTGGTGTCTGGTCTGTGATGTGAGAGAGCTTTGAGGACAGCAGGCGAGGCGTGAGGTTTAGATGAGCAATACGGATGAATTGGCACGGATGAGAAAGGAATAGAAAGGCAGGGTTGCAGTTGGTAGGACATGTGTCCTAGTAGTTCCCCCAGAATCCACCGCCCGCTGTGATCATCACAAGTAAGCCAGCGTGCCAGCCTCTAGCCCTCGCCTACTTGCATGAAAATACGACCCTGGATCCCAGACCGGATACCACACAAACGCCCTTTGAGGAGACGCTGCTGACCGCGGCGTTCGGTATGGGGGCGAGTCCGACCATCCCTCAGCCTCTCATCCAATCCAATTCAAGCCCTTCCTCAGATAACATAGAGCAGTACAGTAGAAACAGCCCATCCTCTTCAGCTGCTGCAGGAGCTAGGGGACCGGGATAAGGCACTGCAGAGTGGACGGAGACGAAGCTGCCGAGAGGGTGGTGGGTGTGGCAGAAGATCCGCGTGTGATGGGGAGGGGCCAAGGGGAGAGTCATGTTCCCTGTCCCTGCAGCTGGAACCCCCTAGCGCATTCTTATTCCTGAATTTCCGTCCCAGCCGTCCAGGGGTGGTGGTGGTGGTGGATGGCAGACGGAGGAGGGGGGGCAAATAATATGAAGCAGAAGCCCGTGTCTGGGGGGTAATCTCAATGAACGACTGAAGGAACGAGCCAAGCGGGTGACAGCGGCTGTGGCGCTGGTGGGTGGGTTCATGAAGCAAAGGTTCAGTCTCGCCGTCAACTGGTATCTCTCTCTCCTCAACGGCTCGACCGGCCCCCCTTCTCGCCGTGTGGTAACGCTACCGTATCGGTAGGTAGTCTACTATTGGAGCTTTGCGTCCACGGGCGGTAGCTATCCTCCATCGTGTGCTCCACCCTGTTGCGTCACTTCAATGTTGTCAAATCCCGAGAGGGAGGGCCAGAGGTCGGATTCGGCACACCTTTTTGACTCTTCCGCCGAGGTGGATCGTCCCAGAGTGCTGGGACAATCTTGGCCAATCTGGGAACTCTCGGAGGCTTGCTAAGGTGCGCGAGTCTAGACCTGTGCATCTATATGATTTATAATTATGCTACTCACGTACCGAGCGGGCACCGTGGGGATACTGTGGTCGTGTATACCAGTCCGTGCACCTATATTCAGCCACAAACAAGCTGAACTACCAGCAATCAGGTCTGGACACGGGATGATTGGTCGTTTGCCATCACAAATTGTAACTTTTGAGTTTGGGACCTGTATCAAAATAGATGCATTATTAGACGGCGGCGTAAGCAAGAGGACTCCGATTCCTGCATATGACGCGGCTCGACTCAACCGAAATCTTTCGATCTGGTATCTCGCAATGGGAAGGAAGATCCTAGTAGTGTGAGGCCTCAAGACAGGGAAATAGATGGGAAGGGATAGGGAAGATCTGAACGTGGAAAGGAAATAGGGTGGGGCGCAAGCCTCATTGCCATCTCGGTGTGTGCTCAAGAGGTGCCGGTCGGAAACATGTCCAAACATAGAGATAGTCGCGGCTCAGCCCGCCCGGGCGGTTATGATCATCACGTATCCACATGTAACCGCTTGAAACAACCTCAATGGCGCCTTCGATATATGTGGGAAAACATCACCACTGAGGAGCTCTAGACGAGGCGAAGGCGCCCCTGGCATGATACCTGTGTGAAAGCAGCACTTGCCCAGCTGAGGGTGGCCCAAGGAGGTCACTCGCTCGATTCCATCCCGGCAGACCACCTAGACTATCACGCAGTGGACTCCATGATTGACTGGATCAACAGAGGCTGGCAGGACTTCCCGTCTTTCGACTCCCCGTCTTTCCCCCTCTTCAACTTGGTTTTGGCAGTCGGCATGACGACAAAGGCACGCACTGCACTTCAAGCTGGCTTTTCACAGAAAGATGCCCATGATGACACTCTGATGACACTTGATGTATTGTGCATTCCCACAGTAATCATGCCGGGAATTTAATACATACCAAAATTGATTTAATAATTGCATGCATACGCATGAGGGTGAGCAAGATCCGTCAGCTGACTTTCCCATATCTTCATAACCTGGGTAACCTGACACTCAACAGTCTGCCATGAATGCCCCAAGTTTACTCGGCTTTGTTGGGTCCAAGATGTTGATCCTTTTCTTCATGTCTGTCCATGTCAAGACTCGACTTCCGTTTAGTGCCTCGGGTCTGCGCTATTTGCTCCACCTGCAAGTGTCCTTGCAAATATTGTCAAGAGGCCCCTTGCGCGCTTCCACGACGACCGCTCCCAGTGCTCCCTAGCTTCGACAAGGGGAAGTAATCTGAGATTTGTGAGCCGAGCGCGTAACACGTCGCACACACCCTGGGGAGTTCGTGAGTCCATAGTACTTGCAGGTCTGACTAAGTATTGTTGATGATTCCAAGTCCACTGAGAAGAAGTGGAAATAAAATTGAGCGGGGTGGTTCATGGTCATCATATAGAGCGGAAGCACTTAGAGTGGCACAGCACCAACGAGACTGGAAGCCTGTAAACCTCACCGACATCAACGTACATACAGCCTGATGGTTGAAACCTCTCTAGAATAAATATGGGCCAACAATCGTGTTCGGCTGCTAGGCAGAATTTGAGGCTTTGAAATTATCAAAAAGAGTTGAAAGGGGTTTCTTTATGGGTTTCTTCTTCTTCTTCTTCTTCCCCTTCTTTGATCCGACAAACAAGTCCAAACAGAGATTTGCCATTCGCAGACTTACTTCACCGGACCATGCCGAGTACTGTCGCCTCGTTCTCACGATCGAGGAAACCATTGGGTTATTGAGCGAGTTGAATAGCAAAAGTCAAAAAGAAGAAGGGGAAAGAAGTTAGCAGAGGTGCACATGGAAAGAGTCATCCTGTATTTGAACATTTCCGTAACAAAAAACGATATTGTGTTGAGGCTGCCCAAAGACTCGGCACCATTCTCACAATCCAAGACTTCGTAGAATGATGGCACGGAAAGATCATAATCATTACGGTGATTGTCTGGAAAGGAGGCTCTAAGATCATGCCTCAAAGGTAGCAGCGGGGGCCAGGTCTTATCGCACATCGCAGCTTTCAGAGCTGAACCGCCATCATAACGTCGTACGAAAGACAATTACGAGTATGGAATTCTATACCCTCTGCGGGGCGCCATCTGCTTGAAATAATTTCTCCGTCATTCAGTAACACAACCGTGTACTCCAATCCCAAGCGCTCACACCCGGACATCCCCAAGAACCTTGACAACATCCGCCCAGAACCGCATCAACAGCCTCGCAGCAACAGCATCACTCGCCTCATCATCGCCCTCCTCGAGCCCCAGCTCCTGCCCACCAGCGACACACCTCCTCGTGGCACCCTCAAACATCTCCCCCATGCACGCCCCAACCTCAGCAAGCACCCCGTCCTGAAGCAGCCGCGCCCGCACGCCCAGCGCCGTCCGCGGCGAGATCACCCCGCCGGTCTCACCCGCCTCGATCCCCAGGACGTGGTCCACGGTGCGCCAGTGCGCGATCTCGACGAGCAGCACGCCCAGGCTGTAGATGTCGAAGCTGCGGCGGGAGCGGGCGCGCGCCCCGTCGCCGTCGCCGTCGGCCGAGCCCGCCACGCTCGACTGCGCCCGCGGGTGCCGGTACAGGTCGTCGTGGGCGCGGGCGGGCGGGACCTCGGTCATCTCACCTGGCCTTGCGGGCCGGGAGAAGTCGAACCCGGAGAGCATCGGGGCACCGTGGTCGATTGCGCCCGAGGTGGTGCGGAGGAAGAGGATGTTGGCGCTTCGGAGGCCCTTGTGCAGCCAGTTGACCGCGTGCAGGTAGAACAGACTGTGGGAGATGGCGTGGGCGAGCCTGATGCGCTGGGTGACGCTTGGTCTTGGGGACGAGCTCAGGAGGTCGTGGAGGGAGACTGGGGGATTAGTTGGGTGGAGGCTGGGGTCTTGGGACCGTTCGAAGATTAGGCCCAGGCGGCAGTTGAGGATGTCTCCTTCTTCTTCTTCTCTTTCTTCTTCTCCGCTGACACCCCTGATTTTCTCCGTCTTCGTCTTCTGAGAGGGAGGAGGCGCCATGTCGAAAAAGCCTAGGCAGCGTGGAGTGCGGAATTCCTTAGGCTTGGGGCTGTGGTTGAGCAGGGCGGCGAGCTTCCGGACTCGCTCAATGATGATCTCCTTGGGAGGGGAGGCGACGCCGGGCATTTGCCTCTCGTAATCCTTCCACTCTACCCAGCAATTTCTGGTTGTTCCGTCTGGCAGCTTGAGGAGAGCAATGCATCTTGGGGCATCTGAATTCTCGGCTGAGGGGTCCAGGATGACCAATGATCGGTCAATCTGGAGGTCCGTCTGCTCATTTGGTTTCACTGAGATGGTTTTTAGCTGGTGATAAGTGGAATATAGAGCTGACTAGGCCTATGATGTGATGTGTCTTTGACGACGATACATATTAAGAGTAATAGCTTGACAGCAATAGCAACACGAGGTAGACACTTACCCAACTCCAAGCTTTTCGCCTCAGCCGCATCCCAAGGCACGGAGTCCCTGCCCTCCATGGACTCATTGAAGGCCTTGAACTTAGCCAGCTGGCTCAAGTGCTCCAGATCCGACTTGTTTCGGCCATCCTGCACCGGCGAGATCATCCCTCCCCCCATGGCACCCGTCATCTCAAGCCGCACGTTCAGCGCCATCACGAGCCGACTCAGGTCAGACATGCGCCGATGCAGCTGCAGTACGCCCCGGTTCGTGTCCTGCACCGAGTGATGGATCTCGCGCTGCAAGCCTGCGTCCAGGATCCCCGTCATGCCATCGTTGAGCGCCGCGAACCGCGCCAGCAGCGTCTCGAAGCTAGCCATGTCAAAAGAAAGCCATCTCAGGCGGAGGGCGGCACCACTGGATTTCTCACGGAGGACGCGCATCGCCTTGCGGATGAAGTCACGCCGGCGCGGCGGCAGCGGGAAGTTTGCCGCCGCGGCGTCCGTCTCTGGGTCGGCCTCAGCCGCTGTGCCTCCTCCTCCTCGTGCTTGGCCGTTCCCGTGCTCGAGGGGAAAGGTCCGCAGCCGATCGTTCCGCTCGGCGTGGCACCTGAACTCGTCAAACAGGCACTGCACCTGCACGAGAAGGTCCAGCACGGTCTGGCGGTGTAGCACAAAGGTGTTGGAAGCCTGCAGTTTGGCCTCTCCGTCGGCGGTGTTCAGATCCGCCAGGCCTGAGGTCTCGCTCCAGGCGAAGAGGCGCTGCTGCTCCATGCGCAGCCGCAGGTTGAGGTACCTGCAGTCCTCGGGGAAGTTGACCGCCGTGATGAGCAGCTGGATGCCTTTGGGTGGGAGTCTCTTTGGTCAGCAGATGATGCTTCTAGTGGTTCTTCGATTACCCCTTTCATTGGATATAACGTTAGACGTCGCCTCACCTGCTATGCATCCTGTGTAGACCTGCAGCCCGATTCCGGCTACGCTCAAGGCCAAGCCCGCTGCGCTGACGGGGTCCATGGCAGAAGGCCTTGTGTGTTGAATTTGTGCGCATAGAATGGGATGGCCCTTGTCTCCCAATTTCTATGACCAGCAGTAACATTGGTGGGGTCGTGTTACCGTAAGTGAGCATGGCGTGGTATATCTATGCACTTCATGCAAGTCTGGCCGATTCTAATAAATTTCCCCGCCTGAGAAGTCCCCGGATGCTGTCGAGAGTTCCCACTGTCTTGGGGTATCACGACATTAGACCAGCTGCAGCCTGCAGGTCCCGCGCCTTCGTGCTCACAGTCTTTACTTGGCCGACATGGCACATACCGGTATCCTCAACCTTCACCGCATACAGCTGGTCGGTAAAATGTTGACCATCGCCTCCGAAGGGGATGTCTCGAACATCTGAACGGTTGGTGCAGTATGGGAAAAGAAGTTGACGGTTTGCTTGTCTACTGTATATTCATAGCACAAACCGCTTATATCCGTGTTGATACATGTAAGTTAGTGGTGCTCTTTTTATTGGATCCAACAGATCTAACCCAGCCTCTGCAATAACGCTTCTAGACTGCTCCGAACCAACCCATCCACATCATAGTCCCAGATTCTATGACAGCGAGGCGCGAAGTCTTGTGTAAACTTTTCGGGATTTCGCCCGATCTAAACCTTACAATTGTTAAGAGAATTATATTATCGGCACTTAACTGATAGTAGCTCGAGCCTCTCAGATCTATGAGCACCATCCCTGCCGGGCTCTTAAGATTTGCCGGCAACCACTTATAAGACTTGGCTGGGCTCTACTTTGGGATAGGGAAAGTATCATATAGTGTTTTAAGCTTATACTTCACATTTATGGCTAGCATTGCCGTATAGTTCTACCTACCGATCTAAACCTTACAGTCGTCAAGAGAATTATGTCATCAACTCCGGTATAGTCCAGATATCGTGCACAATTCCGTCACGACGGCAATCAGAGGTGCGTTAGACTACATCGTCATACTTGCCCCCTGGATCGGCGAACAGGTGGTGTGTGAAGCACAGGATGGTATCAGGTGTCAATGCTGCAACGGTCACGCTGTGCCGCGCCGTGCCGGCGCAGCGCTACGACGAGATGACACCAACGTTGAATAGTGTACTGCCTGTTAGGAAAGGGAAAGTTCCTGATTATACAGTATTGTTCTTTGTTATTTGAGCAGCTGTCTGAGGAAGGCTTGCCGTCGCCATTCCTCACCGGGTATCACGGTACGTATATAAGTGATAGCTACGGTAATGCTCTCGGCATTACAACGTCCTTCTTTTGTTGGTGTTATGGCGCAATAGGCTATCTCGTTCTATAACACGTTGCCTTGCCAATGCAAAGAGATCGACGCTACAATGCTGTTGGTAGCCCATGCATTTTCGGCTACGTCTCCGCAGTCTTCTATGAAGACACTTTTTGCACAGTAAAACGGAAAATTGCAGCTTGCTGTCACAGTTGACTCCATAGATAAAGTGCTTGAGGCTGAAACCTGAATGGCCCGGCTACCAGGGCTCACAGGACAAACCCAACAATAAGTATTCTGGCTGACCAAGTGGTAAGGAATATTGAATTATCAGAATTTGGTGTGCTTCGACCCCAGAGTTCGATCGTCCTATTCCTCGTGTGATAATACCCAGATATGTAAGTGCACTGATTGTGCAAATTGCGCCTGGTTCGGACTTGTTCATCCCACTTTCAAATTTATATTTCACCAATCACCCACTAATTTTCGATATATCAGTAAATTGTGCAAACCTGTCAAACTAAAAGGTACTCTTTGTCTATGTTTCGAGTTCAGATAGGGCAGTACGCGCTCAAATCTAGTTATTGTAGATGCTACCATCAAATAGTAGCCAGCTAAGTTAGCCCTTCAAAACAACTTCCATACTTGTCCGTCTGAAAACCACTTAGCCTTTCTGTCCCATGACTTCATCGATCAGGACGGATTTGTGCTGAATGCAATATTGATCCTGAATTGCTAGCTTTCGCTGCATTTTACAACAAAGCTGACGGGTTTGGGGATGTGTGCGCAAGTTGGTCATACTTCCCCACCGAACGAAGTGACCATGAAAGTCTTGGGGTTCGGAGAGAGCCTTTCCCTTCCCCGAACTTTCACCTCGATATGGAATGGTCGGTTGATCATTCCAGGGGTGTCGCTGGATTATTGACCCGGAACATTGGGTACAAGGAAAGTTGAATGTAATCACATTATTGCATCCATATATATAACGAGCTTTAACGTCAACATTCTGACGGCTACATGAAGGGACCTTTCCTCCAAGTTTGTCAGAACTTGAAAATTGCGGGACCGACCAGCAACGAGAATGTTGCCTTCATTTGTCTTTGCCTTCTCGGCGTTGCTGTCCTTGACTGCTGCATTGCAGCAAAGGGAGTCGACTGATGACTCCAGCACAGTGGCATATCGTCACGTCCCATTGAATGTGCCATTGCGACTTCACTCTGTCAAGCGACCGATCGATGGATCATGGCAATCACTCTCAATCGAGTTCTCCTACATGGCGGATTACTTTGGGAACTTGACGTACGTATGAGGCCTTCTTTTGCAAGTTAGAGAGATGGCCAGAAGTGATTAATATGATTCATGTCCTCAGAACTCCCAATCAACTTTCATACAACCTCCTCGCCAACCTCCAGTCCACATCCGGCAGCCCCGTCATCATCCGCGCCGGCGGCTCCACCGCCAACATAGCCGTCTTTAACGCATCGCAGGCCGTCGCCGTGGAGAACTTCTGGGAGGGCTCCACGAACCACGGGCTCGAGGGCGCGCAGACCGACCAGCCCAGCCTCACAAACATCGGCCCCGCGTGGTTCGAGGCGTTCCAGACGTCGCCCGAGGGCACGCGGTTCATCTACGACCTCAACTACCGCGACAACAGCACGGCAGGCGTGGCAGCCACGGCCGAGGTGGCGGGCCGGGTCTGGGATGCGTTGGGTCCGAAGCTGCTTTACGCGTTTGAGCTGGGCAATGAGATGGAGAGATGGGGCGGCAGGTACAGAGCTGATGGCTGGGGTCCCGAGGAATACACCGAGGAGTATCTGAGGTATGCGGACATCCTCGAGGATGCGGTTTGGAACGCCGACGCGGTCGACGGGAATGGCACGCAGGTGCAGCCCTTCTTCCAGATGGGCGCTTTTATGGGCAGCGGGAATGCATCCATCAACCAGCCGTGGAACTCCGAGGTGGTGCTGGGATTAGGAATCAACAGGAACCAGCAGATTCGGAGTGCCTCGCAGCACGACGTGAGTTTTCCGGACTGCTTCCTTTCCCCATTGGCCATCCAATTATAGGTACCACATGAATGCGAGATGATGAGTTCAGCTAACGGGTGAACTCACACTTCAGTACCACGGCTCCAACTGCAACTCAACAAAGGAGATAGCCACGCTGCGGCAAAACCTTCTCAACCACACCAACGTGGCCAGCCGGGCCTACCCTCACATCCACATGGCGCCCGCCGTCGACGCCCAGCACGGCGTCGCGTACGTGATCGGCGAGACCAACTCGATCTCGTGCCAGGGCCGCGACGGCGTCTCCAACGTGTTCGGCTCCGCGCTGTGGTACCTGGACTATGCCCTCTTCGTAGCATCCAACATCCCAGCCGTCGGCGGCATGTACTTCCACATGGGCACGCCCTACCGGTACAGCCTCTGGGCGCCACACGAGGGCGCCACAAACCACAGCGCGCTGGTGCGGCCGTCCTACTACGGGGCATGGGTGCTGGCCACAGCCATCGGGAACGGACAAGAAGAGCCAGGCCAGACGGGCAGCAGCACCAGCGCACCGCCCGGCCACGGCGGTGGCGGTGGCGGCGTGCCAAGCAAGGTCGTCCATGGCCTCCTCGCCGACGAGACCTTCACGGCGTACGCCCTGTACCTCACCGGCCCCTCGCACGCGCTCGACTCGCTCGTCATCCTGAACCTGGAGCCGTACAACTCGACAGCCAACTACGCGCGCCCGTATGCCAATGTCACGCTTCCCGCGCGCATCCAGACGCCTGGGACAATCCGCCGGCTGACGGCACCGGGCAGTGACGTGAAGGACTTTGAGCAGACGGCCATCACGTTTGCGGGAAGGAGTGTGACCGAGCAAGGGCGTGTCGACGACCGAGTTGACGAGGTGACGGAGGACTGGGTCCCAGGGCAGAGTATCTTGGTGGGGGATGCAGAAGCGGTGTTGGTCACATTTTGAGCTCGAAGCTCGCAATGGATCCTCTTCATTCGGCTGCGGCTTGAGACTAACCAGGAGCCACTTACAAAATTTCGTGTGCTGACCTCCTATAGTTTTAAATGTTCATTCCCAATGTCTTAAGTGAAATGCATTCATTCGCCCATAAATCAAATCTATTGGTCCCTGCTCAAGTCAAACTTCGTAAAGAGAATAGTCGTGATGCTTGTGGCTTGACACAAACCGTCTTCCCGACTGGCCTTTTTTTGGTCAGCATAAGTAGAGTTGTGTCGTGGGATGATAAAGATCCACTGGCACAATATGGTACGGGCGCCTTCCTTGCTGGCGCTTCCAAGTGTTGGCCATCTCTTCTCTTTCATTCCTTCACATTACCTAGGTTTCGACTAGCTACCCAGCGCGACTCTGTAAAGCGCACAGAAAAGACAAGGAGGGGGTATCATGTATTCAAGTCCCTTCAAAGGCCCAAGTCGCTAGCTCCATGCCATGCCATGCCGAATCAATCACGATTACGCCTTCCCGTTTTCAACCGGCTTCGAAAGGTTCTCATCACCCTCCTCAATGCGCTCAGCAGCACCCGCCCTCTTCTGCCTGTCCGAACCATCCGCCGGCTTCCTCCCGGTGGCAGCAGCAGCAGGGATGTCCAGCGACCGCCGCTGATCCGCCGACTTCCTCCCCGCACCGTCACGAGGAGGCCCCCTCTTGTCCACAGACTGCCTCCCAGAGACATCCCTCGACCTCCTCGCAATGTCCTCGGACCGGCGGAACTCCTTCATGCCCGTCTGCACCTTGCCGCCCAGTTTGACCTCCTCCAGCGTCCTCTCCGCCATCGCTACGCTCTCGAAAGCCTCGGGAACGCCCTTGCCACGGGTGCGCGTGGCGCTGAACTGCGCCTTCAGACCACCCTTTGCCTTCTCCTTGCCCTCGACAGTGTGCCAGAGCGCCTGGAAAACCTCCCAGCCGCGAACGACCTCTTTCGTGCGGGCGTCGCGCTCCTCGTCGCCGAGCTGCCACGCCTCCTCCTGGCCCTGCAGGATGCGCGCGCGCCGGATGTGCTTGGTGGGCTGCCGGCGCCGCTCGACCTGCTTCTTGATTCCCTTGAGCGTGTAGCCGACGGGACCAACCGCCGCGGCAATGTTCTTGAGGCCGAACCCAGTCACGCCCATCCCCACGCCCTTGGCGAAGCCCTCGACGCCACCGCCGTGCCGAGCCCCGCGGATCGGCAGCCGCACCACGCCCGTCCACGCGTCGTAGATGCCGAACATGAACTCGGCACGCGCGGCCCGCAAGCCGGACCTGATCCCTGTGACTCGGGGTGGCCGGCGTACTGTGTCGTCGCCGTATAGTCTGGGTGCGTTGTGGAAGCCCTGCGCGAGGGCTACCGACAGGTCGATGGGCCCCTTGGCTAAGGCTTTGGTGGATTTACCGACGCCTTCGGCGAGTTGGTCCACGTATCCATCCTCTTCTGCTGTTCCTTGGGTTGTGGTGGTGTGGATGGATTCTTTGTCCCGGCCATTGTCACCGTCTTTATTTTCTTGGTCGCCCCCTGTCTTGGCTTGCTCCTCCTTGCTGCCCTCATCCTGATTCTTGGAATCCGTCTTCTCCGGGCTTTCCGTTGTGTCTTTGCCGTCAGTTGTCTTCAGGGCTCCATTCTCTTGCGCCGTCTCCTTTCCCTTTACTTTTCCAGCCTTCCTTCTTCGTCTCTCCTTCCGCTCTCGCCTCTTATTCGATGTCTTCGCAAATCGACCCGGCACGCTTGCCACGCCACCAACCGCGTCTCCAAAAGTACCAGCGATGGAGCCGATGACGCCGGTGACAGGCTCACCAGGCCCCTCGAAATCATTGTATTCGCAATGCCTCAAGAGCTTCAGCTTGCGCCAGCTAATGTATCCCTTTTCGACGAGTATATCGGCCGCTAAAGCACTCAGCCTCAAGCTGGTGTTTCTCATCCACCAAACCGCAACCTTGTCCTCCAGGATAGAGCACTTCATGCTGTGTTTGCCAGAGAGTGTCAAGTGCTGGTGGAAGAACGCGCAAGCATTCTCTGCGCCATCGCCTTCTCGTGCGATGTCACGAGCCATCCCCTGGGCCTTCTCTTGTGCCTCCTCTGTGAGACAGTACTTGATGCCTTCGGCCAGCTTATCGGCCGACAGATGCTTGTACGGAACAGGGTCAGGCCCTGCCTTTGCCCTACCAATCATTGGACCCCAGAAGTGCTGGTCGCCAAAGAACGGCACGACCATGGTCGGCTTGCCGCATTTCAGGGCCATCGCCGTTGTGCCTGCACCGCCATGGATCACGCAGGCCTTGACCTTGGGGAAGAGCCAGTCGTGGGGCGTGTTCTCGAGCATGAAGATGTCATCAGGCACGTTCTCGCCGCCTAGGCCGCCCCACCCCTTAGACACAAGCGCCCTTACGCCTGCGAGCCTCACCGCCTCAAACACCATTTGTGTGAATTGGTCGGCATCATCGACGACGATCGACCCAAATCCTATGTAGATGGGTTGGTCGCCAGAACTGAGGAATTTCTCAAGAGGATCTGGAGGGGTGAACGAAGAAGCCAGGTCAAGAAAGACAAAGCCCGAGATATCGATCTCGTCTGACCAGTCGGCGGGCTTTGGGACAAGAGAAGGGCTCCAGAGATAAGCAATCGGCACATTCATGCGATACAGGGCACCTGGGGCCCAGAGCGTTGAAACAGGGTCTAAGCAGAGCGTCTTGGCACGAAAGTCGTTGATGAGATCACCAAGTCCCTGCCACACCATCATCTCCACAAGAGGGTATGACATGAAGTTTGAGTAGCCAGGGTCGACGTTGCTCTTCTTGATGGTGGCTAGCGGGTGTGGGAATGACTTTGTCGGCGTGTACGGGAATGTGAAGGCCATGAGTAAAGGTATGCCGAGCGCCTCTGCACAGTGCACGTGTGCAAAGCTCGGGGGGTTGGCGATGATCAGGTCGGCAATGAATGGGTGCCCCTCCTCCATCATGCGCGCGTTTTTGACGTCTTTCTCGTCATCTGTGGTGTTGATACAGGCTCTCCAGAAACCCTCAAACATTTCGGCCATGGCGGTCCGCCTCCGCCCAATGTCGCCTGCTCTGACGGTCTCCAACGTCGGTATCATGCCGGGATTCTTCACCATGAAAGCCATCAGCTCAGCCGGGTCACCCCCGACGGAAAAGAAGTCCAATCCGGTATCTTTTTCCACAAATTCGCGGAATGCCGGGTGTGTGGCAATCCTAACCCTGTGGCCGTACTGCTCTTTCAAGACCTTGCCGATCTTCAAAAATGGTTGCGCGTCTCCACGGCTCCCTATCACCATGATAACAATATTGAGTTTGGGGCATTGGAAACTCTCGGGAGTGACAATCGTTTCGGAGGACCTTCTTGCGGCAGTGGGCTTTTGGCCGCCTTGCTCAGTCTCGCCACTTTCCTTCGTGGGCATGACCTTGCCAATGGTAGCACCAAGGGCCTTGGCCAGATACCCCTTGTCACTTGTGTCTTTGATCGAAATGGCCAGCCGCCCATCACGCTTTGAGACCCTTCCCTTGGTCCTGTAGTTCTCGTTTCCGACTTGGAAGCGCCGGAACTGGTCGGTCGTCTTCTCGCCGGCTGCGGTTGCTTGATCGGTACGCTCGACGCCGGCGTCGAGATCCTCATCGTCGGCGGAGGATTCGCTGCTCGAGGAGTCATACTGGAAATTCGAGTTGGTGTTCCAAAGGGCTTGTTGCAGTTCCGAGACATTGGTGCCGGCTCTTTTGATGACGGGTGGCAGTGCTGATATCCGTCGAGTTGTTCTCGGGGGCCCAGCCGTCGCCGACCTCTGACCCGCCCGTGGCCGCCTCCCTGCTTGTAGGTCCTCGACGTCTGACCCAACTGGCTCTGATGCTGCCTTTCGGATGCCACCTGCCGGTGGCGGTTGGGATGGGCTCGTGTGAGGGTCTGGTGAGGTGGGCGATACGGGCTGCTGGGGGACGAAGCCAGGGTATGCGACGCGTCCTTGGTCATCTCGCAGGACCGACACGGGCTGCGACGCCATTGGATTGGAGGTTTCGAGCTTCAGGTCCTGGTCTTCAGCTGGGACAGCTGGAGGGCTCAGCTTGGGCATCATCTTGCGTGTCGGGTCTCGCGTGCGTGCTCGAGGCGTTGCCGCGAATCGGCAGTGATGCGATGTTGCTGTGGCTGAAATATCACCGATTAATGATGATGCAGTACAGACGTGGGCAGGTGGATCTCTGGTTAGCAGTACATAATATGGGGAGGAATTATGGGAACATGAAAGCAGGCAAACACGACAAGGGGGCGGTAACGAAATTACAATTTCTGTATGATGTCTTTAGTTGGCTAGGTAGACTCAGGTAGAGTAGCAGTGAGTGCAGCAGTAACCTGAGTAACAGGCAATTGCCGTGTCACCACCGCGTGTCATCCCAAGCACCAGCACCGAGGTTGCCAACCCATCCCCTGCCGTGCGCTAGGGTAGTTTGCAATCAATTACAACCCATGAAAGGATGGATCTGGGCGAGACGACGAAAGCGCGATGGCCTTGCCTCGACGGACCAGTGACAAGTGATGCGCCGCCAACCGTCTGATGTCCGCCGGCGCGATGACATCACGCCCAGATTTAACAGGGGGCTGGATCCTGACCTGTGCTTGATCTGTGCTTGATCTGTGCTTAATCTGTGCTTGATCTGTGGTGCCCCACGGTTCCTGGTGGCTTTTTCCGAGCCGCTCCACTTGCCAGGATGCGCCCCTGCTGACCGTCCAAACGCTCCGCTGCGGAGCGAATGGCCCGGACCATTAGCTGGTCTACCTAGACTCAAATGTCGCAAGCGCGTCCTCAACATCACGTCGACGACTTCACGTCTGCGGTACTCTAGTCGCTCGACCGAGGCAATTTTCTTTTCTACATCTATGTGACTAATTCAAATAGCAAGCATTTTCTGCGTGTCCCCCCCCCAAAGACATCTGAACAACAGTACTTTTCGCACCCCGCCGATCTTGAGGTCTTCGCGAGGCACCTCCTGGCGCTCGAGACGGAGCTGCGCGGCTCGGAGGCGTCGGCGTCGGCGTCGGCGCCGTTCTTCAAGCCCGATGGGAAGCGTCACCACCCGGATGCGTTCCACATTGGAGACCTGGAGCGGGCCAGGAAGTATATACTCGACACCGCAACTACCGCGTACCATTCTTGGGGGACGGCGGCTATGCTGCCCCGGGAGAAGGGGGGGTGTCGTGAGCCCAGAACTGATCGTGTATGAGACCGAGAAACTCCGTGTTGTTGATGCGAGTACATTCCCGCTCATCCCTCGTGGGAACATCATGTCTTCTGTCTATGCTGTGGTGGAGAAGGCGGCGGACATTATCAAGGGTGTTTGGAACGAATGTAGCCACCTACATAGAGCCTGTATATTCAGCAATTATGCTGTGAAGACATCTCCAGTCATTGTTGAGATCTTATGGGTGGATATCTAGGTGAATGTGCTGCATTTCAATTGAGTGTCAAAAATTTGCGTCCCCTGTACTAATAGTCGCTCTGGCAGAATTTCAGGCAAGGCTGGCGAATGAGACTTGTTCGGGTAACATGCCGGTTGGTGGCGCACCGCTATGTCGGACGTCTCTTTTGGCATTGTTGCCATCGAACTTGGATTCCGCGCATCATGACCTCGCTTTTATTGAATCCATCATTGTACAGAATTCGCTCACAACCAGCCCGGGTTTTCAGATAGAGCCAGCACGTATCGCTGACACATGCCCGCCGAGCCTTCTCATGTCAGGGGATCCTCCTCAGTCACTCATCGGGGGTAACAAGCCTACAGTTTCTTAGCGTATGTGCTCGGGTGCCCGTGTTTCTTCGCAAAGTCCTTGATCTGCCCATGCATCACCAGGTGTACGATAAACCACACCGGCGCCATAAACCACGCCAGGAGTATGTCGAACAGCCAGTTGTTCCGCAGCGCGCCCCCCAGGACCGAGCCGCGCAACAGCTCGCCCGTTATCCCGACGGTGATGAAGTGCTTGCCGGCCTCCAGGCCCGCGATCGACCTCTCGGCGACCTGGTCCGGGGTCAGCTTCGGGTCGTCCTTCTCGAGCTCCAGCGTCACGTCCGGCTTCGACCTCTGCTCCCTCTCGAAGCCGGGGCTCAGGATCGTGCCCGGGTACACGACGTGGACCTTGACGGGCTGCTCCGGGTACAGCATCGCCTCCTGGGTCAGGGTGTCGGCCAGGCCCCGCAGCGCCCACTTGGTCGGGGTGTAGGGCGAGTAGCCCGCGATGGCGTAGAGTGCCACCATGGAGGCCGTGAAGACGAGGTGCTTGGGCTCCTTGGGGTATTTGTGCTCCGGGGCCCACCACTCCCTGAGGATGGCGTGGGCCATCTCGCTCGCGCCGAAGAAGTTGACGCCCATCTCGTGGCGCATCTCGACGACGGCGCCTTCCTCTTGGAACAGCATGGGCGTCGCCATGCCCGCTACGCACCACACGATGTCTATAGGTTGGCCATTGTTCCAGGCCGTGGCCTGAGAGACGATGTCAACGGCATAACCTGGCTTAGAGACATCTGCAGAAATGGCGTGGAAGCGTTGCGACTGGGATTTGGCGGCGGCCTGGTGTCAGGGGATGAAATCGTCAGTTCATGTGGGCAATCTTCAGGGATCACCATCACCACCAACCTTGATCTCTGTCAGGGCAGCCTCTAACTTCGGTTGATTGCGAGCAATGATTATGACATTGGCTCCTTTGGCTGCTAGTTGTCGCGCCGCGCTCAGTCCCATGCCTTCAGAGCCTCCGGTGATGAGGACAGTCTGGCTTGCTTGTCAGTCATATACACCGTGTGTGAAACTAGGAGCACTTATCATACCTTGCCATCGACAGGCATCTGATTCTTTCCGAAGAGTCCCATGTTGACTATAAAGAGGGCAATCACCACACCAGCGGCTGCGATGCTGATGTGCGAGGTTTCCAGAGAGTTTACGTAGTTCATCGCCCGTTGTTTGCCAGGACCCAAAGATTTATCGCCTGGGACCAAGGATCAGCGGGGCCACATGCTATGTGGAACGATGACGACTCACAATGAACATCAAGCGACTCTGATGTGAGATGCGTCTTCGATGTTAGTCGTGGTAGATGTAAAGGGGTCAGGACAGGTAAGCACAGCAGCTCAATAGAAATGACCTGAGATGAGAGGCTGAGCTGCACCAATGAGGTCGAGCTTCAGGAGCCGTTGGTGCTACGGTCGATTCAGATTTTGAAGAATTTCCAATCACAACCTCACTTTTCCCATATTGGCGAGATCAACAAATATGATCGGGCCCTGATCCAATAATTTCACATCATCAGTCATAATATGCACAGAGTTGAAAGCGAGTGACGGTCGAAAGCGAGGGCCAATAACCCCGTGAGGCCGGGGCCTGTGCTTGGCTGAAGCGGTCTTACTGTATCGCGCCGATAAGCTCCAATTGCACCTGCACTCCCCAAAAAAAATTCTGGGTGATTGATGCGCTTCGGCCTTAACCCCAAAGACCCGGCGCTTTCAAAATTTACAGCATTTCCAAAGCCTCTTCAGCCACTCCAGACACACCAAGCCTGTCGCGGAACTGTCGTGTCCTCACCCACATTATCAGCATGGCGAAGAAGAGAAAGGTCTCACGCGCCTCCGGGCCATCCAGCCCCAAAGACGTCGACCCCGCCTCGGCACGTCTTGCCATCCGGACCTACGAGGATGTCGCCGATGACCAGGACCAGTACTTCCTCGATAAGGACAAGATCATGCTCGAGGATGAGCCACGTTCCAAGCGCTTGAGGACAAATGATCGAATAGACGAGTTCTTGGAGGCTTCCGACGAGGAGGTCCTCAACGACGGGGAGGGCCATTCAGATTCCGAATCCGATGTGGAGGCCGAATACAAAGAGCTGCAGAAGGCCGTCAAGAAGCAGACCAAGAAGAACAAGAAGAAGGGCGATGATGCGGAGGAGCAGTCCGGCGACGAGGAGGGCGATGATGGCTGGTGGGGCGATTCCAAGACGGAGTACTACGATGCGGATGCCATCGAGACTGAGGCGGATGCCCTGGCGGAGGAGCAAGAAGCAAAGCGGCTGCAAAAGAAGAAGCTCGCCGAAATGGACGAGGCCGATTTCATTTTTGACGAGGACGAGTGGGCTGCGCCAGCCGACGAGACCGAAGAGGGCGCCGACGTTGTCACAGAGGAGTTAAAGGACATCGAGGTCACGGACGACATGGACATGAACGAGAGATACCGGATACTGCAAGCGAGATATCCCGAATTTGTGCCACTCGTGGAAGAATTTGAGAAGCTGCAGCCGCAGCTCGCCCAACTACAAGAGGAGACGCAAGGAAAGCCTGTAAGATCGCTGGAAGTGGTCAAACACTGGATATTGGGCTGCTATGTAGCCTCTCTTGCCAGCTATTTCGCTATCCTGACGTCCCCCGCGCGAGATGCAGGCGAGCCAAAGGTCTCGCTCAGCCCGGCAGAGCTCCGGGATCACGAGGTCATGGAGACGCTGGTGAGCTGCCGGGAGGCATGGCAGAAGGTCCGTGACCTAAAGCCCTCCAAGACAACAAGCGAAGAGCCAGAGACAGACTCCGCCGAGGAAGATATTATTCCCCTGGTCGAAGACGACGTCAGACCTGTCAAGAAATCCAAGCTGCAACTAAAGGCCGAAGCCGACCGCAAGAAGAAGAAAAAGAAGGCAGAGAAGGAGAGGCTTGCCAAGGCCAAAGAGGTCGAGCAGTCGCTTGCTGATCTTTCCACGCTCCTCACAAAGCCCAAGAAGGCGAAGAAGGTCAAGACCGTCGCACCAAAACAAGAAGACAACCACTCGGACTTTGGTGAAGAGGAGGCCCTGGACGCAAGGACTGCTGCCGACAAGGCTGCCAAGAAGAAGAGTCTACGCTTCTACACTTCGCAAATCGTGCAAAAGGCCAGTCGCCGCGCCGACGCAGGTCGCGATGCCGGTGGTGACGCAGATATCCCCTACCGAGAGCGCCTCAGGGACCGCGAGGCACGCCTCAACGCCGAGGCCGAGAGGAGAGGCAAGAAGGACTCCAAGCACGGCGAAGAGCTGGGCGGTGACGACAGCGGCGAGGACGAGGCAGTAGCGAAGCAGGTGCGGGGCGAAGAGGACGAGTACTACGACATGATAGCGCACCGGTCCAAGTCCAAGAAGGACGACAAGGCGGCGCGGAAGGAGGCGCTCGCGGCGGCCAGCGTGAGGGACCGCGTGGTGGAGGTGGCGACGATCGGGCCGGACGGGAAGAGGAAGATCAACTACCAGATAGAGAAGAACAAGGGCCTGGCACCCAAGAGGAAGAAGGAGGTGCGCAACTCGAGGGTCAAGAAGAGGAAGAAGTACGAGGACAAGCAGAAGAAGCTCAAGAGCATGAAGGCCACGTACCAGGGAGGAGAGGGCAAGGGCGGATACCAGGGAGAGACGACCGGTATCAAGACTGGCCTGATCAAGAGTGTCAAGCTGTAGTGGATGGTACACTTGATAAAGTTATTGTATTGAATACTACCAGTAAATCCATGCCTCTGACTGACGTTGAGAACTGTGCCGTAGAATTGCGCCAGGTGGTCATGGCGGGCCTTTACTTGAGCTGTCTAGGGGGTGGGCTGTGCGGTGCCGAATCGGCCCAGTGGTTCTCGGCGACCCTGACAGCAGCCAAAATGACAGCAACTGGGGTCTAAGCTGTATCTCACATGCACCTTTCCACCTACCTCTTGACCTCCATCTCAGCCAATACACAAGGGAACGGCTCTTGAAGCCATTCGACAATTCAATTGGACAAAATACCAGTCTCACAAAGCCATGATAGTCCTATAACCCCAATCAAGAAGCCCACGGTCATTACCCATCGCAGCTTCAGCTGCCCGTCGATCCGCACCGACTCTCCCTCCCTCTCCGTCCCTCCCACCGAACGACGGCCGCGGCCCACCACCACACACAATGGCGTCCAACCTCCCCGACCCGGACCTCTCGGCCCTGACGTCGTCGTCGCAGATCTTCTCCGCCCCGGCCGGCACCCCGGCCTACACGCTGCCGCAGATCCGCAGCCTGCACAAGCACATCCACGTCGCCATCGACGACAAGCAGGCGCGCCTGCGCACCCAGGTCGGCGGCAGCTACCGCGAGCTGCTGGGCACCGCCGACGCCATCGTGCGCATGCGCGCCGACATGGACGACGTCCAGGCCGTGCTGGGCCGCATGGGCGCCCGCTGCGGCCGCGGCGTCGTCGGCGCCAAGGTCGCCGGCCTGGGGCGCTTCGCCGGCGAGGACCGCCTCGGGAGGGCCCACGGGGGTGTTTCCCGGGCAAAGATGCTCGCTGCTTGTGTCTTGGTTCTCGCCGGGCTCTTGCAGGGGCGGGCTGGGCTGCAGGATGGGGAGAGGCTTGTCACTGCGGCCAAGGTCCTGGTCCTGGGCAGGCTGCTGGTGAAGAGCTTTGGGGAGAACAAGCCTGCTTATGAGGTCAAGGCGGCGTTGGGCTCATCTGTAAAAAGCCTGGAGAAGCTGAGGAAGCGACTGCTACGGAGCATCGACGAGGTATTGGAGACGGTCGGCGAGAACACCAGCCGGGGTCTTCTCCTCAAGGCACTCTGCGCACACAGCCTTGCAACTGGGACCGGCGCCCGCGATGTCATCCGACACTTTCTGGATGTCCGAGGCAACGCTATGGCTTCCGTGTTCGACGTCGAAGAGCACCGGAGCTCCTTGGACGTTGTAAAAGGGCTGGAGCTCTACACCAAGACGATCCTCGACGTGCAGTACCTCGTGCCCAACAGACTCACCGAGGCCCTCTCCCACCTTAAAAAGGAAACGCTACTATCAGACCCCTCTCTACGCGAAATAGAAAGCCTGAGGCTAGACATCTACGAGCGGTGGTGCGGCGAGGAGATCTCGGACCACAAGCCCTCCGCACGGCACGACGACCTCGACGGCCGGCAGGCCGTGGACATGCTCACGAAATGGTCGGCAAAGGGCAGCGAGGTGCTCCTGCAGGGGCTGGAGAAGACGCTGGAGCGCACGACCGAGTTCAAGGCCATCACCGAGCTGCGCACCGAGGTGCTGCAGCTCTGGATCCGCGACGGCGGCAAGGCGCGCGGGTCGGACCCGTCCGCCATGCTCGACAAGCTGCGGCAGACCATCAACGCGCACGTGGCCGGCGTGCTGGACGCCAAGGTCCACAAGCTGCGCCTCGTCGGCTCCGAGGTGTCGGCGACGCTGGGCGTGTGGCGCGCGGGCGTCACGGACGAGCAGCCGCGCCTCTGGGACACGGCCTCGCTCGACATGGACCTGAACCACGGCGCGGGGCCGTTCGCCCTCGACGTCGTCAACCGCCTGTACGGGCGGAGCGACGCCGTCGCCAGGGCCGTCACGGGGTACAAGTCGTGGGCGCAGGTCATCGACGACGTCGAGGAGGTGGTGGAGCAGCTCAAGAGGCAGAGGTGGGACAACGACGTGGACGAGGTCGAGGACGAGGAGACCATCGACCAGAGGCAGCAGGCCCTCAGCAGGGACGACCCGGACAAGCTGCAGGAGAGGCTGCACGGCGCGCTGGAGAAGGCGTTCCAGGACCTGGACGAGCAGCTGTCGAAGCTGTGGGACGCGAACAAGGAGGGCGACAACCGCGGCAGCATCGCGATGTACCTCCTGCGCATACTGAGGGACGTGCGGGCCAGGCTGCCAAAGCTCGAGTCCGTCAGGGGCTTCGGCCTCGGCATGGTCCCGTCCCTGCAGGAGACCGTCGCAGCCACCGTCGCAGCCGCGCCGGTGGACAGCTTCGCGAGTAACGGCCTGGCCAGGAAGAGGGTCGTCGGCCGCAGCCTGTGGGAGGGCGAGCCCGAGCTGCCAACCTCGCCGTCCCCCGGCGTCTTGAGGCTGCTGCGCGACCTGACCGTGGCGATGGGCGATGCCGGCACGGACCTGTGGAGCCCTGCGGCTGTTGCGGTGCTGAGGAGGCATGTGAGCAGGGAGCTCTCTACGCGGTGGGCGGCGGCTTTGGAGGCGCACCTTGTCGAGGATGAAGTGAAGCCCGAGGACGAGAAGCCTGCGGATGAAGTCAAGGATGGCAAGGCCGAGAATGGCGGCGAAGTGGACAAGGCTGAGGACACGGAGGGTAAGGAAGCGGGCGAAAAGCCTGCCGAGCCTGCCGAGGATGGTAAGGTCGACAAGGAAGACGGAGAAGAGGCGGCTCACGATTCAGTGTCAGATGAAAAGGCAGAGGCAGCGGAAGAGTCAAGTGCAGACAAGAAGGCAGAGACGGCTGAAGAGTCAGCGAATGCCGAAAAGCTGCGGCAGGACTTGTTGGCCCAGTGGCTCTTCGATATCGGCCTGTTGAAACTGTCCCTAAGCACGACAGACACTGCCGATGAGCTCAGGGGCCTGGAGGAGGCTGTCTGGAAGAAGACGCATCTCGAAGGCACGCCTGCACGGCAACGTCTAAACAAGGCATCTCAGGAATACTGGAAGAGGACCAGCCTATTGTTTGGTCTTCTGAGCTGATTGTATATACCCAAATGCGTTTTATAGTCCCGGCCTGATGGCTTGTCAGATCAAACAACCCGCACCAAAAGTCTTATATTACAACTTGTGCCTCTTTTCACCCGAGGCGAGCTTCCTGAATTCCTCCTACACGAGGGAAACAGTGGTCAGTAGCTTGTACATCCCGCCAGGTATCAGCTCGGGTCTGGATTCAACTCACCTGTGGCACACCGGCCACAAACCTGTCCAGGCCGTCAAACACCTCGCGCGCGTTCTGCACGTCCTGGACGTCCCTGTCAGGCTGGCGTATCAGCCTCTTGATGCCGAGCAAGCTGTCCCCGTTGAGGTGGGGCCCGAGGCGCTCGTCGACCTCGCGCAGGACCAGCTCGCGAAACTTGGCGTCCTCGTGCGGCGCCGTCTCGAAGACGGCGTTGACGAAGCCGGCGTGCTTGAGCTCGGCGGCCTGGATGCGCTTGCTCATGATGAGGGCCTCCTCTGCGCGTCCCGGCCCCAGGCGCCTCACCAGGGCGCGTGAGGCGCCGCCCTCGGCGACGAGTCCCAGGGAGCTAAAGGGCGTGAGCAGGAAGGTGTGGGGCGCGCAGTAGATGAAGTCGGCGTGGGCGACGATGGCGGCCGAGAGGCCGACGACGGGCCCGTTGAGGCCGACGACGAGAATCTTGGGATGCGTGTAGAAGGCCTGGGTGATGTTCAGGTTGAAGGCCAGGAACGACCGCATCCAATACTGCCGCGGGTCGGCCTCTGCCTCGGGCACCTCTCTGGATATCGAGACATCGGCTCCGCTGCAACGGGGCAGGCAAGTGATGTCAGCTTGTGCTCGGGTCTGGGGGAAATAAGAGCAATGGAAAAAGGAAAAGGCCCTGCCGGTCAGGTGGGCTGGGAGAAAGAGATGGGAAGACGAGAGGGCGAGAGTGAGCCGGGCCGGCGAAGGGGAATGGAAAAGGCGGAATGAGAGAGAGAGGAGCAGGTGAGACAAGCGTACGCTGAGAAAAAGCGGCCCTTGGCCAGCAAGACGGTGATGTACACCTCATCATGGGTCGCTATCTCGCGTAGTGCTTTTGCGATCTCGTAGTACTGCTGCTGATTCAGGGCGTTGAGCTTCTTTTGGTTGTTGATAGTAATGGTGGCGATGCGGCCCTTGTACTCGACAGATACCACGGAGGAGGAGGAATCGGCCATGATGATAAGCAGTAATTGGTACCGTACCAAGACAGATACCACAGATAGACTACTAATACAGTATACTGTAATATCAGAAGACAGGAGGAGGGTAGTCAGTAGTAGCTTTCGATATGACAAGTGTACTACTGCACTACACTAGGCGGCGGATCGTGGGATCAAAAAAGCTGAGACACAGATATGAAACAGGGTTGGACGCTGATCTTCTGATGTAAAACAGTCTGACAGGCAGAAGAAGAAGAAAAAAAATAAGAGATAGTTAGATCATGGGCAGCGGGATAGAGAGCACATGTGGATGGCAGCTTTGAAGCCATCGTATTGTCCCCGCGGTTGGGGGAAGCAGAACTGCCTCGGCACTTTGAGACACCCCCTGCGAACCCCCACGGTTAAGCTTAGCAGCTGCTCTCCACCTCCTCGAGACCTCCTCCGCCCAAGATCCACCTCCTTCCCTCCTTCCCTCCTTCCCCGAAGGCACAAGGGTGGCGCCTTCCTGGGGATAATCCCTGGACGGGCCATGGTCTGGCAGGCATAGACTACTCCGTATCTCGTCCACCGTTGACACAGTCCACCGTAGCACGGTGCTAATCGGACTTATTCCTTCTCCAAGGGTCCACAGGTCTCACCTCCCCCAACCTTGTCACTCCTGTCCCTGCGAGACTGCTTGTCAGCCCAAACCAACGTCGTTCTCGAGACACACAACTCGGGAAATGATCGGCCACAAACAACGACAGCCTCGCTCTGGAATGCACCTCGCACACTTGCTCTGCCGGTCATTGGTGACGTGCCGCTCGTCCGCTTGTCCGCTTGTCCTCTCTCTCGCTGTTGTCCACTGTCGCTTGCATGTGCGCCGGCAACAGGACCCGAACGAAATGCCCGCCGTCCCGGTCGACGTGCGCCATTGGGCAACATGACCATGGCCGGGTGCTTCGCCAGTGCTTCGCCAGTGCTACTCCTCGGTGTTGGCGCCCAAGGAGATGCGCCAGTCATGCTTCACTGCCCAGAGATCTGTGCGCGATGATAACAACCCGTTGGCGAGAGGGCAACACTTGAGGCTCCTAACCTCCTCCTCCTCCTCCCTCTTCACGCGATGGGTGCACAACCCACCTGCTCGGATGGCAGGGGACGAGGAGCAGGTCTGCTGTGATTGCGAGAGCATCGCATAGCATAGCATAGCATAGACTATACGCAGACACCCAAGCAACACGGCACTCGTCGGCCGCGATGGCGCTGATCCCTGGAGCTACAGAGCGGCGCTGACCTCACCGGGCCCAGCAGCCATGTGTCCCATGGCTCGGGAAATTGGGCCCAGGAATGGAATGGATTGGACATCCGGATCGTCGACGTATCTTCTTTTGCGCAGCCGCGGGTGCTCCCGGTACAGCAGTACGGCACACCTGAGAGCTGCAGGCCTGGTCATCGGTGTGTCTGCTATGATGTCGACAGCCTGGCAGGGGCACGTAATGTCCTGAGCTACTCCGTCCACACCAGGCCGTCCCGGGCAGGGTGTGTGTGAGTGTGGATGTGTCTGGTGGCCCCCGTCTGCCGTTGGACTCACGATCGTGGGTTTATCGATGGCTACCCCCCTTGGTGTGTCCTCTTTTCAACGTCTTGACGCCATTCCTCCGATCGTCGTCGCTCGCCACCTGCGTGTCTTTCCAAGACCACGCTCCCTTCCTCGCCAACGTAACAGGACAGAGAGAGAGACACCTGCGTGGGCATCTATATATCAAGTCGCAACTTGTCTGCTTGTGTACCAGCACGCGGGGCCTTCAACTCACCCTTCTTTCTCCCCCTTTCCGCCCTCAATCCGCACACCATGAAGCTGAACTCGGAAAAAGTTGAACTACAGCTACAGCCCACGCCCAGGGCTGCGCGCTCGCCAGCCTCTTCGAGCCCGAGGGTGTCGGAACTCGAGGACGCAGCGTCAACACGAGAGCGCGACGATGACGGGTTCAGCCTGGTGCAGCTTCACCACCGCCTCGAGCTCGAGTGCCTTCCCCCGGTCGACCAGGGCAAGCATGCCTACCTGTTCCTCCTGGCGTGCTTCATCCTTGAGGCATTGATCTGGGGTAAGGACACCCCCATCCTATCCCACCCTGTCCCAACCAACCCCACCCCCCCTTCGCAGAGAAGACCAGACAGGATGTCTCTGTCAGGATCCCTTAGCACTCAGAGAGCTTAGACAACAGAGCTTAGCTGACCTTGTCTTGTCTCTTGATGACACACAGGCTATCCGTTTTGCTTTGGGATCTTCTCAGGCTACTATGCCAGGACACCCCCTTTCGCAGGCTCATCAGCCATAGCAAATATAGGTATGTGTCATGGGTCCACACAGCTCCATCAGTGACTGACAATGAGGAAAAAGGGACATGTTGTTCCGGGTTGATGTACCTCTGTGGCCTACCAGCTCTCGTTCTCAACCGCATGTTCCCAGGGTGGGCGAGGTATTCACCCCTGATCGGACTCTTCATTGGGTGCGCAGCGCTCTTCGTGAGCGCCTACGCCAGAAATGTCACCGAGCTCATCATCACCCAAGGCGTCTTCTATGGCATTGGCGGCGCCATTGCGTATATGCCCTGCATCATGTACATTGACGAGTGGTTCGTCCAGAGGAAAGGCCTGGCCTACGGCATCATGTGGTCCGGCACCGGGCTGGCGGGCGTGGTGCTGCCGCTGATCCTCGAGAAGCTGCTTGAGATGTACGGCTACAAGACCACCATGATCATCTGGGCGGTGGTGCTCTTCGTCATGACGGCGCCGCTGGCGTGGTACATCAAGCCGCGGGTGCCGCCGCTGCCGGTGCGGCGCCTCCAGGCCTTCAACTTCCGATTCTGCCTGTCGCGCCGCTTCATCATGTACCAGCTGTCCAACACCATCGAGGCCGTCGGCTTCTACATTCCGGGCATCTACATCCCCATCTACTCGGCCGGCGTGCTCGGCGCCAACGAAGTCGCCACTGCTCTGTGTATCCTGCTCTTCAACATCTCGTCCGTCGTCGGCTGTATTGGTGTCGGCTGGCTTATCGACCGCTTCCACGTCACCACCTGTGTTATGGTGTCCACGATCGGCGCCACCCTTGGCACCTTCCTCCTGTGGGGGTGCGCCTTCAACATGCCCATGGTCTACATCTACTGCGTCAGCTACGGCCTGTCGGCGGGCTCCTTCTCGACCACCTGGACCGGTGTCATGCGCGAGGTGGCCGGCAAGGACATGCAGAGCAGCAGCACCCCGAGCTCGCTGGACGGCGGAGGCCGAGAGATGGAGCTTGGCGGCGCTGATGGTAGCCGCGGCGGTGGGCAAGGCGATGCCCAGTCACCCATGTCCGAGTTCACCGGCTCGTACGCCGAACACGTTGACCCCATCATGGTCTTCGTGCTGCTGGCCGCCGGCCGCGGCCTCGGCAACGTCATTTCAGGCCCGCTCAGCCAGGTCATGTACCACTCGATGCCGTGGAAGGGCGAGGCCGCCCTGGCCTACGGCAGCGGCTACGGCAGCCTGATCGTCTTCACCGCCGCCACGGCGCTGGGGTCCGGCATCTGCTTCCTCGGACGGCGAGTTGGGTGGTGCTGATCTTGCTCTTCTTTTCCGCACCCTTGGTGGCTTGTTGACTGTCTCAGTGTAATTACATACGACTACGGAATGAGACGGAGGTCTACGTGGCTGCAGTGTGTTTGTTGATATTTACGTGTCGATCATGTGCTGGCACAATTACTAGATGTGAGAGGAAACAACACAGCACTCGAGGACGGAAGGGAAGGGATGGGAAGGAATGGTAACGAGAGTGGTGGTCGATACCCGGAGCAAATGATTCCCTCGTTGTAGTGGTGTGGCTTGAACGCATGCGGCTTGCACCGGTCGGTCATAGACCTTCTCTCTGCAATGCCTTTTTTTTTTTTTCTTTCCTTTCTTTCTTGCTTGGCTTTGATGAAGGTGATTTGGGAGTAGCTTGAGACATAGAGAGAAGCAGAGAAACAAAGATAACAGGAGCAATCTGGCCGGCACAGACAAGTTTCCCTCCCGAGTCCCGCTTTGTTTACTTCTCGTCGTGTGGAACTTCCATGGTTCCTTTCGAGACACTAGTAAGAAATGCTGGGCAGATATCTTTGCGACACATATTCGTAATCGTCTGGTTCGAGGAACTCTGTTTAGCCCTGCGATCTGAGACTTTCTTTCTATCTTGATCCCAGACGTGGACTATGATATGCAAAGGCTGTCTACACGCCCTATAACGTAACCAGTTCTGGATCGGAGCTATGGAACATGCCGCGGACAGGATATCCTCGGGTCGAACAAACAACTCCCTGTTGCTCTTATCCAAAGATAGGTAGTCGTCTCCACTGGGAGAATAGCAGCGAGCAGTTCAACGGGCCTCCCTGAAACGATGGCCCAAACCGGTTTGGGAGAGCAGCAGCAGGCGGGCATCTGCGCCTTGAGAGGACCCAACAACCCCTTTTCTAGGGCTTTTTAGGGCTCAACAATCCAGATTGGGAATCGGCTGGGAAGGCGGAGGGCGCCGCTGTCCAGGCAGCCAGATGTGTCGGAGCTGTCGCTGGGGGATGGGATCGAGATAGGGTGTGTTGATCACTTGAGGAACTGAGTCCTCGTTCCGAAACCTCTCCCAAGTGACTCAGCCTACCCAATTGGTCGTCTTTCCTTTCGCACGTTCTTGCCATGTTTGACCATTGATGGTGGTGATGATGATGATGATGATGTTTGTGGTCCTCCCTTTTATCTGACCGTATCACCAAAAACAAAAAAGCGCCGTAACTCCGCTCATTTTCCGAAATTCCTCTCCTCCCCTCCCTGTCTACACAGAAGCCAAAAACGCCGCAGGCAAACCCGGACAGATCGGGACAGATCGTAGAGGTCCCCTTTCCCTCCCTGGACCGGATGCAAAAAGAAGGCAGGAAACAAGACAGCCGGCCGGCATGCTAGGCCGACCACTCGGATTGATTCCTCTCCAGGATCGGCCGCTGGTCCCACCTGTCCCCATCTATGCTCCTCGCCTCCCCGTTCAGATAATCATCGTCATCCTCAATCGCACTGCCGTCCACGCCCTCCTCCTCCTCCTCATCGTCGTCGTCCCTGGTCTTGTTGTACATGAAGAACTGCACAAACACGCCCATGTCCAGCAGCAGCGTCCCCACGCTGCCGGCGAGCCACGACAGGTTGACGAGGATGTACCGGCCGTAGACCCTGCCGGCCTCGCCGGGCTCGCACCCGGAGTCGTCGCCGTAGCACCTTGGGTCAAAGGCGAAGATGGACAGCGCGTACGTCAGGTTGCCCAGGCAGGCGAACAGGAAGAAGAGCATGCTCAGGCCCTCGGTCGACTTGCGCCGCCAGTTGAGCAGCAGCTGCGGCAGCCGCGACCCCAGGTACAGCACCGCGCACAGGTACCCAAAGATCTGGCCCCACAGGTCCAAGTGGATGGTGTCTCCACCATCACCACCGCCGCCGCCGCCTCCGCTGGGCTCGTCCTTGTCGGACCCGTAGCCCCTGCTGAGCGCCCAGCCTGCGACGCCGGCGCCGATCACCATTATCACCGCCACGGTGTTCCAGGCGAAGGCCTGGAGGGCCGAGGCCGGCGGGGGAGGCGTCGCGGAGGGCTCGTTGATGGGCACGATGGGGTTCACGTGGATGAGGCGGTCGGACCAGTCCGAGCCGCGCCGCTCGCGCTGGTCCAGCAGGCTCGTCCGCTCGCTGGGCTCGGGCCGGCTGCCGTTGTTGTTGATGTTGTTGCTGTTGGCGCCATTGCCATTGCGGTGCTGGCCGCCGTTCTCACCATTCGCGCGCTTGTTGTTGTTGCTCTTCTTCTTGGGTGTGGGAGGAACGACCTCATCCTTCCATGTGAAGCCCCGGTAATAGAAGCACTGCCCGAGGAGGACTATGTCGGCGATGGTGTAGTATATAGCCAGTATGATCATGGTGGGGAGCACGCCCTGCAGGACCGCGCCCAGGATGTTGAAGACATCGCCGGCGAGCCAGACAATGACGAATTGGAGGGACAGGCCGTCGGCTGCTTTGCGCCGGAAGTTCTCGATGATCTGGGGGCTGAAGACGACGACCCAGCAGGCTATGGAGATGGACCTGTGAGACGAGGGAAAAAAGGACAATCAAGTCAGCTATGAATTTATCTTTTGCTTTGAGATTTAAAAGTAGCAAAAGATGATGATTTACCCTGCAATTCCTGATATTGCTTCCACATCAAGGTTAAGAGGTTGCGTCGGTGGCGCCATGACTGCGGAAACCAGTTGCACTGCCAGCCCAATCCGGAAAAGCAGCTAAGGAAATGTACCCTGAGACAATTACAGAGATTAGATCTGTAAAGAATGAAACCAACCCTCCCAGAACTAGAGAGGTCTGGTTAGAATCAAGAAAAAGAAAAGATAGGCCGTGCCAAGGTTCGAAAGAGAAGAAGGGGAGGGAAAAGGGCCTGCAGCAGGATTTTCCATGTGAGTGACGCAAGGCTCCGAGCGCGGCATGGATGGGGGGAGAGAATTGGGAAATTGAGAAGGATTTTGGGACAGGGACCCACGCCGACTGCAGCTGCTTTACTAGGGCCAGGCCTACCCAGACTAGCAGAGAATCCGGGGTAAAATGCGGGGTGGGCGGCACCCAGCTGCAGGTCCCAGGGCCCAAACATGGGAAAAGGAAAAATCTTCAGATCCAACTGTATGTATGTACAGTGGTCTAGAACTCTAGAACTACATATGTCTGAGTTGCTGGAGATTTCATTTCATACAAAATGAACCCTTGGCAGTGTGCATCAGCAAGAACATACATGCATACCAAAAGTAATTGGCAACATCGAAGCCTCAAAAAGAATGAGATTGATCGGCTGGCCATTCTCGTTTGGGAGGGGACCGGATGCAGCTTCAACCACCACGCATGTGCGATGTTGCCTTTGATCAAAACAGTTACCAATATCTCGCGCGACCGTATACTTTTTGATGAACAGGCGAAATCTGTCTGATTCACCAATCACGCCATCTCGATGGTGTGCGGCTTTCACACCCAAACCGAGGCAGGTTGTGGGCAGTCCCAATGATGGATGGTGGGCCGATGTTGAAGGTATGCGCAAAAGACTCCCATAATTATATGAGATCTCAGATGCATGTACGTCCTCTACTGGCCGTGCGACAGACTGCTGCGACACCGGCTGAGCCCTACGAACGCTCCGTCTCGTTCGCATCGCATAGCATCCGACGTTGCTCAATGTTCGATAGCACATGTGTAATTTGTCCCTAGGAGGATTGCCTAGCACTCAATAATGCAGATATAGATATAGAGCAACCCAATTGGGTTGAAACACGAAGTCTTAGATTGAAAATAGAAAGAGAAAAAAAATGTTCACAGATTGAGCGTTGATAATAAAGCTGCGACGTAACATCCATCTCACATATCGATGATAGAAGATCGGACTCTTCGGTGCCGATTCGGCAGTCTGCCCCAGGGCCTCGGATCTCTCAAAAATCGCATTAATCAGCTTCGGTGATCCCCCCTCCAAGACCCCACCTGAACGAGATCCCGTCAATGACGATGGGGCTCGACAGCGGTGGCTGACCTCCCTTTCCTGTTCTCTTCAGGCGTATGCTGATTCTGGTACATTTGGCCCTAAAAAAATATTGGCTTTTGGCAGACGAACGGACTCTCAATTCACAAGCTCAACCCACCCCGAAGCAAACAGTCCCGCCCCGAACCGAGAGGCGAGCGAGAGAAATATGGGAGCGCCCATCCCTGACCTTCCCGTCCTGGAGGTCGAAGACTCGATGTTGTCCAGGAAATTCGGGCGCGAGCTCTCAAACTACTTCGCCGGCAGCCCCCTGAACCGCGTCGGCTTCCTGCGCGGCGACCACGCCTTCCTGCGCTCCGCCTTTTCCCACCCCTCGGCCCGCTTCCTCCTGCTGAACGAGCTCGCGCCCCTGGTCGACGAAAGCCAGCACCGCCTCGCATATGTGGGCTACTCGGACGTCAAGGGCTTCACGGGCTCGGACCCGTTCGAGAAGAACGAGGAGCAGATGATCAAGGACTTCAACTCGGACGAATTCAAGCCCCTGATCCTGCTGCTCGGCCTCGACGAGGCCAACAAGCTACCGGCCCCCACAGGAGACCTGGCCTATGAGTACAAGGAGTACAAGGGAAGGCCGTACTTTGCCGTAGATGTCACGCCCAGGGGACCTGCGGCCGACGAGGCGAACAAGGTGATCGACGCTGTCAAGGCAAAGGGCTTGTCGTTCTACCAGAATCAGCGGCATATGTCGCTGCCAGCTGGCGAAGGTAAGAACCTCACAGGCCCACATGACTGATTGACGCGCCCAGCCTTTTTGCTGACACACACACCTCGTTCACCAGCTGCCATGTATGCCAACGCGCGGTCCCTTCTAGACTGGAACGGGCGCATCCCCTTCTGCGCACAATGCGGCTCCAAGACACTCTCCATCAACGCGGGCACGAAGCGCACCTGCCCGCCGACGGACCTGGCGGGGGGCAAGCTGACGGAGCGGGGCCCCTGCGCGTCGCGGCACGGGGTGTCCAACATCTGCTTTCCCCGAACGGACCCGACCATCATAGTGGCGGTGGTGAGCGCGGACGGGTCGCGGCTGCTGCTGGGGCGCAACAAGCGGTTCCCGCCGCACTGGTTCAGCACGCTGGCCGGGTTCCTGGAGCCGGGCGAGTCGATCGAGGAGGCGGTGCGGCGCGAGGTCTGGGAGGAGAGCGGCGTGCGCCTCAGCCGCGTCGTCGTCCACAGCTCCCAGCCCTGGCCCTTCCCCGCCTCGCTCATGATCGGCGCCATCGCCCAGGCGCAGCCCGGCGACGGCGAGAGGATCGACCTCGGCCACGACCCGGAGCTCGTCGACGCCCGGTGGTTCTCCACCGACGAGGTCAAGGAGGCGCTCGAGTTTGGCGTGTCTGGGATTGGGGAGCCGGCGCCTGCTGGGTATAAGGAGGGAGGGCTGCGGTTGCCGCCTCCGACGGCCATTGCGAATCGTCTGATTACGGCTGTTATTGATGGGTTTGTTGGTGGCAGTCCCAAGATTTGAGGAGTTTGGATAGATGTGGGGTGAGTTTTCGGTACATAGAGCATGTGGTCAAAGAATAGACAAGACATTTGTGAAGCAAGGAGTCGATGGACTGGCGAGCTCGCTATCAAAGTGCAGTGATTGATTGTGTTCACTGACTTCTGGTCTGATGCATGTCACATGTGGGGATGAGTGCAAGGTGCAGTCAAATCCATCGAGAAGTTTGTGGTGAGGTCTCGTGAACGATGTATCACGAACAAGTATTGCAAATGGCCAGCGCTTGCCTTCTCAATCCACTGTTGTTCCAACTCGCAGCAGAGAACAGTATCAGCCCATGTCCATCGACTCTGGGCTTGGACTGCCTCCTCAGTGCACTGCACCTCGAGCCGACGCTGGACGGGACCCACCAGATAGCAGATAACAAAACACGCCTAACCTAGTCCGGCATAGGACCCACTATCGGCCAGCCATAAAACTTCATTCAACACTGCGCTGACTTTTCGAAAGTTTCTTCCCTTTCCTCTCCATCAGTAGGAATCTCTGGTACACCGTCATGTGAACCAGAGAAATTCTAATAATGGAGGCTCCGCTACGGCGGCTTGCTGAGGGTCTTCCCATATTCTCTATGGATTTTCTTCCGTTCCCGGCCTCCTTGAGCAACGTTTTTTTGATCACCTTCTCCCTTCTTTTATCGCGCTGGACTTCGTTTCTAGGTCCAGCGCGGTGGGGTGGTCGCGACATACCAACGTACATAGATCGCAGTAGTGAGCATCTCGGACGGCAGTGGGTCGTATTGCACATGGGGACGAGGACGTGTTCGTCAAAATGAGCAGTGACGAGGCTTCGTGCCTTGGCCTGTGGCTGTTCTGTGAATGTTGCGCCTCGGTGAGCCACACGACCAGCTGAGAGTGAGTCGGTCGCAGCCAACGTTGACGCGACAGGCCAATTCATGGGCTTGCGTATTGCAAACAGAGAAAACAGACGAGATTGGCGCAAGTTGTTGCCAAACAGTAGACTCTGCTGAGAGATGGATTGCAGGATACCGTCATTTGTTCTCATGTGTTCTCGTCAACCAGATCTCAGGATGACTTCCCGTGGGACAATCCATCACAGCACAGACTGTGGCTAATCCGCCGTGTGCAGCCTGCCATAGAATGACCTACCTATCGCATAGCCTGTCATGGGAAAATATCTGTTGGAGAACATCCCACGGGATAACCTCCAGAGCTGCCATCATAGGATAACCTCACAAAGGATAGTCTCCTGTGGGACAAACTCCTATGGGATGACCTCCTATACGATAATCTGACATGGGATAACCTGCTATAGAATAACCTGCCATGGAACAATCTGCTGTGGGATAATCCGGCATGGATTAACCTGCTGTGAGATGACCTCTTACGGGATAATCTCCCATATGTAGACCTCCTGCGGGTTTATTTTCCCACGGGATAGCCCCTGTCTTAATACTGAAGTGACCTCTCATGGGATGATCTGCCCGTCGGCACCTTCCTGGGGTAGTCGGAATAACCTCATCAACCATGTAGACTGTGAATACTCAGCGCCAAGTGGCATCAGATTAGACTGCACAGCGGGAAGCTCATCAAGCTCTACGGAACCTTTTTTCGGAGTCACGTGGTGTGGCCCACTTAGTGCGACCAATCAGCGCTAACCCCACTACCAGATCGAAAAGTCACATCGCCCCAAAAATCTCAAGCCTGACACAACTTCACCAACCATCCTCATCCACGAACTCGTCAACACCAAGGCGCAACAATCCTCACCATTAGAACCTATCGAATTCTATTGGAAGACCGTCAACATGTCGAAGATCACGGTCGCCGGAGTGCGTCAGAACGTTGTCGAGCTGCTCGACTACTCGTGAGTCCTAACCACCTCCCACGATGTCGTGACGACCCTAGGCCGCCTCCCTTTCGAACAAGCATGCTGACGAGGACGAAAACAAAGTGAAAACACCAAGAAGAGGAACTTCTTGGAAACCGTCGAGCTCCAGATCGGCCTCAAGAACTATGACCCTCAGCGTGACAAGCGTTTCTCGGGCACCATCAAGCTGCCCTCGGTCCCCCGCCCCAACATGTCCATCTGCATCTTGGGTGACCAGCACGATATCGATCGTGCCAAGCACGGCGGTGTCGACGCCATGTCCGCCGACGACCTGAAGAAGCTGAACAAGAACAAGAAGCTCATCAAGAAGCTCGCGCGCAAGTACGATGCCTTCCTTGCTTCCGACACCTTGATCAAGCAGATTCCCCGTCTCTTGGGTCCTGGTCTGTCCAAGGGTACGTATAATTCCACCATCAAGCACTCAAAATTGGGGGAGCAAGAGAAGAGAGAGAGGCCAAAAAAAAAAAAAATACTGACAACAAACGTACAGCCGGCAAGTTCCCCACCCCCGTCTCCCACGCCGACAACCTCACCGACAAGATCACCGAGGTCAAGTCCACCATCAAGTTCCAGCTGAAGAAGGTTCTCTGCATGGGTGTCGCCGTTGGCAACGTCGGTATGGAGCAGGAGGAGCTGATCGGCAACATCATGCTTGCCATCAACTACCTCGTCTCCCTGCTGAAGAAGGGCTGGCAGAACGTTGGAAGCCTGACCATCAAGGCTTCCATGTCTCCCCCCAAGCGTCTCTACTAAGTTTGCGTTGGATCTGTGATGGAGGTCTTTGCAACATTCGGAAGATCGGCATCTTAGGATGCTATAGCATTACACACCATCTTAACAATCACAATGAACCAGACTCGACTTGGACTCTCCGAGAGCCGATCAAAACACCCGTCTTCTTTCCATTCTCGGCCGCCCTGTGAACCGTTCTCGTGCTCGTCACTAACTACACCAAACAAATTGCGATTGGTGCGAACAGTCACATCGTACTGCCCCACTGAGGTGGCCACTCTATTCCCAAACCTATGTGGACTCCCCAATAGTAGACGAGGTTGCAATGCCCGGAATTTTCTAACGGTCTCCCCCACTCGCTGGAAAATCCCGACTCAGATCATACCAGCAGACAGGCCTCTGCAAACCCCCGGTTTCACAGTTGCTGCTGAGAAAGGACCCGCACTTGCAGCTTCACGTCCGCGTTTGCCTGCCCTGAGTCGGCCTCGCTCATCCATGAAGCCGTCGTCGGGCCGTAATGCCGTTCCTCCCTCGGACTTGGCTTCATCGTATCGGAACTTGGCAGGAGTATACGCGCATTTCATCCGGTCTACAAGAAAGCATAGTGCTTCAAGGTGGCGTGTGATTTGGTGCGAGGTCTTGAATGATGCTGTCATTGCATCTTCGAACAGAATAAAAATCTTGGATTACAGAGAACTTTTGGCGACCATGCTTCTGCCATGATGTCAGGATATAGACTAACATGTAATACCGGGGAGAATGTTTAAGCCCTCGTGCCGACAGCCAGGCTGGCTCTCCCCAAAACAGCGGAATCTTGAGCACTACAGATGATGAGTTTGACCAACTCACTGTAGCTCGGCGCGTCTCAAGCGATGCGTCTCAGCGCTGGGATCACGTCGCAACCTCACGAACTCATGAAATGAACCCTCCGATGGTGTGCACTCCAGTTGCCACGCTGTTGGGCCACCTAGACCAAGAGATCGCTCGTCAGGGCCGGCGGCGACCACACCAGTTCCTACCGTCACTTGAACCGTTGCAATGAGTGCACCTCACTTCCCCCCCCCCCTCTGATGACCGGGCCGTCCACTCACAAGAGCACACATCTGCCACGCGATGCGGTCGCCTCACTTAACACTGCCGTGAAGCTAAATGGGTGTGCCCGCATGCAGGACCAGCTTAGCAGCAGCCATGGCGCATGCTTGGTAGGACTTTCCCCAGGCTAGACCGCCCAGGACATATTTAGCTGGTTACAATTCGCAGATCACTGGCATCTGTCATCATGCGTTATCACGAACGGTTTATACAACTCCTGGCAGGGGCAGTAGCGTGTAGAACAATGCCGATCTCCGAGGCGGGAACGAGGCTGTCGAGGGACCCCCAGATTGTCAAACTCGAGCTCGAAAAGCGATTGGCTCTTCACTTGGGAATGCCCCTGCTGTCGGCGACGGCACCGAAGCTTGACAGGGCACGCGGGTCTGAAACGGTTGCTGAGATAGCCGACCACTCACCGGTACGCGTTTCCTTACATGGGCGGCGTGGGCGCTGATGATCTCCACAAGCCCCTACCTTTTCCGAAACCTAGACTTCCGCTTCAGGGTATTCCTCCTCTCGACACTCCCAGCAGGCTTCCCCTTCCCAGCACCCGGTCAATGCGGGGAGCCCGTTTTTGGTGAGCCGCCAGGGGCGAGGGCATCTGGCATCTGGCATCTGGCATCCTCCAATTGGCGATGCGTTCAGTTCTGGCCTGCTTTCGGGTTCGGAACGGCCATCTCAGATTGCAGCGACAAGGGCCACTGACGTGCAGCACACGATCGTTGCTGGGCCCCTGGGCAGCTGGGATGGCACGCGAGGGACGAATGCGACTCGACGGTCATTAAATCTCCGAGGATTTCGGCCAGCAGCCGTCATGCAGATTTGTCCCGAACTACAAGATGGCGGATCGTGGAACCCGTGCCATGGTTTCCCTGACGCCGCGGGGACGACCTCGGCTGCTTGCACGATTTTGCAAGTATTGGCGGCGTCTGGGGCCAGAAAATTGAGGAGAATAAGCTTCTCGTATCGCAGGTTCAGGAAGAGAAGAGAGGCAGAGGCTTTTGGATTCTCCTCCCACTGTCGATCGATGGCCGTGATGAGTGTTCATGCTCCTTTCTGGCTTCCGCAGTTGGCTCGCCGCCGAAGTTAGGATGGCTAGTCCGAACTCAGTCCTGGACTGAAGACCACACATCGCCACCTTTGATTCACCGCATGTTTTTCCATATAGGTCCGCCTCTATTGAAACGCTACATCCGGCGAAGAAGCATTTGAGATCCGGTGTCAAGACACAGCACACTACACACTGCTTTGTTCCCAGGATAGCCGCAAAGGGGGGTCGGTCTCCAGGGATGGAAGCAGGCCTCTGCTTACGTTGTGCCTGCTTGCTGCAAAAGGGTGGAGAGCAGACAATTCGGGACTGGTGTGATAGTATTCATACTGTATGTCCACACTTTCAAGGTAACAGTAAAGTCCAAGCGTACTCTGGTTGCTGCTCGTCAATACGACTTGCAAGAGTGATGGCAGGCCCACTTCCACAGCAGCCTGGGACAGACATCGATGATGGGGCCTGCCGCAGCAGGATTGGTTAGCCGTCTGCCACAATCTTAGAGCGTTTCGCGATGACTGTCTGGACCACATCCATCGTTTCCCCAAGATTGCAATCACGCTCCTAGCCGTGTGACAGATCCACACTACCCGTGGGTGGCTACGCTTCATTTCACCCACTGCTAGCGCAGTGGGTGCCAAAACCGTCCCACAGCCAAAACCTCCCCACAAATTTTAGACAGATTCCTATACAAACTAGCACATATAATTTAACACACCTCTATCAGTTTTAAGTTAATTCTAAGGAGGAGCTTAGGAGATTAAATTTAAAATCCTAGAATTAAGAATATATACTTGTATTATTTTTAATTAATTTAAAAAAGCTTTTTTAAAATATAACGTTTCGGTAAATATTATATAATATTTTAAAATCTGAAAACAATAATTCTATTAAATTTAATTAAAATTAAATATTAATTTTATAGTAAGCTCTTTCGAGTTTTATAAACTTAAAACTGCTCTTTATTTTTAAATTAAAGTAAAGGTTATAGAGAAAAATCAACTTAAATATAAGGAAAGCGTAGATTTCGTCGAATTTGCACCAATTTTTAAATTTTTTTGCGGGCGTGTGGGGTTTTGGCGCCCACTACGCCAGTAGTGGGTGAACCGTAGCGTAGCCACCCACGGGTGAACGTCAAGCCAGGCGAGTTTGGCGACCACGAACACTATCCGTGCGCTGCTTGAAACGCTGGAGGAGCTGCCAACTACCGGAGGCTAATATGCATCCCGCTCCCTAGCCACGTCCCCAGGAATCTGGACCGCACGCCTGGTGCTGGGTCGATAGCATAGCCATTAATGTAAACGAAAAAAGTAATCAAGGGCTGCCGAATTTGTCCTGGATGTGTGAGTTCGTCCTCGCTGCGTCCGGCACTGACCGAGAGAACAATCTCCAGCTGGACACCACATCTCGGAGAAAATATGGTCGGCGTCACAATGACAACTCACCAACACCACGAAACAAGATACAGCTTACCTTATCTGGAACGATGCGACCTCCTTCTCGAAAATGAACCTGGTGTATCGGATATCGTGAGGACCGAAAGCTCAAGATGGAGCAGCCAAGGGTCATGATGTGGCTGATACTACTACCGTGCGTCACTCGATCCCCCATACAGAAGACCAAACTGACCAGTCCGCAGCAGCCCACATCCAGGGGCGGGGGCCATGTGTGCCTCATGACATCCATTGTAGCATTCTCACCTACGCACAGGCATCCGTGCCCGTCACCAGGATGTGGCACCATCCGCAGCTGCCAACATGCTGGGCCCTGCTTCCCCTCCCGCACATCAAGGTTCCCCCCAAGTGTTCGAACGCCCGTCAGCAGCAGTCAGGCAGTATGTTGGTGTCAACTGATGAACTACGGCCGGTATCATGAACGATAGCGCTCATGCTATTTCATCCGGAGCCGAAGAGGCAGGGCCCTGGGCCTGGACAAGGACTACGTCTGCATCATGTTCTTCCCACCCACATGGGCCGTCGATATCAAACGCAACACCATCGCCTCCACCCTTCCTCTTTCTGTCTTAAGTACTACGCAAGCCGCTAGACGACCGGATGAGAACACGCCCTCTTCTTGCGAAACCTTTTCTGGTCCACGAATTTCAGGAATGACTCGATGGTGCAGACGTTAACGGCCGATCAAGAACATGTTCGTCTTGATGTTTGCTTGAAAGAGGCCGTTCCATCCCACCCCTTCGTTCTGCCTGCTTCCTTCCTTTTAAGAGTCTCGCCACTTTATCCTTCGAGCTTCCAGCTGCCGCTCCGAGTGTCCCCCGACTCGGTGTAGGTGGCTGCCGTGTCAATCCAACATCATGCAGTTCCCTCTGTCTGCCTTGCAGAACTGGCCCACGCCCAACTATGCCCACCCGGAGAGGAGAGGGCCGGCGGCGACGATAGTCGTATCTGTGCTGCTGGCTCTCGTCACGCTCGTCCTCATCGTCCGCATCTACACTCGTGTGGCGATTTCACGGGGCTTCGGGCTGGATGACGTGCTCATAATACTGGCCTACGTATGTTTCTCATGGTCATCGGAAAGCTTCTGAGCCGCGGCTAATAAGCAAACAACAGATTCCCACCTTGACCTTTGCCGTGCTCTCCTTCGTCGCCATGTGGAAGTTCGGCTGGGGAACTCACGTATGGGATCTCCCCATATCGTTGACCAAGCCGGGCTTGCAGAGCAGGTAGGACGGCATCAAACCAGAATGTTGTCGGGATTGCATTGCTAACGAACGTTCAGCCTGGCGAACCAGCTGCTGTTCGACCTCGCGACCTCACTGACCAAGTTGTCCATGCTGGCTCTCATTTACCGAGTTGTTTCGGCGGAGAAGAGCCGCTACAGATACGTTGTGCTGGGACTGGCAGCCGTGGTGCTCGCGGACAGCTTGATCTTCTTTTTCGTCACGACGTTTCAATGCCAGTTCGTCTATCCCCCGATCTGCATGCTATTAGAATGTTCCCTGACCACTCGACAGGCGAGTCTCAGACTATTGGACGCTGTCCTTCACCCCTCAAAAGTGTATCAATGAAGAATTGCACCTGCTGGCTGCCGGGTGTATCAACACGACCACAGACTTTCTCATTGTTTTACTCCCAATCCCTTACGTGGTCCGGCTGAGGCTACCGAGGAAGCAACAAATCATCGTCGTCAGCCTGTTCACAGGCGGCTTGTTTGTCACAGCAGCAGGGGCTGCGAGGACCTATGTGTTTCATGTCACACTCACAGATCCCAATCGCGACTTGACATGGAATTCCTTCACCATCATCATCGTCAGCGCGCTTGAGTTGTATATTGGCATCGTAAGTCATCACCATCGCTTCAAGAAGGGTCTCAGCAGGCAACAGAAACTCATATTCAACTCAAAACAGATCTGTGCTTCCATCCCCGCCATCAAGCCTTTTGTCGCCCGCTGTCTACCAGTCATGCTCGAGAACCCCAAATATTGGCTGTCCAAGCAAACAGACAACAGCCGTGCCAGGGACCCCTTCTTCGACAAGCCAAGCGCAGGTAAAGGCCTCGAGCCGGACTTCTGGCTGGTGACCGCGAAGGACTCGATAGCCACATCCACCAAGGACGTCGAGTCGACCTCGGGCCTGGTCATGCAGATGCAGCCGCGGCCGCCCATGCCGGGAATGCCGACGCCAACAAGACCGCCGCGGACCACCTCTACGCTGCAGTCGCGCGCTACGACGCTGTCGCCCATCATCACCACCAACATCACCAACACCACCACGGCGGGAGCGGACGACCACCTCTCGGTGGCGTCGGCCAAGTCGGCTGTGCCGCCGCCGCTGCGGCTGGCCAAGAGCCCGCGCGCCAGCAGCACCATCACGCCGTCGCGGCCCGACCTCAACAAGCCGCTGCCCCGGATTGGGACGGTGATGATGGACGCGAGTTTTGCCAGCGACGTCGCGTCGTCGTCGTCGCCGCCTGGCCAGAAGCACATGTCCTCCGTGTACCAGTTCATCCCCCATGAGGATGGGCACATCAGCGTGCACAAGGCGCGGAAGAGCGCCTTCGGTAATGGATGAAAGAGTGAGCAAACCGCTCAAGGTGATGTTATTTTTGGGCCATCATGCACATATGAGAGTCTTACTACGCGAAGCCCTTCATTTGAAGTCCTTCTTTCAGAGGCCAGGAGAGAACCTCTCTCCGTTCCCCCTCGCCCATGGCTGGTCAAGACCGGCCCAGGCAACAAAAGGGGGCAAGGGGGAGGAGAGAGAGAGACAGAGTCCCCGGCCGCACAGCGGAGAGCTGTGCCAGGGCCACTCGCGGGGTTGGTTCGCGAGTGAGACCCCTTCAAACATACCCAGAGCGCTCGGAGACTTGCAGGGCGGGCAGGAGGCTCTCGGGCCACTACTGCGTGCCCCATGCAGTCGTTTTTTTCTGTGCTCACGCAGCACCCACGGGATTTTGCCCAACAAGGTTTTGACAGCCTCTGTCTGTTTATTAGTCTAGATATATACCCTAGGTAGCTACCAACTTAATACCCCAAATCGAAAAGAAAAAGCATATCATCCGCCACAAAACCCAAGCTTACACGGTCGAGAACTCAAAGTATCCTGCTTTGCCTTGACCGAATGGATACGTGCTTGTGCCGTCACTATGGCCTCTTTGGGTGTGATGTTCACGACAGTGAAGTCCGAGCGGTAGGCCGCGACATCCACCTAGACCACTCCAGGAGGGTCAAGAATCTCAAGGTTCGGTCAGCAGTTTTTCTCGCGAGAGGATCAAAGCCACACTGGCCATCGTCCCCTCCCCCCCCCCTCTCTCTAAATTCAATCCCTAGACACCTTCGGTGCTAATGGGGCCCTACCGGAAGCCAAAAGGCAGCCGTCCGTAAAAATAAAATAAAAAGTGACGTTTGTGTCTCCTCTTTCGCCTGCCACTTCCCTCCCCTTGCCCTTGCTACACACGCAGGCATCCGTTCAGCCGTTCCAAATCCGGGGGGGCTATTCCAAGTTGCGAAACATCGGACACACACACCCAATCGCAAAACTGACCGTTGCGGAAAACTCTGTGGTGAAAAAGATGCTTCCTGCAGCGCGCAGTGGGCGGCATCAATCGGACGAACCCTCGGCTTGGTTGAAACCGCACTACCGCCACACGAGGGGGGAGAATGGGGTGGTCGGTCTTGGGTGGGCAGGCAGGCAGGCAGGCAGCTCACACTCGGCGGACGATTTCGGATGAATAGAGTCGGGTGTCTGGCTGTGGTGTTGTGAAACCAACCTTTTTTTCTTTTTGGGCGAGGGCGGGCTTCGTCGACGTCGATGACGAGGTGGCGAAGGGAGAGCAGCAACCGGCTGAGTTGGGCCGCTTCTCTCATCTCTGCTCGTGAGGGTGTGAGGACGCGGCCCTGTGCAGTCGACAAACACGTCCATCCCTTTGTCGCCCTACCACACACACACACACAACTCAGGCCAAGATTCCCTTCATCTGCCTCAGATAGCCCTTCTCACACGGCTGCTGATCACCGGTCAATGATGACGGCCACGCCGCCAAGGGAAGCAAAGCAGGCGGCCGTCCTCTCGTCCCACACACCAAAAGTGGAAGCAAACAACACGAAAAAGGGCACGTATTGATGCACTGGAGCCCAACGTGGCCCTTCCACAAAAAGCCCACCGACACACACACACCACCTCGAGACCACCACGTAGGGCCGTGTGACACATGCTTCCCTATATTCAGGCCGCTGGAAGGTGGTCCCACGCGGGAAAGGGGGAGGGGGCACCCCTCTGGCCCTCTCAGAGCGCGACCACCCCAGCAGGTAGAAGCCCACAACGTCGCCATCCAGGGACGGCCGCGTCCTCATTCGGCCGGTTGAAATTTAATAAGCACTACGGCAGAGAGCCGAGAGCCCAACGCGGGTGGCAAAGCAGAGCCCAACGCAGTTCCCGCCGACCCAACCAACCGAGCACGGCTGGACGGCAGGGGCTAGTAAGTAAGACGACACACAGGGCAAACTGAAAGGGGGGAAAGAAGGGGAAAGGGGGGGGGGCAGTTCGGTGCCCGACTGCCAGTGTGCGACGCGAGCAGCGTCTCCCGTAGGGCAAGGACGGCCAGGCCCGCAGTTGTGCCCAGGTGGTGGGGGACACCAGCTCCCGCTGATCGGCGGCGTCTGGGTGGCCCTTTCTCCCCTTCTGTCCACTCAGGTGGAAGGTCGGTGTGCGAAGAGTGGCGGTAAAACAAGAAAAAGGGACAGTCGTTATGGGGGGGGGGGGATATCATAGCAGACGTTGTGGCTCCTCCTCCTCCTCCTCCTCACCCCTTCGAAGCTGAGAAGGATCGATTATAAAGGGGGTGCGCTGCTGGCTGGGCAGCTGTCGTGTGCCCCGTCTCGCCTTATCCCGCCTGGGAACCTCGTGATTTGAACCCAGCCTGTTCCGCACCACACACTCTCAAACCCACACACAATTCCTGCCCTGCCTTTTAGCTCACATACTGCTTCGAGCCTCCCCGAGGGCAAGAGGAGGTCGACGGCGACAGCCGAGCCTTCTCCAACCTCTTCGGGGCACGAAGACTCCTCCTGTTCGTTGCTCGATCCAGTCGTCGCTCGCTCCAGTCGTCGGACGTCGCAAGGACGGACTGACTGGCACAGACAATGACCGGAGCGAGACCGACAGCTGTGGCGAGGGCATCGCGGTGTTGTTGACATGACACGCCTACGGTGCGACGAGGAAACGAGAGATTGTTTTTCAACACCTATTTTTCTCAATTTTCTTTTTTGGGTCCAACACAAACCCAAACTCTCCCCTTTCTCCCCAAGAAAACACAGCAGTGACCAAAAATCAAAACAGCAAGATGCGAGTTCGCGCCAGCATGCGGATACCACAAAAGAGAAGAGGAAAATGGAAGCCACAAAACGTAACAAAGTTTTTGTTGCTGTTGCCCAAATGGTTTGTCCTGTTCATCCAACGAAGGTTGCCCTTCGGTACAAAGTTCTAAAATGTTTACATGCCCCATGAAGTCCCCCGAATGCCAAAAATTTAGCCATTCTCTCTTTTTCACAATGCAATATGATGGCAACAATCAAAACGCAATCAATCGCCGCCTGCGGTGGCGCAGGCCGGCTTCGGTCTCCTTTTTTGGGGATCCTTCCATTGAGATGGTTTGCCCTTGGGGGCGTCGCCACTCGAGTGGGCATCCAGTGACGTTGAAGTCACTCGGGTCGTTCAAAATCCGAAGCGGTCCTTGAATCCAGCCTGGGCCGGATGTGCACAGACCTGAAGGGCCGTGGCTTTCGGCACACATGGTAGTGGCCTCCCTCAGCGCGGTTGGTTGAGGCCAGCCTCATCCCCGCTCGACACGGCCTGAAGCTCGTGGAGCGTAGGGAGATGGGCGCTCCTCGTAGAGTAAATCCTGGTTCGACGGCTTTGCACTTGCAGTCTGCGATTTTTTTTTAAAAAGAAAAAAATCCTCAATTGGTGCCTGTAGTGTCAGACGTGGTTAGAACATGAATTCACAACGTAGCATTCCTAGTCCCTCTTCGAGATAGACGGTATAAAGAGAGACTGACCAAAGTTCATTCAGCCGGATTGCTGAGCGAAAGGGTTGTACTGCTGCTGGGCCAGACCGGAGGTGTTGTGGGCACAGAGGTCCTTGTGGATCCTTGTCATGGCATCCAGACGGTCCCTGACAGCATTGATGTGGTCCAAGACCATGGAGTCATCCGCCTGGGGGAACGCGGCAACAAGGTTCGGCAGGGCCGCCTGGATCTCGGCCCACTCACCCCGGAGCTTGATGGAGATGTCTTCGACCTTGGGCACGTCGACATCCATCGCCGGCTTGGGGGACTTGCGGCCGGGCAAGGCCTTGGGAGCGGGCTCGCTCTTCCTCTTCCGGGCCTTGGAAGAGTCCTTGGGGATGCTTCCGGTGGGCGACGGGGGTCCTGAGCGGGCGCCCAGGGTGGACCCGTTGTCGTTGTGCACGCGGCGCATGTGATCGCGCAGGTTCCAGTTGCGGGGAAATCCATTGCCTGGAACGGCTCGGTCACATCCTTCATAGGTGCACAGGTAGGGCTTGTCTCCGTGGCCGTGCATCGCGTGGGCCTCACGCTCATGTCTCAGGAGACATGCGGTGGAAGAGAACCTGGCGTTCTCGCACGAGTCGACCTTGCAGCGGTAGGGCTTGAGGTGCGAGTCCACAAACTTGCTGTTACGGGTCATCGTTAGTGCGCAAGCACGAGGTACAAAGGCAATGTCGTCACTTACTCGTAGTTGCACTTGAGCTTCTCAGCCTTGTGGTTGCAACTGGCTTGTCCCTCCCAGGGGCAGTGGAAAAGGCCGTCCGCCTTGGGATACGCATTCTTGTAGAGTGGATGATCCCGCGCAGACTCACCTTCGCCGACGGTTCGGCGGCCATTCCAGCCGGTCAAGGTGACTTGGTCATCTCCCATGACGGGCATCATGCTGGCGTCAAGATCCTCAGGTCCCATGATTGGTTGGGAGGCGTGTCCGCCTAGGCTGAATGTGTCCAGGGACTGAAGGGCTGGAGAGTTGGACGAAACGCTCGTCAGGGGAGAGTTGTGCAAGGCCAGCGGCCAGACATCATCCTTGGAGGCGCAGGTGCCCTCGCTCAGGTTGTCCCAGGATTGCGCGGGCGAGCCACCCGACATGCTGGTATCAAAGTCCAGGGGAATTGAGTTCGGGTCCACATGATGGTTAACGGAAAAGTCACTGAAGGCCATTCCGCTGACTGGCAAACCATCCATCTGGGGATAGAAACCTGACGTGACCATCTCTGGAGATGTTGTCATAGCGGCAGGTTGCTGGTAGACATATTGGGAAACGTCCATCATACGGCCGTTTCCAAGTGGTCCACCCTGGAATGTGGATGCATTACCTGAGATGTCAAATTTTGACGCTGTCATAGCGCCTTGTGACATGACTGATTGAGACCTTGATTGGCTCTTGCTTGAAGAGGCCTTGGAGATCCGGTGGGATTTGGCAGGACCTCGGAGCGAGACCCGTCGCATAGGCTCAGCCTTGTGAGTCTTGTCACCTCCAGCTGTGGGAGCTGGCAACCATGTGGTCTGGAAGTCCTCCGTGGAAGTCTGAGGCTTCCCGGTATTGAACTGGCCCATTGTGAAAGAATAATCCTCAGGCTCTCCTTGGTCTGCAAAGAAGTTCTGTGGTCCTTCTACTGTCGCACTGTCCCATGCTGATCCTGAAGGATCAGCTGATGGTCCTGTTTGAGAGAAAGGAAAGATCCCGGAAGAGTTTGGAGACATAACAGTGGCCTGAGTATAACTGTAAACGCAGGTTGGAAGGTTAGTGTGCTGTTTCTCCACTATCCCGGTTGCTTTAGAACGACAAAACCCCAAAACACGAAAAGCAAAACCAGGCTTGTCGAAGTTGGCAACAACTTTGTTCCTGCAGCGGCGGGAGGTTAGTTTCTACGCCACTGCCGTTGTCAAGATCGGAGTGTTTACAGACCAACTTCGGAGGGAATCCTCAATAGACCAGGGCCGACGGGACGTTCAGAATCCAGGATGTCCGGGGAAGTCGATCAGGAAAAGTCCAGGCTGAGGGAATAGAATCGTGGTGAAACGGGAAACAGATGGAGAAAAGTGGGTGCGACAGTCGCAGTCCTGAGCCAGAGAGTAACGACAGCAAGGATTTGGTCGTCCACACTTTATCCATGGAAATCGGATAAGTTGACAATGACACGGTTGTGATCATTTATAAAAACAGCACAGCGTGCGTCCAGGAGAAGTGCCGAGTTGGGGTACTCATTGAAGATGACAAATGGACCCGGTCAAGAAGCGTATTGATGGTCCGCTGGTAGTTCTCCTGTAACAAAAGTGGCCAATGGTGTCCATCGGAATAGTGTCCATGTGCGGCTGCACAGCAATCAGAATTAGATTGCGCGAATGCTCAGAGAAGACACACTACAAAACCAAGCCGCAAGGACTTCGAAAAGAGCGTGTCCCTCAACATTCAAACTCCAGTTACCCACGGGTTGGGTCAACAACAGGCGTGGCCGTACGGTAAACAAACTCCAGGCAGACCTGAGGTGGGAAAACAAGTATTTCAAAAGAATCCAGGTGCTCCTCGGAAATCCCAGACGTCGTTGCACTGGGCCAGCAACAAATCCAAGGATCCTGGGCAGAATCTGTTGATAGCAGGTCGTCACACTCAGGGTGATACTCACAAGCATCCCATGATGCGAACGCAGGATTGCGCGTTGGTATTGTCCGGGTTCTGGAAATCAGAAAAAGAAAACAGGTACCTTCCATCCGGATATGTTGTTCAGTCCCTGGCAAAATAAAAAATCCGGTGTAAAAAAAAAAAATCCGCGGAATTCCGTTCCTCCTGGTTTGACTGAAGTCCTCGGTGGTTTGGACCGAGGGGTGATCCTTGTCCGTCCGGTGGCAATCTCAGGGATCCAGTTTTCTCGGGTTCGTAGTGACAAGACTTGGCTCATGACATGACGGACTCACAAGGCACAGAATCAAACAGTACGCCTCCCAGGGGATAGACAAAAGAAAAGTAAGTGTAGTATACCTAGAAGGGCTTTGGACTTCGCTTCTATCCAAGTGGTATCCAGACATGGTATCCGAACGGCCTGATGTGACACAGGTGGTCATCCTCTCCAGAGCGGCTGCTCAAAAATCCTTGTGCGGTATGCAGGTATCAACACTTGACAAATTGGTCAGAGGTGAGTGATACACTAGTGGTCCTTGTGGAACAACTGAATATGTTGTTGCTCTGAGCACGGCAGTGGCAGCAGAGATGAAATCCTTTGGGGCGCGTACACAACCGGCAGTGTTCCAGAACGGGATTGTTCTCCTTGTGGAACGTTGTTGTGGTCAAAAGCAAAACAGAGATATCCTTTTGGGTCGATACCAGGTGGGTGATGATGAGAGAGCAAGAGAGGTGAAGCGAGTCAAGCTCGAGCAGGAAGAACGATGGGTGGAGGTTGTTAAGAAGTGGCGAAAACCACGGGAGATCAGCAGGAGAACCGGGTGGAACAGCGTGGGCGATGCTGGGTTGGGCAGTAATGCTTTCAGGAAGCGAGGTGAGCTGTCTGGCTTGAGTGCGTAGTGGTGTGTTTGGGAGAGAGGAAAGAGGAGGGGGACACGATGCAAAGTTGGGCACGGAGAGGGGCCGCTTTGGGTTTTAAACTTGCAGCTCGAGGGACAGGGCACAACCAAGGCACGGCGAGTGGGGACCCGGTGCAGAGCAGACGGGCCCACCCATCTGAGCTGGCGCACTCCCACTGGACACTTGCTGCTGGTGAATGACACGGCACCCCTGCCAATGAATCTCCCAGCCCTCCCTCCTTCATGTCCTTCTGCCCTGCTCCTGCCCTGCTGGCCCCCCTTCAACCCCCTCCTTTCAGCTTGCTCATCTCGATTGCCCACGCCCATTTCCCGTCACGAACAGCTCCTTCATCGCCAGCCCCGGCTACAGCTCCAATTCCATGCCCCAGCTCGGCGCCTGTTCACACCAGCTGCGTCTCACTCACCGACTGCTGCCAGCCACCGACCTGCCAGCCTGCTTGCTTCTTCCTGCTTCCTGCTCCCCCGGGCCTGCACTTCTGCCGCGGGGTCATCACGTTGGCCGCATCATACGAGCATTGGGTCGCGAGCTGGCAGGCTGGCGCGGCTGCGAAGGATCTGGACGGGTTCTCTATTCTTCCCGCGCGCCCACCCCCCCTCTCGAGCCCCCTCAACTCTCTCGCTCTCTCTTCCTCCTGCGACACTTGCTCGGTCGTCACGCTTCAAGCTTCACCAACAAAGTCAGCTTCCCTGGTCCCGGAAGCTGTCCCAGCCAATAAAGGTCAAATCGGGGGGCTTGGGATGGCTGGTCGTGCCTCTCTACTGGCCGGCTAGACAGTAGCGAAGACAACGCATCCATGCAAGAGGGCAGGTCTATCACGCCAAGACCGGTGCATGATTGGCACTCTCGCCCACCGCTGCTTTGTGCCTCGTGCGGAAACCTCGGGATGCGCCGTTAGAATAATGCTAATTGCCTTGACCAAATGTTGCTTGGCGCATTCTGGCCTGTCCGGTCTACTACTACCAAGAGCAAGTTGGAAAGCCAACCTACCTCCCCTCAGTGCTTTTGCGGTCCGGACGCGCAATCCGGTCATGCGCGCGCGATTTTCATGGATGTTCATGGCCGGCCCGTCGCCTAGTTGTTTGAGAAACTTCTTCCTAGGCCCCATGCTAGTAAGTCTCCTGACGATCACCACCCGGGAGCACAATGGCTTTACATCACCACAACGGGCAGCCTCGGTCGGCGTGGCGGCGTGGCGGCGTGGCTGTGTGGCTTGCGTGGCTGGGGAGACGGTGTCAAAGCCGAGGCTCGTGGCATCTAGGTGGCTGGTTTTTCACACTTCTCCAGGTCACATCTTTTAGGTTCACGGCTCTTGTTGCTGAGGAAGGATGGGCAGTCGCGAGCAACGTTGCACGGCCGCGGTTGTTGAGGTTTCACCCACATCCGATATCAGCGGTTGTGTCGGATTAATCCCCAACGTCGCATCGAGCGATAAGGTCGTCCATGTGCTACTATGCAGCACAACGGTCTGGACTCTCTATTCTAAGACATGGTGTGGCTAACCAGCTCGGTTGTGGGCTGTCCTACCGAGCAAGCACCGCGAGTCCGCTCATCCAATCCGTCCTGTCCGGCCGGTCACGGAGAGTCAAAATGATCATTGGTCGGCATTAGAGACTGCCTCAATCCACATACGGCTGAGCTCATGCTCGCCTTCGAATTCGATGAAGGCGACTCTCTCTAACATAGCGACTGCTGCCGGCCATGTCTGCAGTTGCAATATCGCGCTCGCCTTGCGAATGTCTTTGTCAATCACCCTTTGCCTCCGGTGTAGCTTCTCGGCATTATGACCAGACAAGGGCTTCATGCTGGCGAGCGCGGTGCGGGCAAGCATAAGGCTCCAGAACAAAGCAGCTTGCTCGGCGGAGTCATCATCCATCGCTCTTCGTTCGAATCCTTCCGTATCTGTGCCGATCGAGTCCATGAGACAATCGAGGATCTCGTTGCTCATGCGCCCGGGCCGGAGAACCAAGCCAAGGTACATGTACGCGATCATGCGAATGCTAGTCACGCCCGGATCCTGTCGCTGCCCATCAGTAGCCACCGTCGAGAGGCTGGAGAGTCCGCGGTTTAGATTGGCGGACGTGTTTCCGTCCGCGCACCACCATGCGTCTGTTGGCTTGGAAGACAGCCCAATGAATAGCACGCAGCGTGGAGTACATCGTTCGACACGGTTGACCATTGATGATAGCTGGTCTTCCACATGACTCCTCTTGACACACCTAACTGCCCTATCAGACCAGTTCTGGTCAGCATGCTCATGAAGTCTGGTCGGTGGAGTTGTTACAGCTTTACTCACGTGCCCAGGAACCTTTGGAATATGGTCAACTCAGCAGTGACCACCGGGCCAAAATGATGGTTTGCTGCCGTTACGAGCCCATTTAGGTGCATGACCACCGCCAACAGAGCGTCCGGGCCTGTCTACTGGTGACAGATAAGTATTGGAGCTGATCTCGACGCCCTCGGTGCGCAGACGAAGAATTCTCACCTCCCAAGGAGCTGTCTCGAGGAGCATCAGACAACCAATTGTTGCCATTACAGAGTCACCTGTGTCCTTGAAAGGACTTTCAAGATGCCTCTTGATAAAATTGAACGCGTCTTGCTTCAATTGCAGCAAAGGGACTGGAACATCCTCTGTGGTCATCGTCTGTTGAGCAGTCCTCACACTGGATGAGACATGTTCGCTGGGACTTGAGCTCCAAGGTGGTGGAGGCAGTCTGATCTGTGTCAGCATAAACGCCCGAGCCCCTGCATAGCACAATATTGGCCAGTTCCGACAACATCGCTCGCAGGCCACGGCAGCCTGGCCCCTAGAATTAGCACTTACCGGAACACTGCTCCCGTTGCTGAAGGTCGGAAGCCAGTCGTGCTCTCCCGTGCCACTTTGCGGTGGCAAGTCAGTCAACCAGCTTGGAATAGAGCGGCAGAAACATGGACATACCAGTGCGGAACAACCACCACGTCTTGTCCGACAGCTCGGCTAGGGTGCCAGAAAAGAGAGTTGTGACAAACTCATCGATCTCAGGTCTCGTCCATCCCTCGAACTCTTCGTTACTGGACAACGGCTCGGACGTGTCTCTGCCTTTGGAGTCGAGTGCCTCTCCCACTCTCTTGAGCTCGACACCACTATCGCGACAGTCAGATTGTCTCCCCGTCGATACAGAGTCATCAGAGTATGAGCACTCTGAGCCACTGCGAACACAGGTCGCACTTTGTCAACCAAGCTCGTCAGCCTTGAGACACCCTCACTCATTCCATCAGATGCCGGCGCCAGAGTGCGAGCGACAGATGGGTCTGAAATCGTCTCGCTAAATCAGGATTCTTCAGTAAAAACGATGTGTCACTCACCAGACTGGCCTCGCCTCATCGCACCTCACGTGACGCCTCTTACACGCCACACATCCATTGCGGCTCCTCCGATGGTATCTCCGTTGCCTTTGCCGTTGTGGGTTCACCGAGAATTCGGGCGATACGTAGAACGCCATGAGATTGTGATCGAGCTGCCCCAAAAGAGTCGACTTTGTTACCCATCCAGTAACGCCGGCGCTATATCCTCCTTTATGAATCGGCAGCTTCTCGGCGTAGGATCACGTCGGATCACTCCCGGTGGTTTTCAGCATCATCGATTCATCTTCGATTGATCTATAGCAAAGCTGAAAGGTCCAGATCCCTTCGACTCGAACGAAGACGGGGCGGCCTAGCCAGAAACCCCCATTGCTCCAACCGGGAAGCAGCCAGGCTGCTGAACAGGCACAAGCTGGCAGTTGTCGGTCTCGGTCTTCAGATCGTGAGAAAGGATGGATAGCGTCGCCGGATCTCTTGGCTTCAATCGGCTTGAGGATCCCATAGTCTTACATCCTGCTGTCGAGCTCGCATCCAACCACTGGAAATCCACGTGGCCACCAGTCTAGCCTCACAGTGTTCTAAGGCGGTGCTAGTCGGCCAGGACAAGCATCTTGAAAGGTCGCATTAGGCAACAGGATACTTACAAGACGAGATACTCGGACAATCAGTACCAAAAGGGCTTGGTCAGGTTCTATCTCTTGATGCTGTTGATGAACTCATTCGTGAGTCTCCCTTTGGACTACTCGGGCCGGATTGCAGCCTCCTTACCACCGCGCAGTTGATAATTCTCTTCCCCATGATATTTGTCCGGAGAGCCCATTTTCAGATACCCGGATCCACGCCGCTTGTGGCAGTATCGTCTCCGTCATAGGCTTGTACAGCTGCACAGCAGTGTCCTTAGACTCGACAGGTACGGCGGAGGAGCCAGCAGCTCATCCCAGACGATGTCTAGATGGGTCGGGATGCTGACGGTAGGAACATGGAATACGCTACCAGGCCTTAGCATCTTGCTGTTGCATGCTCAAATACTGCTGCCTTGAGCTGTGCAAATTGAACAAGCGGCCGGCGTCAGAATCTAGCGTCGCGTAGGATGAGCGTGGTAAGAAGCGGCCTCGCAGTACAAGTTGCGTGCCCGAGTCGGCGCGTCTTTTTGGGAAGACCATTCTGGAATTTGTTTCAGCTGATCTATTTCCCACGAGGCCGTACACTCTTAAAATGCGTCGTGGAGACCGGAGACCACCATCACCGTCCCACAACGGTATTCGGGACCTAATATTAGCTCGCACAAGGGCGAGCCAGTCTTCTGGGCTAGAGCTTTCCGAACGGTCGCCTCTCCCAGCAGATCGGGTCCGACAGGTTATTAGACTCGAGGGCTTGCTTTTTCATGTGTTGCACGCCGAGACATTTGAGACATCATGCCGTGCCTGCCGTCGCCGAAGCATAAAGGTTGCCTCGTGGCAGCACACCCACAAACCCTCCAGGGTCGTCCGATGATGTGCAAACGGGCTCGCTCTGGCAACGGGAAAGGCAAATTCCATCCCTTGTCTGTGACCTGAGCGCATACGACCGAAAGACAATGCAAACCACGACAAGACCTGTCAGGACAGTTCATCACTAAAAAGGATGACAGATGTAACGCCGGCACCAACAGTCTCGGGTCTATCTTAGGCCGTCATGCTGGAGCTCAGGTTCACTGATGTCTGCCGGGAAACCCTAGGACCCCGCTTCGCTTCTCCCTCTCCCTGTGACCTCATTTCTCAAGCCCCTGGAGTTTGTGAAATTTGTTCAAGTGTTCTAAGTTAGTCCATGTTCCAACTATCTTCTATCTTCTGGAATCTGGAAATGGCGAAACTTTACTGCGAGCCTGGGCGCATCAAATGGGCTCATGTCCCTCTCCAGGGTTGCACTCCAGAATACCTCGTCGAATCTCGTGCGGAAAACCACACCCAGACTTCGAGGACCCGGAGCGCCGACGTCTTACTCAGGACACGCAGATGCGGCCGCTTCGGTCGAGTGAACATGACAGGTTCATATTTCTGCATGTCTCCTCCTCCTCCGCAGTGCAGTGCGTCCAATATCGGTTGCCCGACTGTCGTGGAATTTCTGACCTATCAACTGGACTTCTTTTAGACTTCAAGGCTACCGCTGTGTGAGACGGCGTCTGTATCTGGCATCAATGCCTGGGTTGGGCTGCCCATTCCATGTTTCACTGCCCAATGTCCCCAGCTGCTGTCACCGCTGCCCGAAGATCTGGGTGCTTCCCTGCATGATCCGTCCTCCATGATTCCACCAAACCTGGATTGACTGTCAACCTTTGGGCCACGACATACCCTCTTGTTACAGCCGTGGAGGCCCAATCGATGCCCTATCGCCAGGTCAAATCCACAGCCGCGCTGCCTGCACACCCGCACACCAATTGCAAATCACGCTGCTTTACCCAAGCTGGTCATGTCGGATCAGGAGAGTCTGCTAAGCCCGCCCGTCCGCCCAATTGCGCAGTCCCAGGGTAGTCCCCGGCCCCCCAGCCAGCTGTTCACCAAGCTCGCTGTCTGCGCTCCAGATGCGTTCCCTGACATTCACGGAACCGCATGTGGGAACTGCTGGCAGTCGTGCCGCGCTCCGGGCTCCATGCTTGCTTTTTTCCAATTGCCCGATTTGATGTGGTTCGTAATTGCCCACAGTAACGAGAGACCTCGTGCATGCGGCTTGAAGATCTTGTCCCTGGTCTCGTGGATTGTGGGTCCTGAAGCAGGGTGCCAAATGAAGTTGTGTTGAGTCTACCTCCTCGCTCGACTCTTGTTCCTGCCGCCCTGCCTTGGCGAGAGGCTTCGGCTACTGCTCAACTAGACAAGGCCCCTTCTTCGCCACTCCCCTCAGGTGTCATAGATATAATTACCCCCGGCTTTAGAGCAGCACGGTTGGACCACGGAGGTCATTCATCTGAAGTTATTCGCAACCCTTCCGGAGTTTGCAAGACAGCCCATCTGTCCACGCAGTTCATACTTCCCTGAGCAAGCATTACGCTATGGTATTAGCTGCTTCCTCGCGTCACCCCGTTTTGGACAATTCAAGGACTCGAGACTTGCGAGTCGCCGTCCACACTCCGGAGCCATCACCTGGACAAACTGAATACACACCGCTGCACCACGGAATTCACACATCCCGGAAGGACTAACTGCCATATCCGTGGGATCCCTTGGTAACAAGAGCAGTTTTAATCCAAACTCTCAAGTAAACTTGGCCCGTCAGGACCATACCGTGGACAATCATTAGGAGGAGAGCGCCAGCTATTCCATGATCATCACTTGTGCCCACAAGTGTCTCTTTGTCTGCTAGTCTGTTTGTCTGCGTTTTCTTGCTGTTCCCGGAGGCCGTGTCAAAAAAAATTCAACCATTGGACATCCCGATACCCAGGACTCGGAGTTCTTTTTTTGCGAAAATGGCGCAGTCGGACTTTGCCTACAGGAGCTCCAAAGGACCGTGGGGAACGAGAAGGTGCGGATTAGAAGAGACATTCCCCGAACGGAGCTGTGCAGCTGACCCGAAGCAAAGCCCCATCGTGTACCAAGACCCGTACCCGAACGGGGGTAGCCGGGACGTGATCAACGGAGCCTACAGCAGCACGCCGCAAAGGTAAGACCAGAACAATCCAAGTGGGTCCCCGAGCCATGGACAGTGAGAATAACAAAAGACAACCCCAAAGTATACAATACAGCGGGAGCGCCTCGGCGTACAACCTCCCAGGAAGCATATCGACAGTGACTGCGAGCCATCATGGACGATCCGAGACGGCCTACTCAAATTCTCAAGCATACAACTCAAGACCGGTGTCAATGACCTACGGGAGCAGTGCCGCCCCAGCACCGGCCTATGGGTCCTACAAGAGCACGAACTCCCAGAATTGGGACCACCAGGGGAGGTTCTCGCCGACAGACTCGATGGACGACATCATGGCGTCGCCGAGCCTGTCCGACTACTCCATCGACAACAGCGGTGGGACCGGGACGACGCCGCCGGGCAAGCACCACAAGTCGTCGTCGTCGTCACACGGCAAGGCCAGCCGGTCACAACGGAGGCCGTCGAACCGCGACGAGTTCGACGGGCCGCACCAGTTCCTCCAGCGGCCGCCGCCAGAGTACATCGCGATGCAGGAGCGCGAGCTGCCGCACCTGCCGACCAACCTGCTCGTGCAGGAGCAGGACAGCGTGCTGGCGCAGGTCAACGACCGGCTGTCGCAGTGCGCGTACGACTTCGTGGCCAAGTACCAGTTCCCGATCCCGCTGACGCAGGACATGCGCCCCGTGGAGCGCCCGCAGGACCGCGAGTGGACCGAGTGGGTGTACCTGCTCAAGCGGCTGGCGACGAAGCGGCGGATCCCGGCGCGGGTGCTGTACAACGGGCAGATCAAGCAGTTCGTGACCATCCTCGAGAACAGCCTCGAGATGAGGCACGCCGCCAAGCACCAGAGCCGGCCGCTCAAGGACGACAGGAACATCCTGCAGCTCATCAGCGCCGGCATCCAGGTCGCCAAGATCCTCAAGGACGCCCAGGCCATGGACTACCTGGACCGGCTGTACGTCAGCACCGAGCAGCAGATACAGGAGAGGGCCAAGGCCGCCGCCGTGAGGTTCAGCCGCGGTTGAAAAGACCCGGCCGTCCTGATTCATCGCCCGGTCAAGATCCCAACTGGGATATTATTGACCGGTGCTAAAGGGCGAGGCCGCACCGCAATATTTATATACGTTTTTACATCGATCTGGTACTTTTCCAGTGCTGATCGATATTCAATACTTGATGGTTCGAAGCTTCTGGCGCCATCACACGTTTTTTTAAAAACCCATTCATTCTCCTGACCGTCGGTCGACTTCTCGACACACGGGTTTAGGGATTTGACTATCATACGTTTTCATGCACAGGAAGCATCCCCTCTTTTCTACTGGAAAGAGCATGATGCAGGAAGACAGACCAAGGAACCAGGAGACAGGGAGCGAGTGTGGGGGGTGGGGGGAGAGTGTGTCCCTCACTCTAGCTCGCTCATCTACCTACCTTCGCTCGCCAGCCGACTGAAGCAGCCCAACGAAACGGCATTGTGTATTACCAACGGAAAAATAAAACAAACAATCACCACTTGACGACGTCACTTCACGAGCCCCATGAAACTAGCCGGAAATAAAAAAGGGTATAAAAAAAAAGGGAAGACAAATTGAAAGAGAGACATCCAAAGCAGTGAGCAGGCCTGCCGCGGTGGGGAAAACCGGTGGCGGATGACGACAGGATATTGGGGGGGGGGGGGGAGAGGGTATCGCTCCGCGGGAGCAGCTTGACCCGCTGTTCTCCTGTCTCTGCCCTTGGTTGTGCGCTCCTGCTGCCCTGTTTGTTTGGCATTTGCGAAGGATCGACAGCGAAATGCTTGGTTGCGTTTGCGTGTGTGCTTTTTTTTTTTTCCGGATGTTTGCGAGAGAACTGGGATACCAGCGAGGATATGGCCGGCCGTCAGTGATTTTGTGGGAAAGGGGTGGAAAAGGAATGAGGCGAGGGCGGGAGAGCGTGTGTGTCTTGGAAGGAGTTGTTGGACGTCGTGCTGTCATTTGCTCGTCTCCTTTTTTGTTTTTTTGTTTTTGCAATTGTATGTATGCTTTACTCTTGTCGTGTCTCGCCTGTTTGTCTTTGCATTCATTGCTTTTCTCATTCCCCTGGAGGATGGATGGAAGAGCGACACCAAGTTCTTCCCATGATTTGTTTGCAACTGTAATCTTGTCTCTTTTGGGTTCCCCAACATTTAGAGAAAGCGTTTTTTTGTTTGCCTGTTGCGTGGCTCGGCCCAGTCTGCCTCGAGAGAATGCAGCGCTACCCGCTTGCATTCCGCCCTTATTAAAGTTGCAGCTTGTTTGCCCTTGTTTCCGCCCCTACTGAATGAAGAAAAAAGGAAATTCGTGGATTTTCACTAGAGTCGAGAGGGGAGGGAGGGAAGGGGTGAGCGATCGAGTGTGGTCGCACCATGTCCCTGGGAGCTCTCCCGATTGGGGCCGTGTGATGCTTCTTTCCTCTCTCTCCCTGGGGGGCACAGCAGAGACAGAGACTAGACGTTGCGAAATCCCAGAGCCAGTGTTTGTGTTGTTTGTGTTCCACGGCATTTGATGCATTCCGCGGGGCTTGTTTGTTTGCTATCGCCGTCCCGCTTCCGGTGACGACGTCGACGCGCCCATCACTTAATGTATGCGTGCATCCGGAGTGACATGACATCTGACAGATGATCAGAAATCAGTCCCGCTACTGCCCTGTGTGCATGCTTGAGCATGCTTGAGCGACGTATGTTGGACCGGGCGGGCTGTGTCCAGTTCGGCCCGTCGAGTCTGTATGGCAAATAGGAGGACAGAGGCCCGTGTGCGAGGCCCTCCCAGGCACAGCCCGAGGTCACCGTCGCGTATCTTTGTGGCAGGCCTCGTGGCATTGCCTGTTGTACTATACGGCTGGCACTGAAGATAAGGGGAACGATGTGGCACAGGTAGTGGCCAGACTTGACTGCCCCAGGGGAAGAGAGACAGAGACCCCTGTCACAGGCAGAGCCGGCCTGCCACACCATCACGCCCGAGGAAGCGTTGGAGCCTCTGTCTCTCGGTCACGTTGCGGGGGTCGCATTGGCTGAACCGTCCAAGCTATCCTTGCTGTCGGTCGCCTCATAGGGTATAGCGGCTCAGCAGCCCCGTCCCTGGGGCAGTGAGCCGCGAGACATTTCCCAGACTGCTGGAAATAAAACAACGTCCGGACCCTCTCGCTCTCCTCCTCCACGGGGACCTGCATTCAAACTCGCGGAAAGTTCCCTCGTAGATTGTTGTAGAGGATTTGCTTTTTGTTTTTTTCTTGACGGCAGCCGCTCGGATTGAGCACCGGAGATTATATCCCCCCTCAAGCCACACATGCATGTGCTTCCCAGAGCAAACACCCGAGCTGCAGGATACACAGAGGAGACGTGGCAGCGACGTTGAGACCCCATCTGCCGACCTGTCGCCCTCCACGGAACAATCCGCCCGCTAGGGGACTTCTTGTGCTTCGCAGTGACGGAAGAGAAGAGCAACCCGGGAGGACGAGGTGGAGGACACGGGAAGCACAGAGATCCCGTCTTAGTGGGGAAGCATATGAGAGTAAGAGTGAAGAGATAACGTCCTATGCAGCTTGCCTAGCATTTCTTCTTTTGAGCCCTTGTGCATATGCAGAAGTCCACATGAGGTTGTCCCAATAAACGGCAAGAGGGGAAGCCAAAGGACGCAACAGTCGCAACAGACGCAACAGACGCAAACAAGTTACATCAACCCTGCATCGCGCGCTCGAGGCGGACAATCTGTTCCTTCGAGCAAGGTGTGAATAGGGAAGAGGGCATAAAAGGGGACGCAGTTGCACATACGTGGAAACGTCCTAGGGATAGGAGAAAAGTCTTCTAAAAGCCGCGAAGCTGGATCGGTACGCGGGACAGCGACAGCTTCCCCATCATCCGCCGAACGACGAGCAGCAGCAGCAGCAGCAGCAGCAGCAGCAGCAGCAGCAGCACCGGGGAGACGGCGACGCACACGACTGTCCTGCCAGAGTCGATAACACCCGCACATACGACGAGAACGAGAGCATACTGGGCAGCCGCCGCCAGCTTCCACCGGAGGACGTCCACATGGCCTCTGTCATCTCGTCCGGGACATCCCCTATGTCTGGGTTCTCTCAGATGGACGATGATCTGGAGTCGTGGCAGTTCCTCGACACAGAGAGCGGCAATGCCGCCGGCTCACTCCAGGAGCTGGCCGGGTCGCTGGCCTTTGAGACCAGCCCGTCGATCGTGAGCCAGGGGTCATGGGGGTTTGTTGGCAATGTCGGCCCTCAGCATCATCAACAGCATCAACACCACCACCCACATCATCACCAACAACCGCAGCAGCAGCAGCACATATTGCTGCAGACCCCTTCGCCAGGACCGCTCCTGGATCATTCGCTGTCCGTCTCGCCGCTGACCGGCGCCGCATCCTTTACAAATGGGTCACCGGCTGCCGGCGACGCAGGCGCTAGCAACGGGGCGGCGAGCTTTGGGTTCTCCAGCTCGCCGCTGGATGCTTCTCAGCACCACCTTTCGCAGGGCCAGTTCGTCATCGACGCGCTGCAGCAGGGGCATGCCTTCGGCGTGGGACCAAACCACGCCAACACCAACAACTTCTTTGGGCAAAGCCAAATGGGTCAGTGAAACCACTTTCTCTCTTCACCCAACAGCCCTTACCACCCACAAAATGTCTTCACCCAATGGTGGCTTCGTGTGGTGATATTGGGTGGTTCTTTTTGTAAAGAGGCTGCATGCTGAGCGTACACAGACTTTGACTTCGGCTTCGGTAATTTCACGATGCTGCCAGATGCTGGGTTTGACCTGGACGACCCTCAGTCTCAGTCGTTGATGCAACTCGACATCCCCTCGTCCATGCAGACGGGCGTCAACGCCTCTCCTCCTTGGACCCATATCCCAGTACAGCAACATTACAACGCACCAGTCGTGCCCGACTCATTCGACAGCCAGTCAGGGTCGTCTCTTGATCACTTTACACCACAGTCAGGGTCAGGCTCGTCCATCGACCTGAGCCCAAAAGCCTCGCCCGGTTCACTGCACTTCAAGCTCGCAGGGGCCAGGTCGACCGGCAGCAAGCCCATCACCATACCCACAGCCGACAGGAAAGACCGCGCCGCGTCAAAGGTGCGCAAGACCCAGAAGCGGAAGAGCTCGACGCCGCCGCTGCTGTCGGCGTTGTCTGCGTCCAGACTCGCAGAGGCAGCAGCGGCACAAGAAGCGGCGGCAGCGGCGGCGGCATCAGCAGCAGCAGGTTCGACGCCGGAGAACCCGGTGTTCCTGTTCTGCAACGCGACGCCCGACACGTGGGCCAAGGGGGGCGGCAGCTTCGACGGCACGCCGGACGCGTCCAAGGCGTCGCAGAAGGGCCGCAAGGGGGCGCTGTCCAACGACACGCGGGCCAACGCGCTGGCGGTGCGGCAGAAGGGCGCGTGCTTCTGCTGCCACGTGCGCAAGGTCAAGTGCGACCGGCAGCGGCCGTGCCGCAGCTGCGAACGGTTCTGCGCGCAGGTGCCGCAGGCCGTGTGCTGGCAGTTTGACGACTTCACGCGGGCGCTGTTCCCGGCCTTCATGCGGGGCCACTTTGCGCGCGACGAGATGGCGCGCTTCGTGGCCGACAACGTGGCCAGCTTCACGCTCAACGGCGCCGAGCACCCAGACGTCACAGTGGTGCTGTCGTCGGGCTCGGTGCTGCGGTCCAAGCTGTCCATCAAAGCCAAGTTCTTCACGCCGCGGGCGCCGACGTCGGACGTGATGCAGCACTGGTTCCACACGGTGGGCGGCGGCGGCGGCGGCGGCGGCGGCTTCGACCGCGTCGAGCTCGAGGCCATGAGGTCGGCGCCGCTGGGGCTCGACGTGGACGGCGGGCCGGGCAGCAGCGGGCCGTCGTTCCGGGCCGAGCTGAGGCGCAAGGTCGAGAAGTACGCCGACGACATCGTCGGGGAGCCCGAGTGCGCGCAGCAGCTGACCGACTCGATGATGCGCAAGACGGCCCTGCCGCGGCGCGTGCTCGAGGTGGTGCAGCGGTACGCGCACCGGTCCGGGTCGCCCATCGTGCGGCGCGCCCTGGCCGTCTACACGATGCACTACGTGCTCACGCGCCACCTGACCATGACGCCGCAGTGCGTCGACAGCCTGCGCGCCGTCAACCCCGTCGTGGCGAGCGGGCCCTACATGACGCCGCGCCTGCTCAACCGCCAGGTCAAGGCCGTGGTGGACGACCTCATCGTCGAGGGCGTGGCGGGCCTGTTTGACGAGTTCGGCAAGCTGCTCAAGAGGCGGTCGCGCGCCGAGTGGGCGCCGTGCATGGCGGCCTTTGTCGTCTTCTGCCTGCTGATGGAGGCCATCCAGGCGTCGGCCGACGTCTTCGCCATCTCCGAGATCGAGATCGAGATGCGCAACCGCCGGCCCGCCAAGTTCAAGCGCGCCGAGGCCCTCGCAGTCACCAGGGCCGTCGAGGACCTGCCCTTCAAGCAGTTCGCGTTCCAGTTCCACCAGATCTACCAGACGCACACGAGGGACGCGTCGGCAAAGTCGTTCAACCCGCTGGTGGACCACAGCCACGACCACTCCGGCGACCTGGACAGCGCGGCGATGGAGATGGTGATGAGCCTCAGGGGCATGCTGCACCATGATTGTAAGTCAGACGAGACAGTTGATTGAGGGAAGGGCATCCCGTTGTACTGACAAAAGTTCCTTCTCAGACAGCGAGCTGGACTGGTTAACGCCGGCCCCGATTATGGCACCTGCCGGCGAAAGCCACCCATATCCACGGAACGTCGAGGAGGATTACATTGGGCGTTTACTAGCCAAGTTCCTGCTTTCTTTCTTGGACAGCAGGTTCATCACTGGTGATTGATTAGTCAGTCTTTGGTCAGGAAGAACGGTCTTTGAGCGGCGACCACGGGTGTCAAGTGTGTTTTGATTGTTTGTTTTTCTTTGCAACCGAGCGTAGCGATGGACGAGCATGTCAAGGTCATGGTATGATATTGGGTCGGGCCAGCTCTGGAGTGAGCAAGCCGAACTTGGACGCATGTTCAAAAGGGAGTTTCTGGTCTGCGATTGATTTTACTTGCTCGACAATATTCTATCCCAAAAAAAAAATGGGCTATCTGACTAGATAGATGGAAAGGAACAAGTGTGCATACATATACTATGCGACTATGATGTAGGCGAAAGCCATGGTTTTCCCCAACCTCAAAGATCGACGATCTCGGTGAACGGAGTGGAATATGGCGCCTTCATAGGAGTGTTCCACCAGGCTCAAGCTCGTGAAAGCGAACCCGGCTTCCCAAACCCCGATTGATATAGGACCTGTCGATTGGAAATTGACATCATGGGAATTTGATGGCTCCTTGGTGTGATCGAACTGCCTCAGCAATCAACCCTGAATCCGCACAAGGCGAACAGAGGATCGCTGGGCACAGGTCCAGTTGGGTATGTTTGTGTGGATGGAAGGCTTGCGATGAGAATACACGATTCGCCATCTGGATTGTCTGGCTCTCCAAGTCAACGACGGTGCTGGTGGCGTGGCTCTGGCGGCTTCCGATGGAAATGACAGCCCCGAACATGGCCGTCTCCTCCTCGGGAGCGCGCCATCGCGCCGTATGAAGACCAGCCGATTGTCGCGTCGTGAGTAAATGGTCCCCTCGTTTCCCCTCTCGGTCTCCTTCACCGGCCTTGTGATGCTGAGAGCATGTCTGTCCGCGTTAGTCCTGCTGTTGCACTCTGATCTACACCAGCAGGGTGGATTGGACGGGTTGTCTAGACCCTGGTTTTGCTCTTCCACATGAACGATATAAAAAAGTTGACCGTCTTGTGCATTGAGAGAACACAGCGGTAGGCAATTTGTGGGTGTGAAAGGACAGCCAAAGTCGCTGTCTTTTGGGCATTCGCGAAGGGAATTCAAGAAAATCAAGGGACGACGCGAAACATGTCAGTCAACCCAGTTGGCCCTGGATTGACCGTGACGAGAAGGAGAGTGGCTTCAAACCTGTGTCGAGCTGCAAGAGAGTATCTGTCCTGCTTCCACTGCCATTCGAGAAGCCATCTCTTCTGGCGTAGAGGCGACTGCTTGAGCTGCGCTGCGCTGCGATGCGCTGTGATGCGCTGCGATGCGATGCAGAGAACGCGGTTGTTGTTGGTTGAAGGAAGGAAAAATGTGAGAAACAGGAAGTGATGTCGAAATTTTTAAGGCAGGGCAGGCGCCCCACCGATTCTGCCGTTCCGCGCTAAGCAAAGGTACGTACCGACAAATGGCCCCGACCGGTCACGTGCCACTACAGCGGGCAATTTTTCTTTGGGACGACTTTTGTCGACGTCTCTTCCCGATCCCGATCCCTCTCTTTCTCTCTTCTTCACACTTATATGAACGCACGGTTAATCAAGCGGTCCTGAACTCCCCACTCTCGACCGTTCATATTTACGTGCCAGAGCAGAAATGGATTTCTCTGCCCGTCAATCTTACGCCCGCGCTGCGCTCACTCATTGCTGCAACGGGCATGGCGGGCTTTCCCACATCTCCAACCGAGATCGTCCAACGGGAGTAAGCGCAGCTCTAAGCGAGAGAGACAATGGCTGCGTCGTTCTGCGAATCGAGGGAGGAGGATCCTGACGCTCCGTCCCAATCCCAATCGATGTCGGGCAGCAAGTGCGCTGCCTTCCCCTCCCTTCTTTACGCGGGGTGCTTGCTTTTGCACTGGCAAAGCATCGATCGCGTCTTGGTGGGCTTGGACTTTTTGCCTTAACCCTGGCCACAGAGAGCATTCTGGTGCCTCCCGCTCGTCCGCATCGCACAAATCTGTCGGCCTGGCTCGTCTCTATGAGATCGATTCGTGTCACTCTGTGGTCTATCTCGACGAAGAAGGCAATCCTTCATTGGCCCTAGCATTAAGTAGCGGTCGGCCTCCTCTCAACAGGGTTGAACAGCTTGATGCCGTGCGACTTTGGAACATCGAATTCTCCCCTTTGGCGCCTTTCATTTCGGCCTCGAATGTCTGAGCACAAATCGTCGCATGCGGATTCTCGCACTATTACCCATGCTCATTCGTCCGTTGCCCCTGCTACGCGGACTTGGTTGGATCTGCCTTCTCCCACGAGGAACCGCGTTGTACGGCTGCTGGTCACTTGAGCACAAGGTCCGTTTCAGCAGTCCAAGTGGTTCCAGCGTGGCAGATACTTGCCTCACCGTATGGAGATATCACGAACGCTTCATTTAGGCCATTCCTCACCGGCCTCCCGCAACGTCAACGATCCAACAACTGACATGTTGACAAGGTTGGCTACCATCTGGATCTACCCAATAGGCTCTGGAGACGGCTGTCCCCGTGATTATGCCACCCCTGAACTGTCAGCCTGTTACCCTCCACCAAGGTAGACCCATTTGAGGGATCCCCTTGCGGACCCGGTCTATTCGTCATCGGGCCCTCTTGAGGATTTTCGTTCACCTTGCGGGATATGTAGAATTGCCTGCGGTGCTCAGAGGCTCTGCTAGGCTCTTGCCTCGTTGTGCAGAACACTTGGTATCGGAGCTGCCGTGGCTATAAATTCGATGCCTCGCCTCCAGATGACGCTCGCCGCGAGATGGCCATGCAGACTCTTTCAAAACGCGACCTGATACTCTCATCGCACGCAGCTCATTAAGCCACCGGCGAGACACCAAGTCGGATTTGCATCGCCATTAAGTACCAGCCGCACTGCGTAAATACCACCAACAAAGCTGCGCATTGGATCGAGTTCACTCCAACTCGCCCCTGCGAATACCACCTCTGAACCTTCCTGTCGCCGCTGTGAACACCCGGCGGAACAGTCAGTCATGGCAGTTGGCGTTGCGTCCGTGTTGCTGAACAGCCAGCCCTCGACATCGACAACGTCATCGTCGTCGTCGTCGTCGACGACCAAGCCGCAGCCCAGAGACCCAAGTGAGTCACATGAGCGCACTGTACTGCAGTGTGGAATTACATCATTACTTCGCGATAATTTGGTGGTTCGGCTCGCGCAGACAACATTAGCTGCTGGAGTTTTGCCCTCCCGGAGACTCAACACGGCAAGTCATCAGAAGGAAGAATGGGCATTTTGGCTAACGATTTTTCCTGAACAGCTCATGGCTTGAGGCAATGAGGAACGGGCTCGGCGGGTTGGGCTGCCGTCAAATGGAAGCGGGGATCTTCACCGGTCGCGGGAACGACTGGGCTTATCTACAAGGCACTTCTCGATGGTGTGGTGTGCAATTCTGCGCTCCTGCACGTCAAAACAAGGTCAGACCTCAAAAAAATGCTGAGGGTGCAGGCAAAGGACTCCGGCAACTCTATTATGGACAGGAGGAATTTCCGTACGAGCCGATTGGCAATCAAATTGCTCGTCTATGTGCAAACCAACGCCGTTGACTATGACATGCACCCTGTAACGTGCCAAGCATGCTCTTTTTGATTGTGTCTCAGGTGGAGATAACGTACATACGGTCGCTCGTCGGTAGTTCGACCAAATGGCTATCTGTTTTCCTCACCAGAGGCCGACCTCTCTCGAGTCGCTCGAATCGTCAACCCAACTTCCTAACTCGTCCAAGGATCGCCCATCGCCCCATGCCAGCCGTCTGCCGACGGCACCCAGAGGGGATGGAGGCGAGCCAAGGTATGACTGAGTTGTCACCCACACTGCAGGATTCACTACCACGACCGGTGAGAGCATGGAGGCCTGACCCCGCCACCCAGGTGTGATATCCAAAAGTCATGGGAACAGCGCGTTGCGACGCAGATATTATCAACCACCGACTGCCGCCCCGCCCTAACAACCGGACCATCCAACTTCCAAAGAGGTGCCAACAGCCCACAGGCCATGTTGACGACCGACGATGCCCCCTGTGGCGCCACAAGTGGCAGGGCCCAGGGTGAAGCCTGTCGTCGGGTTTCGTTGACGGGAACCTGCCTCTGTGCGCCCGACCCGCCTCAAAACGTTAGCCCTAGGGGTACAGTACCCATTTTACCAATCCGCCGGGCAAGGTATCTCTCATAAAAGAAAACGGAATTCGCCGAAACCCTCGTCCCCAGAGGAGGGCATTCATTTATCGCTGTCCATCGCGTCCGTGCCACCAGGCGTCCCTTACACAGCAGGGACAGTAGGAGGAGCCGGTGTGGCTGACCCGCTGCTGCTGCTGCTGGTGGTCCTGGTGGTCCTGGCTCTGGATCGGGCCCACCAACATCGAGGCTAGGCGATCCTGACGACGGGAGGCGTGCAGAGTGGCTGGCTCGACGCGTGAGCCCGAAAGCAGCCGCTCCTCGTCGTGGCTTGCGCCTGCGTCTCGGGCGGTCCCGTAGGCGTCCCTGATGGTTCGCGAGCTGCCGAGGTGGTTCATCGGCGGCGGGGCGCTGGCGGTGCCGAAGTAGGCAGTCCTCGCTAGCTCTGGGCTGTACCCGGGGGAGGAAGTGTCTCGCCAGGAGGCGGAGAGAGGGCTGACTGTGGACTGGGGCCCGGGGCTTGCCCGTCCCTCGTCGACATAATACCCGTCGTCATCGTCATCGTCAGACATGTCCTCGTCCTCCGTCGTTGGCCACTGCACTTTGTCGTCCTCATCTTCCTCTTCCTCCTCCTCCTCCTTGAGGGCGTGAATGCGGCTCGCATCAGACCTGCTCTCATACGCGGGCCCCGCCTCGGTGGTTCCAGTGCCCGGGGTAGGAGCAGCAGCAGCCGCAGCAGCAGCAGCCGCAGCAGCAGCAGCCGCAGCAGCAGCAGCCGCAGCAACAGACCCCGGGGCCGGCTCCGGCACGTCGATCCCCGGCGGCCACTCCACGATGCGCTTGCTGAAGAGCAGGCTGTACAGGCGGCGGCAGAACTCGGCGCGCAAGTGCCTGGGGATGCCCGCCAGGACCTGGGCGTAGCCGTCGGTGTGCTCCCTGACGGGCGCCGTGTCGACGAGCGCCTCGAGGATCACGCGGGAGAAGAACCGCAGAGTCAGGAAGTCGGTGAGGTTGTCTGTCACGTCCGCCGCGCGGGACCCGCCACAACCCATGTGGCCGGGCGTAGTGCTGCTGCTGCCGCTGCTTGCATTGTTGTTGTTGTTGTTGTTGTTGTTGTTGTTGTTGTTGTTGTTGTTGTTGTTGTTGATGTCGTTGATGTCGAGTGGGGGCGAGTAGGCTGGTTGGGGAGCAGCGGTTGTTCCTTGTTCCAGGAAAGGGGCGAGGTTGTCCCTCAGACGGTCTTCTGTGTTCACTCGCACCAGCACGTGGATGTACCACATGTACGAGGTTATCTTTGCCTCGTCGCTCTTTGTGCTGAAGTCTGTGTTGCTGGCGGGGTCCGCCGGTGTTTGGTTGCTGTGGTTTGAAGAGCCGGGCATATTTTCTCTTTTTTTTCTTCTTGTCTTTTTCTTATTGTCAAGTTATGTTTGGGATTTGATATTGTCCTGTTTGACGATGAAAGAGGTTCTGTGGAACAGGATGTAAGATGTGTGTGGTTTTATACTAAGAGCAAAGCGCTGCTCCATTCTTGAGTCTCTGTGACTGCAAGAGTCTGATGCGATGCCACTCAGTAAGTGAGCGTCTCTGTCATTGATTGCGTCCCTTGTAGGGACTGAGTGGCTAGTATGAGGCAGTCATCATCGTTTAGTGTGTGGGGCAAACTGACATGAAACATCACAGAGCAGCGGATGCTGGAGCGCAAGCGTCTTTTCTAGGACGCGATCAAATGTGTATAGTTGAAAAGAGTATCTAAGAAGTGAAATTCCCTCGTCATTCATCCTCACTGACTGATCCTCCTCTTCGGCCGTCGACAAGTCTCAGCTTGGCTCTCTGCGACAATCGACTAATACCGTGGGCTGTCATAACCACTCATAACCTCTCGACAAAGATCAGCAACCTCTTCCAGCACCTATCCTTGCGCAATTCGGCTCTCGTGACTACAATTCACAAGCCCACTCTCTTACTTAGCTGGGCAGCGACGCCTCACCCGGGATCACAGTCCCGTTCTCGATCGCGGCACGGTGGGCCCGTGCGACCATTCCATAGGCAGGCATGTACTTGTCCAGCCAGGGCAACAGCTCCGCGGCGCCGGGCGTGTTGCGCCAATCGCGCATGAGGTCGCAGATGATGGAGAAGAGCGAGACGATGTTGACGCCCGCCTTTGCCATGCGGTCGTTGGAGACGTCGCGGATCAGGGGCGTCGTGGTGCCCGAAGCCTCGACGTTGGCCCAGACCGAGTAGCCTTCGTCCCGGAGCGAGAGGGCGAGGAAGGTCGTGCCTTTGATTGTTGAGGGCGTATGTTTAGTCACAGAAGGACGGATCTCCACAGCGACAGACGCAAGAATACGGGTGACACTCACAAACGTCGGTGACTATACCGGCCATGATGATCTGCGACTTGTTGGCCGCCCTGATTGCGGCGCGGAAGTCGGCGTTGTCCCAGGCGTCGACCTCGCCCTGGCGCTGGATCAGGGGTGCGTCAGGATACATATCGAGAATTTCCTGAGGCAGAGGGCCATTTGGGCCTGTGTTTTTTTAATTGGATCGTCAGCGAATCAGAAGTTGCAAGTCAGGAAGAACGTGTGGTCCCTGACCTTGTTGGGCCGATGTGGTCATCACAACGGGGAGATCAAAGACCTGCCCAATGGCGGCGTGGGCAATCATGGAGTCGCGGTAGAGGGTGGCGTCGAAGTCTCTAGCGAGACCGTAGAGGCCCTCTTGAAGGTCGAGGATAAGGAGCATCTATCTTGGTATTAGCCACTGCACAAGAGCTGATGCTGCACGTGAGTGCTCGTGGTCGTGTCTTTAGCTGTGCATGCATCTTTCGCAACTTTTGATCCTACCGCATTGGTCGTATTTATGATGATTTTCAAGAATGATTTTGGACAGTGACTTACAGAGTCATTCTTGTTGATCCGCTCGAAAGGAACGGCTGCTTCGCATTAGTTGACCAGGTCTGGCTTCCGAAGTCGCGGCCACTCACAATCCCCAAGCACCATTCCTGCCAGGGCAAAAGCCGGCAGCATAGATTTCGCAGACAGCTTCATGCTGAGGGTCGTGAGGCAGTTTCTACAAACAGGTTGTTGTCGACAGCTGTTGATGGTCAGGAGGAAGACTTGATACGAGATGATCCGATGGTTCAAGACAATGAGGAAAACCGGGGGCTTGACTGCCCCTTATATTCCCCTTCAACCCCGTGAAGCCAAGTACATAGTATGGGGCTGCTCTATATTCCACAGAGGGATCACCCAGAGGCGGGATTTCTCATCATCACCAAATCTTGACCAACTTATTACATCTCGCCCTCACCGCCGCCGGGGGTTTGCCTCATCGTGACAGCTAAAGCAGACTTGTGAATGCCAAGGTTGTTATCAACGTCTCGGTTGGACACCTCAAGGCCGTCAGTCAATGAAATGTCCACTATTTGGAATCATTTCTGCTGTCTTTGTAGAAGAGGATTCTGCTAGAGATTCTATCATGTGACCATCCGGAGTGGCTGCATCTGGACCTCTGGCGGTGACTTGGCACGAGGGAGGTACATGCCGTGGAATCAAGGGAACTTGTTATTGTTACTAAGACATGCTTTTTTTTCTGATAACCAACCTTGGGTCAGCACCTTGTCAGAGATGTCAAATTGTCTATTCTGACCTTATTGTCTAATGTGAGGTTAACTGTGTGTGAAAAATTGACTTGTTGAATTGATGGACACTGCCATATTTCCGTAAATCCGCCATTTACGTGAGCGGATCTTGTCCACTGTGGGAGCCGTGATGTGAGCATCAGCAAGCTTTTGTCAGTCCTTATGGAGCACTAGAACCGGACATGACGCTGGGCCGGTTTGCTGACAGGGCATGGCAGTGTTACATCGGCCTCCTCGTACAGATGACACCACCCGCAGAGTCGTGCATTGATTGGGCTTGGTAGGCTTGGCTTCGGTCACTCATTCGTTCTGATCACAGAGGCGTTCTTGCATTTTCTTGAGGCTGCAGGTGCTCAGTAAGCAACACTGCTTTACTTGTACAATTCATATTCATACTGGGATTCCCACAGCAGGACTATTTACAATTGAAATTTAAGAGTAATCCGAAACGTGATCACTGCGTCACGGTCAAAGATATAGGCGCCTCTGAACCACCATTGTTCGTCATGCAGATCACGATGCTGTCCCCGGAGAAATCGATGTACATCAGGCCCGCACCCGACGCCCTGTTCCCAGAAAAGTACTTGGGCCCAGCGCTGTTGTCGCCGATCTTGACGATGATGCCGTCGGTCGTGGTGTACGAGAAGCCGTAGTTGCCCGTCTCGATGTCTAGGTCCGTGGTCGGGAAGCACCGCGTGAGACCCGCCGTGACATTATCGTTCAGCTTGTAGACCTCGCTTCCCGACGGCGCCGCGACGGCCTGCGACGGCTCCTCGGTGATGTTGAAGGCCAGCGGCAGCGACCCGGACGCCTTGCTGATCGCGCAGATGCTGAGCGTCGAGCCGGACTCGGCGTAGAAGGTGCCCGTCGAGGACCCCATTGCCTGGTGGTACCCCTCGTTCGTCACGCCCGTCTGGATGGCAACCAGCATGTGCGCGTCCACGTCGAACGAGAACCCGTACGTCGTCCCCGCCGTGACGGAGAAGTCGGTCGTGGGGAAACACGACTTGGTGTCCGCGGCGATCTCCTCGTTCAGCGAGAACAGGGTCTTTGGCGCGGGTGGCGGCGCAGGCGCGGTCGTCTCGGCGGGCGGGCTGGAGGCTGTCGACGAGGGCGGGTTGGAAGTCGAAGCCGGGGGAGGGGCTGCTGTCGAAGTTGCTGGCAGGGTTGTCGTCGATGAGACGGCCGAGCAGGCCTCGCCGCTCAGGTCCACCTGACGTCTGAACTTGGCACTGCCCGGCCGGGCGCAGACGGCTCCTTGGCCGTTGAAGACGACTGGTCCGCCCCCTGGTGCTCGCTCGTAGGCCATATCCATGAGGAGTTTCTTCATGTTCTCTGCTACCTTGCCTGTCTGGTAGAGCTCTGGGTACTCTCCCAGGGTAAGCAGGTAGGCTGCGAGGCCAGCAACTGCTGGCGCGGCTGCACGCAAATACATCAGCATTTGTTGTACTCGTGGTATATACACAAGTACCGTGAAGTTCCCGGCGGCAGAGAGGACTGCTTACCAAACGATGTTCCTTCCTGTAACTGTGTAGGGGAGAAGTAGGAGTTGGCGGCACATTCAATATTCTCTCCGGGAGCCATAACATGGACCAGAGGCCCTCCCTGGGAGAAGATGGCTCTGTGGCCTGTGTTGTTAACGGCGCCGACATTGATAATTGGAATCCCGTCGGCGGCCATCAACGCTGGCCAGGTATTGACGTCGACTGCAAGCTCTGTTCCGGCCTAGAAATTGCATTAGCTTGTAGTTGCCCAGGGAAGCATCGTACGAGCCGCACGTACGTAGACTTCGTCTCGGTCATCATTTCCAGATGTTGTGATGAAGACAATGTCTTCCCTGATCATCTCGTCGATGTAGTACATCAACATCCCCAGCGTGAATTTGCTCGCCTGGTCGCGGTCGACTGTCAGGTAGATTAGTTGAGGGTCCTGCGACTAGTTTCAAAGTGACACACGTACCTGAACGTGAAAAGTTCACGACTGCTTTGCCCTGGAGCTTGTTGGTCCTCACATCCTGCAGGATCTTGTTGAAGCTGTCGAGCGTGTCGTCGATAAGGGCCGAGGCTTTCACAACGACAAGGTTGGCCTGCTTTGCAACTCCATACTTGGGCCCATTGACCTTGGAACCAGCACAGCTGCCGTGGCCCCTGGGGTCAAGGTCCTCCTCGACAGACTTGTCTGCCTGGGCGCCGGCGAAGAGCCATCGTGGTTTTTTTGCCATACCGGTATACTCCTGTAAGGGACCTGTTGTCAGTGCATCCTCTACAAGGAGGGGGAGAACAATCACTCACGCTATTCCTAGTGTAATAGCCCGAGTCCACGACGTAGACAGTGATGTCAGCACCAGCACTGTCATCATAGGAGTAACTCTTCAGTGCGGCGAGGTCCACCAGCGGAGGCTGCGAGAACATGACAAGCTCGGTTGGGGCTTTATCCTGCTTTATCACGGCGCGCTTCTTGATTCTTCCAAGCTTGTCCAGGGACTCCATCCACCATTTCTCATGGACATCCTCATCGCGCTTGCTGTTGGTCACTGGAACGGGCACTCCTGCATTGTCATCGAGCTGGACAACAGGTTCCACGCCGCCGACCTATATTACTGGTGAGCTTTGGTCAAGGACAACCTGCAGGGTGCTGAGAGGCACTTTTACATACCAACGGGTCCGCGGACATGGTCGCATTCTGTGCCGCCGTGATGTTGGCGCTCACAAACGTCACCACATTATCAGTCGTCACTCTAAACTTGCCCTTCCCGAGTTCCTTGTCAAGGAGCGCAATGAAGTCCGTCTGCTCCTGGCTTGTGGCCCCCTCCTTGGGAAAGATGAGGCAGGGCGTGGGCGTCCCGCTCGGCACTGAGCTGGTCGGCTCCGTGCTCGTGGATTCGGTGCTCGTGGGTGGTTCGGTGCTCGTGGGGGGCTCCGAGCTCTCTGGTGGCTTTGTCGTGCCCTCTGGGTTGTCTGGGTTGTCTGGGTTGTCACCTTCTGACGAGGAGCTGGCTGTGACCGTCGTGCCGGCCGCCACTGCCACCGGCGCTGCCCCCGAGCCGGCGATACTGAAGAGGCCGCCTCCGGCTCCTCCCACAACTACCACGCCGGCGGCTACGACGATCGTGTCACCATTGCTGACTGTCGTGGTCGCGGGTGGGGCGCTTGTGGGTGCTGATGATGAGACAGGGGCGCTGGTGATGGTCGGCGGATTCGTCGTTGGCGGTGCAGAAGAAGGACCAGGTGATGTCGGAGCTTCTGAAGGAAGAACTGTCACAGGTGGGAGAGAAGGGCGGCTGGATGATGGTATCACTGTTGAAGTGCCGTTTGATTGGGCTGTGGAATTGTCTCTTCTGGCGATGTGAGCAGGGTAATGGTAAGGCTCCCCTGGGGGGGCAATTGCCAGTGCTGAAATGGAAAACAGGCCCAGGCTGAGCAGTAAAGAGTGTTGAAAATTGAACTTCATTTTCGATCAACGAGAGTGGGTGTTCACAAGGAAAGGAATGTAAGGCAAGTGAAGCCAGGTGTGAACAAAACAATTATCACAGAAGGAATTCGAGATGCTAAACTCATACTACATATATATATATATATATATATATATATGAAGATGTGAAAGGGCAGATCGACACAGCCTTATTCAGTAACATACTTATCAATCTATTCGACGGGTGACCCCAAGACTTCGGATCGCTGATTATAGAAATGCCTCTCAAACGATTCTGGGATAGAATTTCTCAAGATCGGCGCCCCATAGCTCATCCGCACTACATAGTTCGCAGTGTCTCGAGTCAGAGTGTTCTTCCAACGTCTTTTCTCTGTCGACACCAAGCCGAGATGCGTGATCCTTGGCTGATTGAAGTGGCATATACACACCACTGGATGTCGAATAGACTAGACTTGATAGCGTACAACCCCGGCACGACCGAATCTCGCCGAGAGAAATGACAGCGTGCTTGTGTCATTAGATCACCTTGTTATGCTTGTCTATTTCCATCCTGGGCTCGCTCGGCAGCCTTACAGCGCTTGGCGTACGACTCAGTAACGGGTGCCAAGCGAGCGATTTAGGCGGATCAGCCTCGCAGACTTCGGATGGCTTGCCTTAGCTGAAACACTGCCCTGAGTGCATGGTGTTGGCGCTCTCTTGTAACTTGAGGCTGAGCCTGGATTTATTGGAGCATTTGATAAACTTCAGCCTCAAATGATACCAACTAGTTGTCACCGATTCGAGACAATGTCAGGTCTCCAACAAACTCCATTCACACTTCTGTGGACTGGTGCCCACCTCTTTGGGCGCTTGGTTCCTACAAGTGGTGTTACTCTTCCCAGGCTCTTTCTAAGAGACTTGAAATTCTGCGCATGTGCACGTGTGCTACAATACCGTCTCACCGGGGGTTTTCTGAACGGTGGGAGAACTGCTTATATAATTTGACTGGCGAATCAATAGCTCTTTATTTTAAGCCAATTATAAACTAATAAGCCGCTTACTTTTTAAGCCGCTCAGGGTTTAAAAGTACCTTTCTTCCCCTTCCCCTTCCCCTTCCCCTTCCTATTGCTTTACCTTAAGCAACTTAAATCTAGCTTTAAATCTAAATCTAAATCTCTAAATTGGATATATATATTATAGACTCTCTGGAGCTAAACTGCCCAGGTAAAAGGTCTGCCTAGGTGGAAGGTGAAGTTAAAGGAAGGTGCTATCTCTTTCCTTCCCTTCCCTCCCCCTTCCATCTAGGTAGGTACCTAAGTGCCTAGCCAATTAGAGATAAATAAGCCGCTTAATCTTTTTAAGCCGCTTACGCAAAATAATCGTTCTAACAGTAGCTTAATTCTCTGCACTACTCGAAATTCTGAGCCGAGTATATACGCCGCAACCACCGCTTAACCTCACCTTATAATGACGGGACTATAATTTACCAGTTGCGAGGATATTAATCTTCTTTTTCATCCATCGTGCACATAATGTAGTAGATGGATGTTCAGATCTCTGCTGTCTGATTTGCTTCGCGCATATACAGTTCACAGACTTGAGAAAAGTGACTGAAGTGACTTTTTCAACTATTCTAAAATACTTGCTTGGTGGTAATGATGACAAACATTCTTGCGCTTGACTTTTCGACCTTATTTATTCTTCCCACTTTGAGTCCAATCGGAGAAGATGAGCAGATGGGTCGTAACTAGCAGCTATACACTGAGACTGCCTAAGCTCCTTGACAGTAACCTAGGTAGTCGGGCCTGGAATACACCGGAGTCGCCGATGTTGACACCGTAGCAACCGGCGAGCGAGCGCACAGGGGCACATCGAGACCAGAATCAGTCATCCTTTAGGCTTTGGCTGAGGAGTGTTGGGGATATAGCTTGTATTGTATTGCAATCAAGTGTGATTCCAATCCAGAAGCCCTCCCTACCGCCTACGGTTCAGCATCTCATTCCACTGCTGCGCAAACTCCCTCAGCCCGCCGGCGCCGGACGCGCTCGCGTCGACAACCTCCTTGGGCAGCTTGTGGGCCGAGTACTGAGGCGAGCTGAAGTTGTACGCAGCGGGGTCATCCTTCTCGACAAGCCGCAGCTCAGGCTCGTAGTCCTCCTCCTCCTCCTCCTCCTCTTCGGTCTCTCCCTCGGTCTCCTCCTCTTCTCCGCCGCCCGGGCGCGGCCCGTCGCCGATACGCAGCCGCACCACTCCGTCCTCGACCCCGGTGCCGGCCACGCCGATCATGGGGTTCGGCACGTGCAGCTCCAGGAGCTCGTCCCAGCCGAAGAGGAGGGTGTCTGTGCGGGGCGCCCAGGGGTTGATGTCGATGAGCCTCGCCTTGCCCAGCTTCCTGCCCGGGTCCTCTTCCTCGGAGTCTGAGCCGTCGCTGTCGTCGAGGCTGTGCACCTCGGGGATGTAGACGTCGAAGGAGAAGTTGCCGTCCGGGAAGGTGAAGCGCAGCTTGGAGTCGAAGAGGTCCTTGGCGCGCGCGGTGATGGCCGGCCGGAGCCGCTGCAGGAAGTTGTAGTGGTTCAGGTCGCGCTGGGCGATGGCCACCAGGCTGCGCTGCTTGACGAAGCAGCGGAACTCCAGGGCCTGGTGGGGGGTGAAGAAGGAGCGGAGGACGAGGACCGGCTGGAAGCCTAGGTTAGAACGTGCGCCCGACTCGGCGGCACCATTGGTGGAAGACGATGAGGTTGGGGCGACAGTGCCGTCGAAGGCATGGTCGAGGTCGTGGGTGATGAAGTTTGAGCTCTTCAGGAGGAGGTAAATGTCGTTTGGCGAGGTGCACTTGACCGTGTTCTGATGGGGTGAGATCCATGCGGCGTCCCTGGGCGAGGACCAGTTCAGCTTGGGCGCCACCTCGCCACCTAGCTCCTTGATGGTGTCCTTGATCTTCTGGTGCAGCTCCGGGAAACGCTGATCTGGGGGCAGCCGTGATGAGCCTGACTCTTGGTCGTCCTCCGAGTCAGAGTCCGAGTCCGAGTCCTGCTCAGGCCCGTCAGGACGGGGCGGGGCGAACGCATTCGACGTGGGCTCCCAGTCATCGTCGTCGCCATCACCTGCTGCTGCGGATGGATCATCGCTCGACAATATGATGCCGTCCTCGCGGATGTAGTCGATGAATTCCGGAGGCAGCTTGACAATGCGCGACCGGATGCATGACGTGCGATATCTGACTTGTGCATTAGCTACGATCAAAAATGTAGGTACGGGCCTCGGCTTGACATTCTATTCACTTACTTGGGAAACCAGTAGTCGTATGAGCAGTGCAGTATGTGGTCTCTCGTGACAGGTGGGAAGGAGATGTTTGAGTCGCCAGCCGCAGTGTTGTTGGGAACTGCTGCGGGAGGTTGCTCTGGACTGTCGAAGGCTGGCATCCTGTATCTGGACCTTCAAGATTTCTTTTCCTTTGCGAGCAGAACTGTGCAACAACCAGAAAATAAATCTCTCTTTCACGGACACGACAATTCAAAAAAGAAGCAAAATGGGTCCTTCGGTCCCTCTGTTGAGATTGTTGGAAATTAGGTGGAAGATGTAGACCATGTACATACGTCGTTGACTCACAGTTGAATTCTCTTGTGACTGACTCTAACTGCCTCGCCTCTTCTTCCTTCACTAAAAGTCGCCGAGGGGTGGTGCAACAAGCAACCAACCCAGCAAGCAAAACGTCAGAGGCACTATCTATTGCAAGTAAAGTATTACCCCCCCCCGGCTTCTTAGCGCAAACCTAACTGCTATACCCAAATTTATAAATAGGGTTAGGCACTTACCAATTTTATAACTTTAACTAATATCCTTATTACTAACACACCCTTACCGCTATTACCGCCGCTAATAAGGTTATATTCGATTAATAGCCTATAGCTAAATTAATTTTAGCCTATCTTATAAAAAAGTATAAGCCTTATTTACCCTTATTAGAAATAATATTTATTAGCTTAAATCTATAGTTATTATATTTTAACTGCTTTTTAAAATAGAAATCTATTATCTATTGCCCCGGAAAACCTGCTTATAGCGCCGAATTATATAATTTACTAATAATACTGCTATAGCGCCTAATTGCTAATATATATATAAGCTAATAAAGAAAGCTGCTATTATTACCAGGTTATATATTATAGCTGTAGATAAATAGGCTATATAATAAAAAAAGAGTAATAGTAATAGTAATAAGCGGAAATTAAATATCGCTTTAAAAACTATTAGAGATAAATTAATAGCTTTTAAATATATAGCTCGGGCTATATTAAAAAACGCTAATAAAGTTATTAATAAGGTAGGTAATCCGGAAAAGGCGGCTAATAATAATTCTAACCCCTTTAAGGCAGGTAATAATAATTTTAAGCTGTTTAAGGCGGATAATAATAATTTTAAGCTATTTAAGATAGGTAATAATAATTCTAATATTAAAATAGCTATAGTGCTAAAAGATATTAAAAGTAATATCGAGCTTTTAAAAAGCCGCTTATTACCGCTATTACCGCCGAAGCTATTAAGTAATATAATATTAATATCGATTATAAAGGTTACCGATATAAAGCCTTTTTAAATACTATTAATAATATACCGCTTTATAAACCTTAATAAATTTATAGTAATTAAGATTTATAATTAATAAAGATTTTTATTTATTAATATAAGGAAGCAGGTTAATATCGAATTTAAAGATATTAAATAAGTTATAATTAAGTTAATTAAAATATTTATTAAAGCTAGCCGGGCGCTATAGTAACTATTATTAACCTATTAATTAAAAATTTTTAAATTAATTATAAATTACCCTAAAGGAGTATTTAATTATATTACTTTAATAAGCATACTTTTATTACTTAAGGGCCTTTACTTTTTAACCTTTACCTATATATATAAAGTAGCTATTATACCGCTGCTACTACTATTAGTACTGCTAGTATAGATAATATTATAAATAAAAGAAACTTTAAGGCGATTATTTTCCAAAACCTTTAATAAGCTATAATATATTATTAGCTTTATAGATAATTAGATAGTAATAAGATATATAGAAAATATTATTATACTTAATAAAAGTTTATTACCTTTAATAATTTGGCCTAGGTTAACTATTACCCGGTAATTTAAAGTTATATATAATAATAATTACTCTTTATAAAAAATATATTAAAAGCTAATAGCTAAATAGAAATACTAATTAAGTATATATTATAAGGCTAATTATTATCCTTATAACCGGGCTAACTTACTATAATAATAGTGCTAGATAATAAAAAACTATTTATATATTAGTTTAATTAATAATAATTTATAAAAATAGGTATAAATAGTAGTTAATAGTAAAGCTACTATTTATAAGCTATTAAAAGAACTTTTTATTAAATAATAACGGTAGGCTAAAAGCGATTAAAATAATAAAAGACCTTTTAATAATAATATTAGCGTTAATTAGCTATAAAAGAAATAGAAAAAAGAGGTAAAGTAAAGGGAAAATAAGTTTAATATAATAATTAACCTATTAATAACCCTTTATACCCTAGGCTTTAAATATAATTAAATATAGCTATAGCTGCTGCTATTATTGCCGCTATTAGGTTTTAAAGAATTGCTAATATTACTATTACTATTGCCGCTATTAATAATTACCCCTTTTATAAGTTAACCTAAAAGCTTATAAAGAAAATATAAGCTTATAATATTATTCTTATTACCGCCTTAAGTTATTAGTAATTAAAAGATTTTATATAGAGAATTTATAATAGAATTACTATAGAATTACTTTTAATTAATTATTAAGAAAAATTAGCTTAAATAGCTATTAAAGGTAATAAGGAAAAAGGGATTAAATCTATAAGCCCTTTATAGAAAAAATAACGTTTAATTTAATAAGAAAAGTTTAGATTTTATTACGCTAGTTAGAAAACTTATAAAGCTATATTTAAAAGGGAAGGAGGATTTTTCTAAGTTTTTTAAAAGTAATAATAGTAATAATAATAATAAGGATCTACTACTGCCGCCGCCGGTATAATAGATGGCAAATAATAAGCTATATAATCTATAAGCTAATATTAAAAATATATAAAGCGATAAGCCCTTTAAATATACCCTAACTAACTATATAGCTTTTTTTAATGCTAAGCTATATATATAAGTTAAGCTATATTAGTAAAAAGGGTTATAAGCTTATTAGCGTTATTAAACTAATCTTTAGCTATAAAAGAGTAATTCGGTAAGTATTCTAATAAGTTTTTAAGCGAGAAAAGCGGTAATTATATATAGAGAAAAGCGTAAATAATAATAATAAGTAGTTTATAAGCAGAAATAATATTTTTTTAATTTATAAAATAGCTATAATTAATTAGAAAAGTATATATATAGAAAGTAGTTTTTATATATTATAAGGCTTAAAATAATTTAGTATATTTACTATATTATAGCTTTTATTTTTAAAATAATATTAACTTATAACCTATTAACTAACTTTTTTAATTATACCTTTTTTCCTTTATCCTATATTTATTAAAAACTTATACTTTCTTAACTCTTTATTATTTCTAATTACCCTTATTTTAATTAATAGCTTTAAACCTTTTTATTAATATTTTTATATAGCGGAAATATCCCTTAATAGCTTTAATATATTAATTAACCTTATTAGTATAAAAGTATAAGAAATTTATAAATTTCTTATCTATATTAAAATTATTTATTTTAAACTAATATTAATATTATATATACTTTTTTAAATTATTAAAATAAGCCTTAATTAGGTTAAACTTAAATAAATATAATAATAAATAAATTAGCCTAATACCCCTTTTTTTAACGGTATTATAAATCCTTTTATTATAATGCTATAAAGCGTTATCTAATATTAAAATAAATTATAAGCCTAGATATAAATTTATTTAAAGTAAAATCTTTTTTTTAAGCTATAATAAAAAAAAATTCTTTATTATATAGCCCTTATATACCGTTATATTAAGCAGGCTATTAATTATAATTGCCGGTAATATATAATAATAAGCGCTTTATTTAAAAAGATTTTATATCTATAATATATATCTAACTAATACTTATTTAATTCTTCTTATACTATCCCTTTTATTAATAGTAAACTTATTATAGAAAATAAATATATCGATAATATATATAGCTTTCGAAATTTAAAAGAGGTAATAGCTATAAAGGTTTTTATTACGTTAATAAGCTAATATATAAATTCTTTTATTTAATTAATTACTTTTTATTAAGGCTTATAAGATAGTTAAAATTAAGCAATCGATATAGTAATAATCGATAAGAAATAGTTATATTTTATTAAGATATATATCTAGCTTTTTAATTAAAAGATCCTTTAGCTTCTATCTTATATAAATTAGATATTAGCCGGGCTAAATAGCCTTATTATAGGAAAAAAAGATTATAAACCTTTAAAGCTTATTATTTTAGCTTAATATTATTTAATTATAATAATAAGGGTATAATTAGGGCTATACCGCCTATAATAGCAACTCTTTTTTAATAATGCTATATAGTTATTTTACTATAGTAAAATTTAGCTATAAGCTATCTATTTAGCGGCGATAGGTTAAGGTGTAAATAAAACTATAATATTTATAACTCGGTTTTTATTAAGCGGTAGCCCCCTATTATAAAAAACCTTAATAGTGCGTTAGTAATAAGGATATTAGTTAAAGTTATAAAATTAGTAAATGCCTAACCCTATCTATAAATTTAGGTATAGCAGTTAGGTTTATGCTAAGGAGCCGGGGGGGGGTAATACTTTACTTATAATAGATAGCATGACCCCTCTAATTGCCGTCGAAAACCCCAGCAGACCTTACTTTAGCGCATAGGGACGGGACCCTTGGAGCAGCCACACCGCCTTCCTAAAACACACTATCACTCAATCATATCTTTAGAGCCTCGGCCGCTGCAAACCAGCTCTAAACCAACATCACCGCCACGCAGCACCGCTCCATATCCAGCATCGACCCCATCAACGGATCAAATCTACCTCAGAATCCACACCTGCACCTCGCGCCCAAACAAATAGCAGACCAGAACCGCACAAAAAAGAGACAATCACGAACAATGTCCGACAACGTAGGCCTCTCCACCCCACGGGGCAGCGGCACCTCGGGCTACGTGCAGCGCAACCTAGCACACATCCGGCCCCGCGACAGCGGCGCGCCCTACCCACCACGCGGCGGCGGCGGCGGCGGCGATTTCGACGCCCCCAAGTACCGCCAGCGGCAGCCGGACCGCGGCATCCTGGAGCACGACCGCAAGCGCGCCGTGGAGGTGGCGGTGCTGGAGCTGCGGGACGAGCTCGAGGACGAGGGGCAGCTGGGCGAGGACGAGATGGACGACAGGTGCGCGGCGCTGCGGGCGAAGCTGCTCGCCGAGGGGGCGCGGCGTGGTGGGGGTGGGGATGCCGGCAGCAGCAGTGGGAGGAAAGGTGGCCTGAAGATGCACCAGGTGCACGAGATGGCGGACCAGAAGATCAAGGAGAGCGAGAGGCTGCGGAGGGCGCTGAAGATCAGCCGCGATTATGAGGAGGGGGGTCACTGGAAGAGGCAGGAGGAGAGGGCGCAGAAGGCGGCTGAGAGGGGGGAGGCAGAAGGGGACAGGGGGCGAGATGAGAGGGATTGAAAAAAGAGCAAGCAGGGGATTTATACGAGACCGGGGATGATGAGACTGAGGATATTGCGGTCGGTCAATTCACGGATGGGCACAAGGCAAGGCGAGGTCGTTATGGGCGTTATATTCGAGGGTCATTCATGCATGGGACGGGCTTGCGAATTCTCACAATGCTGATACTTTATTCTGAAATACGTCTGGTTTTCTTCATTGATTCATGCCATCCTGACTTGCAAATGCTCCCACACGCCCGCCCTTTCCGAGTGAAAGTCAAATTGTAATGCTCCTTACGCCTCCCCAACCCTCCAGTTTCTTCTCCCCAAAGAACAAGAATCTTGCCTACGAAGGCGCCTGCCCTGATCTATCTACCCCACCGGTTCTACTATACCATAAGCTCAGCCGCCCACTTAACGAAGGGGCAGGCCCTTCAGCCTCGTCTGCAGGATATCCAGCTCCAGCAGCACAGCCTGCCCACCTTGGTCATCATTCCCATCGCCCTCCTTCTTGATCCACTCTTCCAGCTTCCCCGCGGCGGCCAGCAGCGGCTCGACGTACCGCTGCTCGACGGCCGCGCCCATGGCGCCAGGGACGACCTCCTTACACGCGTCCGAAGCGAATAGGAAGTAGGCAAAGTTGGCCGCCTGGATCAGGAACGCAGAGTTCTCGGTCCAGTACTCGAGCAGCGCCTCCGTGCCGGCCTTTTCGAGCGCGGACACTAGGTTCGGGAAGATGGCGTACTGCAGCTGCTCTATGCACTGTGTCGTCGCGAAGATGTTGACGTGCTCGCTGGCGCCAGCAGCCTCCTTGGCCTTGCTGGAGGAAGCTTTGTTGGCACCGATGAGTTCCTCACGCAGCCACGTCAGCGCGCAGGCCTTGAGTGAGGCAAAGGGCGCGTTCTCGAGCAGGTCCTCCAGGATCTTCAGCCGGTCTGCGTCGTCTGGATCGTCGTGCAGGATCAGGCCCGCCAGCGTGACGGCAGCGTTGCGGACGTGTATTGAAGGGTGGAAGACAGAGCAGAGGGTCAGTGCGTGGTGGTAGGCCATGAAGTTGGCCTCGTCCTTGGCCGTCTGCGGGGAGATGAGCTTGTTCTCCTCAAGCCACAGGCCGATGACCAGGATCGCCTCAATAGTCGCGGGGTTCTCGAGGATTTGCGACTGCGGTATTTCACCCAGGAAGTTCTCGAGGAGCGTCAGGTGGTCTGGGAAGAGGTACATCTCGGGCGTTGGTGCATCGGCGTCGAAGACGGTTGATGAGAAGACCCAATAAGCCATCAGACATATCATGCCGCCGGTCGAGAGGTCGATATCTGCTGCGTTGGACGCCTCTTCTATATTCGTCAGGGGTTGTCTGTTGACTGGCTCGTTGCAGATGTCATGGATGATGGATTTAGGACATGTGGTAAGGCCAAGGTCCCGTGTGAGTGCCTGATACGACTGTGAGTTGATGCCCCGGGAAAATGACGGCGCTGCCAGGTCTGTCATTCAGTCACTCACCACCAGCTTGCCGACCATGGCATCTCTATTCGACAAATTCTCATCTTCCCTAAAGGCTTGCGTGGCTGTCTTCCTGCCGGGGACTATCTTGTCGGGGCTGTAGAACTCCAACAGCCTCCTCGACCAGGACATGTCGTTGGCACCGATATACGACTCAAGCACGCAGCTGGTAAAGGACAGCAACAGGCGTCTCTGGATCTCATCTTCGTCGGACAAATCCCCGCCGTGGTAAGCCTCCGGGTCCGGGGCGTTTTTGGATGCGTCGCCATCATGGTCCGGGTAGGCGACGTTGACGCTGGATTTCCTCTGGGGCAGAGGCGGGCGTGCCCTCTGGCCAGACAAAGAGTGGACGAGGTTGAGGATGGAGGCAGTCTGTTCCTGGTTGGGCTGGTATGTCTTGTAGACGGTGAGCAGGGTGGAGGCGAGGAAGCGCGATGGGTACTTTGTCCTGATGCGCTTGTGGAGGATGGCGAGCATGCCCAGCAGGGTTATGAAGCGGCGGTTGGCCTCGTCGGCGGAGATGGGCTGTTGCTTCCCCTTTGCCTCGTCGCCGTCGTCCAGGGTGAGGTCCTCGGGCTCATCCTTCTCTGAGGGCACCTGCAGCGCCTCGAGGACCTCGAGGACCTTGATGATACACTCGCGGGGGTTGCCGAGGCGAGCGACGGTCTCGAGAACCTGCTCGGACCCTTGCAGGGGGGCCAGCTTGTCGACAAGGTCCCATCCGATTTCCGAGGTGAGATTTGCATCTTGCAGGATCTCGTTGAGAGTCGGCAGGACATCAGGTGAGAGGAACTGCTCGATGAGGGTGAGGTAGGTGAAGTTGTCTGTTGCTGGAGGCCGCGACTCCTTGAGCGCCTGGATGGCCTTTGCAGTGTCTCCCATGGCGAGTGAGCAGCGTCGAGGGCAGTTGATGCTCTTGGGATATGAGGCAGGGTCTGTTGACGGTCGGGGCAGTGACTGTGACAAAAGAGTTGGACTGGAGATGGGTACCGTTACAGTGGGCGTGACGACCTGGGGCTGGATGAGACGAGATGGGATGAGATGGATGCTTGCTGGCTTGCTGTTGCTGAGTGCCAGGTGCTCGGTTGCTAGATGCTTGGCTTTGGCTGGGCTGGGCTGGTCTGGAAAGGACGCCCGCAGGGTTGGTCAGCCCCGCAGGGAGCTACAGCAGGAGCTCCAGTTCCCAGTCCCAGTCCCAGTCCCAGTCCGAGGCTCCTGCTGGTTGGAGGTTGGTCAAGCGTGGTTAAGGTTCTTTGTTGGTGGGGCAAGGGAGCTCCCCACCTCTCCACAGTACTCCGTACAAGCACCACACACGCCAAAACACGGTAGAGCCAGCTGCAGCAGAGGTAGTTGCATTGGCTCGGTCTGTTTCTATGACGCCATTCCCAGCGCAGAAAGGGTTGGCACCCGCCTGGGCGGTCACCAGGTTTCGACTTGAAACATTGGGCTGACACAACGGCCAACGGGGCATTGCAATAATCTGTCTCCTTGTTTTCCCACTGTCAATCGTAACACGCTAATAATGTTAAGAATCAGATACAGACAGAGAGACACAGACAGACAGACAGACAGACACAGACACAGTGAGATGAGGCATCACGCATCTACATCTACGCATCGTCCTCGTCCTCGTCCTCGTCCTCCTCGTCGCTGCTGCCGATGTGCCGGCCCCGCATCGCCCTTTGAGGCCCCCAGCTCATCCTCTTGCTGGTCCGCAGCATCCAGCTCCAGTGTGACCACGGGTCCTCAGCCAGGCTGGTCATCTCGGCGACGTCCTTGTCGCGGGGCCCGGCGCTGGCGAGCCCGGCCTCGATGGCCAGGCGGGCGTAGCGCACCGCCGTCGACGGGTCGCCCGCGCCGTTCCACTCGATGGCCGCGAACGTGTATGCCTCGTAGATGCTGCCGCTCAGCCGCTCCTGCTCGTACAGGCTGACCATGAGCTCCGCCATCTGCGGCGTCGCCGGCGACCCGGCCTCGTAGTTCTCCAGCTGCTTCCGGATCCGCTTGATCTGCTTGATCCGCGCGTCCGACGCCGCCGCCATCTCGGGCCGCTGCCGGCACAGCGCGCAGCTACACTTGAACCCCCACACGTGCTGCAGCTTGTCCAACCGCCTCTTCCGCGTGTTGATCGGGCTGTCTCTCGTTAGCCATTGCCATGCTTATGCCTGCCTTATGTTATGCTGGCTTCGGTATGTACTTACTCCATGTATGTAAGGCTGATCTCCTCCCCGATCTGGATCGGACGTGTGGCGTGTATATGCTGCGCCAGCGTTTCCGGGTCGAAGTAGTAATCTGCGTTTGGCCGGCAGTCATGGTTGAATCGGGAGACTGTTTCTCTGGTCAGTGGTCGCGGCCGGTGGAGAATTGATGAGAAGGGTCATGACTAACTTTCCGGGAACACCACGTAGAGGCCATTGGAATTCTCGTCCTCGACATCAACATCGAAAGCATTCGTCCGCAGGATCTTGTCAACCCGCTCAATATGCCCGGTCGCGCCGTCATGTGTCGACAGGTTCAGGAACCTCCCGCGCAGGTCCGACGGCAGGTAATCGATGGCTTCTGCCTGCAGGCGTTGCATGTCGGGCTCGGGCAGCTCGTCAAACATGGCATAGTCGATGACTATGGCCGCTGTGAAGGTCATGATGTGGTCGCCGCGCTGGAACGGCTGCGTCGCCACCACGCCCATGTCCTTGCCCGGCACGTGCACCATCTTGAACCTGGCCACTTCCGGGTCCTCTTCCTTGTTCTCATCCCCGAGCAGCGACGGGTCCGTGAAGCCCGGCAGGTTCGCGATGTAGTCCGCCCGGTCAGGGCTCGTCAGCACCGCTATGCCCCTGCCATTGGCGAAGGTCGAGCTGATGAAGATGCAGTACTCTGCTGTGCCGTTCGCCGTGCACGAAGACGCTCTTGTCCACGCCCTGTTTGCCGGGCTGTGGCTGTCTCCTGGGAGGTATTTGGTGATGAGCGTGTCATTGGAACACACCGGGGTGGAGAGCAGCGGAAAGGAGCGTGATAGTGGGGAATGACAAAGGCCGGCTTTGTGCATAGGCGTCGAGATATCGTGGGCAACCGCCAGGGGCGCTGCACAGAGCGCGAACCAACCGAGTAGAGTCATGATGCCGTTTGGTGTATCACGATGGGGAGCTATATGTACAAGAAGGAAAGTGGGAAGCGAAGCAAAACATTAAGCGCGTATTCTTCTTTTATTGAAGAAGAAGGTTGAGTTTAAGCTTCATCTTCCCGGACAGGAGACGTGGCCATGGCCTCCAGGATTCACGGACAGTGGCCACATGCGATCATCAGAGACGGAGAACCAAAGGCCAATGCGCCCAAACAAGCAAACCTTTCTCTTCTTCCGTTCCCGCGGCGCCAGGGCAAAAGCTACCCATGCCCCTACCTTGGCCCAGTTCCGAGTGAGACGTTGTCGCTTGGATGTTTCATCAACGATGCGGAGGAGCGATAAGGTGGTTGAAACAGCCGGATAAGGCATGTAGGCTGCGGTCTCAAACACACACGAGCAGCCCCCTCCAAGGAGTCAAAGGCCAACGGGGGGAAACAACGGGGGAGCAAAAATAGGACTGGCTCGGCTAATTTAAGGCCAGCCACCCACACCATTTGAGACCCTGGGGGTCGAGCAAGCAGCTCTGCATCAGCCCTAGACCTGGCAGAAATAGTCTCTCGAACACCCTCCACCCCGGCCGTAGTGGTCCTCGGATCTGTCTGGCACTGGCTGCCTTGGCCGCTAGCGGCACTAGTATCAAGCTTGTTACAGAACCACGACACAGGACGGTCCTAAGACGAGACGCAAACACACATGCATCGAGCCTAGCCCAGGGCACCAGTGTAGCTATCCCTGGGCACGTCTTGGTCGTGACAGGTCTTGGCATTGGACAATAATGATTGGGGCAAATTATTTTCAGTCCTGAAAAGGCTGCAGTTGTTTAAGAGGAACAAATCCGCGGATGAGTAGGATGAGACCATGAACTTTCAAAGTAGTTTTTGTTGATATGGGATGACCGCATCAAATCAAGTACCCATGACCTGAAAGCCAGGCCATGACATCTTCAGTGTCACGTTCAGCCCAGCGTCGTCTTACCTCCATCCGCTCCAACTTTTGATCCAGAACCTGTTGGTATGCCTTCGAGTCGCGGGCCTTGAAATAAGCTCTGACATCAGATATTTGCTCCCCAGTGCTGAGCCCATCGAGAACGACTCCAAGCACCACGCATCGTAGATCCACCGGAACCGAGGTCTCCAAGCGGCCCCAGTTCTCTTTCATCCAGCCCCAAAGCTTCACAGCTCCATGGCCCGAGGAGCCTATGAGCCATACCAAGATATGCAGCTATCCAAAACAGAAGTTGGTCAGGCACTCCCATTTATTCATCATGGTCTCATTTCCAGGGTGACTGACGTCTTGGTCTTTGACATCTTTCGTGAACGCAAGTTCGAGGACCCATGTGACCAGCTCCCCCGTGCTGGCACGGCCTAGACATTCAAGAGCCAGGTACTGCTCATCCTCAACAGGAGACGTCTTCCAAAGATGCAGTAGCTTTTCAAGCTCTTCTCTTCCTCCAAACTTGGCGACTATACCAAATACTTCCCGTTCCAGCGAGGGATGAATCGCCTTTTCGTCCCCGCCTACCCGTCGAGCAAACATTTCGCGCGCTGCGGCGATGACCCTGGTACCTTTGTTATAACGACATTCAAAAAGTCTGAATGCCTTCAGAACCTCTGGGGGAGGGGGGGGCTTGGTGACTCACTCCGCATCCCCAGCCATACCAGCGCTACTAAACATGGACGCTTTGAAAGACACCATGTCGACACTGTCCTGATCCGACATCTTCCAACCCAGGTCATGACATTTGTTTCCAATGATGTCTGCGGTAGCCTTTCTCAGCGCATTGGTTATTGAGACGTCGTGGAATTTGAAAACCGACTGAACAGCCCGCAGGTTCCGGTCAATCGTCTCCCAGACGAGGTAGTCTTTCCGAGGCACCAGACCAAGCGACACGTCCAGGAGCTCGCTGGTCTTGTTTCTTCCCGCAGCGACCAGTGCCTTCAGATCACAGGAAAGACCGATGCAGTCCCGCAATGTCAGCCTGTCATCTGCTGCTGCCTGGATCAGCTTCTTCAGGTGGCTGGTTGAGTATGATACCCGGCAGAAGGAGCTATGATCTGCGTTGACTTTCAAAAAGCTTGTCTCCAGATTATGAACGGTTAGCTCCCTGGCGTTGAAGTCGACCGTCTGGATGCCGCTGTCAGTCCGGATCGCGAGACGTAGGGGATACACACCATCCAAGGCTTGCCCTTCCAACTGACCACCAGGGCTGGATAGAAATCTGTCCTGGCGAATATGAAGGGCCGTAACTCCCTGGGAATCCTTTTTAGAGACCTCGCTTACGATAATCACTGGATAACCAGGTCTCTTGGTCCAGACTTGCATCTTCTCGTGGATGGACTCGGTTGTAGCTTCTTCCAGCGAAGCCCAGAGATCTTCCGACGTGGTGTTCTTGTAAGAATATCGCTCGAGGTACAACTTGATGCCCTTCAGAAACCTGTCCGCTCCCAAGTCATTAGACAACATCATAAGTATCGAACAGCCCTTCTCGTAGGAGATGTCGTCGAAGACCTGCTTTACTTCGCTGGCATCCTGGATGTCCATCTCTACCGGGTGGCTTCTGTTTAATGAATCGAGTTCAAGAGCCACTTAGAGGGAGCCAGAGGTGTATTTATCCCAAACGTGCCAGGTGGGGAACAGGGTGTCGGTGGCCATCCACGACATAAGTGTTGCAAAGCCCTCCTTCAACCACAACCCGTCCCAGTATTTCATGGTGACCAGGTTGCCGAACCACATGTGCGCGAGCTCGTGGAGAACAGTCTCCGCCACGTCCTGTCTCTTCTCCAGGGAGCTGCCATCGGGGTCCAGCAGCAAGGTGTTCCTCCTGCATAGGATTAGGCCCCAATTCTCCATAGCGCCGCCGGAGAAGTCGGGGACCGCCCCAAGGTCCAGCTTCGGCAGCGGGAACGGGATCTCGAACATATCCTCGAAGAGTCGCAGGCCCTTGGCTGCCAGGTCCAAAGCAAAGGCAGCCTCTCTTGCGCTACCCAGAGGGCAGATAATCGATATGGGCACTTGGGTTCCAGAGTCGACTTGGGCGAGTGGGCCGGCCAACAGGGCGACTAACTGTGGGTCTGTCAGTTTAAACATTCCCACGGAATAAATAGAAACTGATTTCAACCCACGTAAGTCGACATCCGGGGAGTGGTTTCGAAGACGACCAACTTTTTGGACTGCGGTAGCGGGAAAGTGTGTTTGATTGGCATGTTCGACACGCACAAGAATGATTGATCAATAACAGCAGACATGCGAAACTCTGCTTTCATGTCTGGCTCATCGAAGCACGGAAAGACCTTTCACTATTAGCTTCTCCCGTGCGCAAGGACAGCTGTGAAGCCGTGCTTACCTGTCTGGCATATGTGGGCTCCATGTTCGTCGTCGCAAGGAAGTACTCGGTATTTTCGGACGTGTAGCTAGATTGATAAAAGCCCTCGAGGTCGCCCTTGAACTTGCCGGTATATGTGAAGCTGATCTTGATCGCCTCCGAAGGCAGGAGCTCTTCATCCACAGTGAGTTCCACGGTCTCGTTCGCCTCATCATAACTGTGCCGGCGTTAGAACGATCGAGAGTCACACAGGAACGGAGAAGTGAGACACCTGATGTGTTCAAGATCGACCGCTAGCGTAGTACCTCCGTGCTCAACTGTTGCTGCCGAAATATTGATGGACTTGGAGTGCAACTTGATGGACGACGTGTGGCTTAGTACGTCGCAGCTGTGCGGATTTGTATTAGAACGCCGTCGCCTGCGTCTTGGGTCTGTCATACTAGTAGAGAGGAAGACCTACTAGATGATAGTGGCCCCACTGAATGAGTTTGCTTGGAACTTGGGCTCCAAGCATATCTCATACAGGGTGGGCTTGAGCAGAGCGGGGAGCAGTCTCCTCTTGGAGCCTGCCATGGCAGACAAACGGCACGAACTGGCGATTGATGATGCGGTACCAATTGAGTGCGTCAGACCCTCTTGGCTTAGAATAGGTTATCGAGTGAAGCAGTTCTCGGATCAAAGATCACATGTAGCCCCTCTCAAACCCCCGCACACGGTGAATACTCAAGAAGGCTCGGTTTTCAGCTGGATTTGTAAATCACGATTATCAAGACAGCTATGTGACGTCTCAAGTGCTGCTACGGCTTTCTTCTATATTATCTCAGGCCGGTGGGTATGTGACACAAAAAGGACCGTGACAAGTAAGTTACGATGTCGGAACCGAAATGATTGTAGAATGAAGCACTCTCTGCCAAAAGGTGACGTCAGATTTCGAGGAGTCGAATCAAACGCCAGGTTTATTACGCATGTGAGACGACCAATAATGCCATGGACTATCTGCAGGTGAATAGGTAGGTGCTAAATCGATCGTCACGTCTCGGGGTTGCAAACAAGTCATCAACTCTGGTCAACTCTGGCTTGACCATGTGTTGTATTTCCCAGTGGACTACATAGCCTAATTAACGACTCATGCGGTCCACACCTGCGGAATTACTGTAAAGCCAGCCTCGAGTTCAAGAACCTCGAACGTGTGCTTGAGCTAAGCTTTGCACCGAGTCCGTACGTCTGTCCCAAGCAGCCCCACAAGAAAGGCTGTGCATGTGTGCTTGGCCATGCTCGTCGGCCCTGTACACAGAACTGTCTTGAGACCCTCGATCGGAGGCATTATGATCAAGTAATAGGTTCGCTTGGCTTGTACCATCCAACTCGGTGGGAAAGCAATCCCGCCTTTCAGATCCACGCCCCAACGGATCGCACTGTGCTGTGCTTTCTAAGTCGTTGTATATGCCCGTTTTGGCGCCAAAGAGGCGGTGTTTCTTCTTTCCCCCCTTTTCACACGAGCTCCTGAACGTGTGTTGGCCATTGTTAGGTAAATGGGGGGCGATAACTGATGCCGGAGAGGACTTGAAGATGAAACAAGCAACTAGGAAGGCTGTGCGGGAGAAATCCTTGATCAGCTTGAAATGTAGCTTGGTACACAGAACTCTGAAGCTTGGAGATGACCAGAAACTTGCAATGTATGTTAACAATTGAATGCATTTTTAGGACTCACAACTGAAAAGCTCCATCTGCATCCAGAACCAGGTCCACGGGAGATTTTGACGTTGAGAAGAATCGCTTGAAACGCCGCCATAGCTACGAATCATAGCAATGGCAACAGTAAACAGCGAAGACATGAAAACTGCTGAAAGACACAGTTTCTGCCTGATTTTGATTTGTAGTCTCCACACGTTCGCGAGAGGGAATATGATTACTGTAATTGTAGTCTTGTCAGCCAATGTCGATTAAGATAACGACCGACCAACGCATGAGAAAACGGTGGTTATGTCATACTTAACATATCATTGAAAGCATCAATAGCGGAAGACGCTTGCATTTCAGTTCGTGAGAGTCGTATATACGATGACGTGGTGCATTTTATCGAAATCTCCTGCAATTCGGCGACTGTGCATTGGTAGTTCATCAACCCGAGGAAGGCAGCGAGGGACACGACGGTGCCAGCGACCACGACCCACCATAATTGCCGGTATGGTCGACCCGCGTCACTCATGCGGAAAATATGACGGTAGAACAGAAGAAAGTTGAATTTCACGCCCCAGATTGCAACAACGGTGATGACATTCGCGGCAGTAAGGGCGCGCAGTCCTCTGGAAACATCCTCGGCACTCGACGCAGAGAGTTCTCTCTGCTCATCCATGGCCTCCTCAATAATATAGGTAAAATCCAGGTAGAGCTGACATGTCGTGGCAGCGGCAAGCTGCAAGCACAAAACGAAGAACATGATGTAGTCTTCCCAGTAGAGCTTCCCAGGATTACTGGTACGCGATGAAAACCAACGGATGAAGATGCGGCCGCTGAATAGGATAACACATAGCGCAAAAAAGGTCCAGGTGATGGCCTGGAAGCATTATTTGGATTAATGAGATAGTTCTCAACATATCGCTTGATTTTGCAACAAGAATGGGGCATGAAACTAACCCGGAAGAATTGCAGCGACATGAGCTCTGCCATGTTACTTAGGATTCCAGTGACGGCACTCATTTCTTCGAATTCTCAGTGAGGTAGGAACTTGTCCTTATCATTCGAGAGACGCGGAAAGCTTTTAAGGCAAACGAAGTCGAGCTGCGAGGTCTCCAGGTGAGTTCCATATGAGATAAAGTACGCATTTTAAGAGTCAGACCAGGGGAATGACCATCCTTTGTAGAAGTGAAGCTCTCACTCCAACAGCGTCGAAAAAGCTACGTCAGTCCTCAGAGGTAATCAAGCGCTGCAGGACTAATAGGTCGGCAGGCTAAGGGCGCCGAAGGGCAAGAAGGGTTTACAGCCAAGAGCCCTGCGTGAGTGAGATGATTCAGAGTCGGGCTAACTGCTAAAGAATCGAGTGGTCGAGGCCGCTCAGCTATAGATCGAGGCGCGGGCGGTCTACAAGTGAGCAGACGGGTGTACTTACGGCTTGAGGAAGTGAACAGTGTCTAGCGAATATAACAGCCACAAAAAACGTCATGTCAATGTAACGTAGAGCGAATTTCTGTACTTAGCACGAAGGGTGAAAAGTGCGACCTGCAGGGTCTGCACTGCCATTGTACCACCAAGGTGGCTTGCGGCAGGTCATCACTCGTAGGCACCTTCAGGGCGTACGTGCTGCTTCCAAGCTTGGCAGATGCTGACAACTATTCTAACAGCCTGTACGGAGTACTGAAAGACCTGTATCTATAGGTGATTGTATCATTCCAACACCGAACATTTCACCGAATTTTGTCTCCAGGCAGACAGATTACAACAATTACTCGCATGGATTCCACATCCGGTCGACATCTCCTTGGAATATCTAGCGGATTAATCCAACGCAATGGGCAGAGAGCACATTGTGCCACCCGTCAATGTCTGCGGAGTTTAGCAGGCAAGTGGGCCCCGAGCGGACCGTCTAAACAGCACGACCGCTGGCGGAGCGTTTAGAAAACGGGGCTCCAAACTCCGCCGGCGTCCATCCGGTCCCTCCGACATCTCAACCACTACGGCGACTTTACTGGGGACTTACCGACACCGCAGTTTCATCACTCATGACAAAGTGAAACTACGCAAAATTAGCGTCCAATTAGATTTGCTTTCAGTTTTGACGACTGAGAAATCCCGGTAAAAGTCTGTCTCAGTCATTTTTCCGGCTTCCTTCATCCTCCGAGAGGTGCCCAATGTGATCTTAAACGATACGTTCTTCTTATTTGACAAGACGATTCCACATGTTCTTGGAGCAGAGAGGCGAGACCAAATATTGTAACAATTTGTCAATGCCCGCACCCTACTTACATACTCCAACTCTAATGCCCCAGATCTTCCGGAGAAGTCCCGACGAAAGAACTGTAATGCCTGCGTTTGGAGCAAACGCCGCTGCGACAAGCGGACAACGCGGTGCACCCGCTGCGCAGAAAAGAATCTCTCCTGTGTCTATCAGAGCCTGGTGAGATGTTCAACGAGTATGTTGAAACAGTACCTTTGGGGAATATACCGACAATTTAGAGGAGTTCAAGGTCCTCGTAGATAGGCAAGCTCTCATGATCTGTGTGAGTAATTGGGCAGCTGGTCGCCGACAATTGAGAGCGATTTGCCCTAGTGATACTCGACGCGGCCTGGCTTACCCGGAAAATCTTCCACAATAGTTACAAAGGAATCTGGTCCCGCGTTGCAACAAAGGGAAATGTTATTTATGGATACGGAATAATTGGAGCTATGCGTCGCATTTGTCCTCACTCCAAAGAAGACATCTCTGGGTCTACTTATATACAAGCGATGTTCGTCGTTGGGGTTTCTGCTCTGTGCTGCCATCCTTGGTCCATTTTAATCACATTCGCTCCGACACATTCATTTAGCAACACATACAAGCACACCTAACATCTAGGCAAGCCTAACGCCTTTAAACCTCACTCAATATTTCAACTCTCAAATTTCAGAACAATGCAAACAATACTCCGCCTGATGCTCCTGGCCCTGTCGCTTGTCCACATTCCTCTGGTAGCAGCGAAATGCGAACATTGTTTCGACAACACGGTGCGTGGATGCACCAGCGAGGGCTTTAAATCACAATACTATACATGCAACAAACCGTCCGCAGATGCGTATGTAACATCATACTTCACCTGCGATGGTGGATGCCATATTGTGGACGGCTTGCCTCGCTGCAACAATGGAAAGTTCGAAATAGATGCTGTCTCCATCGTTTTGGACAAAAACTGTCCTTGGGGACTAAGGAATGTGCACGGGAACAGGCCGTTTTAATTCACAGCATAGGTAAAGTCCAGGGTGGAAAAGTCCACCCTGATTCTTGTTCTATTCAAGCTCTTTGTTGCAGATTTCTTTTCTAAAGAAATGTGCACAAGGGGCAAGACGTTATAAATTAAAATTATTTCACCGGCATATCCTTGGGCGAAGCGGCAATGATCGCATTCCTTATGACCCCAGAAATGCTTTTTCATTTTGACTGTAAGACTTCAAGGCATCGATCATATCTTGATTCTTGGATCTGTCACGTTTTGAATTCCCCTCATTGGATCTCTAGTACGCGTTCTAGCTTCATCAAATCCTTATTGCCTCGTCAAAGTGGCATTGTCACAGCTTTGCTGTACCGCCGTGAAGATGGTGGCTACTCCTCGTAGTTACTGTCGGCCACTCGTTGTGGGCGGTAGGCACATTATCAATAGCCTGTGTATTCTAAACTACTTAGAAACTTTTCAATGCCTCCTTTTTTTTCTTCCCCCTTCAATCTTGGGCCCTCATATTCTAAGTGTTCATATTTTTGCTGCTATTTTGTGCCTCTGAAGAATTGATCACTTTAGTGATTTAACAGAGACTTCACATGAGACTGTAAATAATATATCGGACTGTTAGGACCTATGAGTACACATCCAACCTCACTGCTCCGGTTACATATACACCGTCTTCGACTCACATCCGGGAAATTTGGTGATGATCCGAGTATTTAATCTAGAAAGATCCCCTTCCCCTTCTAAAAGCATCTGACTGCAATGCATCGTATGATTGTAGCCGCCGATATAGCTATCCACCATCCCTTTAGCTCCCAGCGCCCGGTGAAGCTTTCTCCACATGAAAACACAGTGTGCTCGATGGTACTCGAACGAGACGAACAATGATTCCGCTTCACCCATAAGGACCTCGCTCTTGGGAACTTCCTGGGATCCGGCCGGGTCGGCGAACCACTGCCATGGTCGCATTGTGTCAAAATCGCGGGAAAGTTCTTGGTCGAAACAATGAGTAGGAAGCCAGGAAAAGCTCATGATGTCGAAATGACAGCCAAGTGATCGAGCTTCGCCAGCAGAGGAGCCACAAGGCGCAATTTGCTGTGATGGTCCCCGGTTGGAAGTGAATATGAACACAATGACGACTGCTGCTGCTGCTATAAAAGTCACGCCAATACCATACGACAAGTGTCGACGGTGGCTGTTTGTAATAGTAACCGGTGAAGAGAGCTGTTTGCTCTGCAGGTCTTCGTCGCACGGGAGGGCTGAGTATGTCGACGATGGCCCATGACTTGGACCAGTGACAATGCTTCTAAGGTTGATTTCTAGCATCTTGAAGGATAGGGAAGAAGCAAGGGGAAGAATTCTGTCTGGCTTGCCACGGAGCGCTGAGTAGTCTGGAACTTGTCTCGGACAGACAACCTTGGTGATTTTGATGTTTCACCCTGACCGCTGTTGATAGTCCGAAATCTTGCCGGATTTATGACACTCTGTACTCTGGTGACCACGCCTCGTAAGCACATGCCTCAGCACGATTTCCTATATAAGAAATCACCCCACCGACCATGACAAATCCTGAGATCACAGCAGTTGGTACACTAGTTACCGCGTGAGCACTAACACATTGTGGTGTAAACAAAGTCTGCAGGCTGCGGTTTCACCAGCAACTAGTTTCGCAAAGCCTTGCGCCCATTATCGCCAAGACACTGCACATATGCAGGCAATTAATTTCTTTGGAATATTTGAGGCTGAAATCTCTGGTTTGGACCAAATTGATAGTATTTGAGGACGGCGACCAACAAGCCGCGAACACGAATGAGGGCTCTCTGGAAGAACAGGGTGGTTTGACAAGGACGCACGGAGGATAGGGGTATGAGTAAGTATCGCGGCCTCAACCCTTGGGAAGGTAGTATTGTCAAGGTCTTTTTGTATCGAAAGCAACAGCCTAGGCAGACTCCGTTGGATTCTTACTAGGTGATTGGTCCCATCGAAGCCGAGAAGGAATGGCAGGATCTACGCGATTGAAGCAGAAGGGCAGGCCCGCCATCACGTCTTGTGCGGAACATAGCGCTGACAAAAGTCCGCCAACGGGACATGTTCAGGTTATCAGGTCCTGCCCCACTCACGGCAACTCTGCTCCGATGAAACTACATATGGGGAATTCGAGAGTTGGGTAATTCTCAAAGTTAGGTCATCTTTTGCGCTCACATACCGTTCCTGCCAAATTCACGGGATCAGGAGCCACGAACTTCTCTACACATACATTTGTATACCTTTCTGCCACTAAAAGATGCTGGGTCCTGAGAGTCTGAGTGCACTGGACTCATCGAGAACGACTGGAGAAGAGGATGTGGATCAGAACAATAGTGATCCCAGTGCGCGGCGTCGAATTCAAAATAGAATTGCTCAGCGCAACTCTCGTGAGCCTCAATATTTACATTGATTCAACTCTGGTTCCATGATTCACCAGGTCACTGACAAAATTGTTCGACGTCTTGCACAGGTCAACGAAAAGCTGCACAGAAGAGAACATCTCAAGATCCCGAAAAAGATCCTCAACATAGTCACTGTCAGCAATGCGGTGCCAAAGCGGGCTCCCGTACAGGTCCTGATCACCCAACACCACTGATAGCGCACGAGCGTTCATCAACACCGCAGCCAATGTTGCAAAATGCCCTGGTATCTCCGATCACACCCACTTCATTTCCAGGGCACGACTTGGGCTTTCTCTATGACTTTGAGTTGGAGCAAGATTGTACTTCCAATCCGTCTGTCCAACCGGCTTCGAAGTCCTATGAGACAATAGCCCCTGATTTAGGCCACCCCTCAGCTCTGAGCCTTTCTCATCAAAATCAGAAACCGGTCGTGTGCTTGGATTCGGAGAGCGCCATTGCGGATTCTTTCCTAGACTGTACGAGAACAGAAGCAAGAACTCGGAGGAAGACGCCACTGCACGTCTGCGCAGAAAATGGGAACCATAAGATTGTCGAGATTTTACTGCAAGGTGGAGCGGACATAAACGCGCTGGACGCCGAAGGACGCAGCGCATTGCACTATGGGGCGCAGAGTGGTCATGATGAAGTCGTCAAACTACTTTTGAAAAGAAGGGCCAAACTGAACATCCTTGATGACCAGGGCGTAAGTGTGATACACGCAGCGGTTGCAAACAACCACGAGTCGATCGTGCTTCTACTCTTAGAAGCAGGCATCAATCCAGAAATTTGAAAACTGAAATATTTCATCGCTGTACGACAGGTACCGCATCCCGTCTCATCTCAAACGTCGCTGCTACTCCTAACTGTTGGCCAACACTGTCATCTCGCTGTCGTCATTTGTTTTGCAACCCTGGGCGTGAGCAAAGCATACACAGTCATAAGGAGACGCCTACGCAATGAGCAGAATTGACATTGTATGAGGCTGTTGGCAGAGGCACCGAGCCATAAACACAAAGAAAACACACACACACACAAAAAAAAAAAAAAAAAAAGGGACTTCGTGATGTACTCAAGTTTACACCTGTGAAGCAATCGGGAGATTTCTACACCGTGTTCTCGTCAAGTTGTGTATCACAGAGTTGAATATCAGTTCTTCGCCAGTCGCTAATTTGGAGTTCTACTCATGGATCAAAACGAGATAGGTTTTCCATCGGACAAAATTCCAAGCCTGATATTTGAAAGGTGCGGACGAGCTCTATATATGTTTCAACCTATCAAGAGACTGTTGGCAGTTCCGCTTCCATCTCCGAGAAAGCTTTGGGAGCCTCCGCACCTAACTCCTCTGAACAGCGGGTATATGACCCTATCATCTGGAATTTATCACTCCTTCTAGATGATTCCCCAAGAGGCGTAGAGGGCGTTAGAGATAGCATCGACCGTGGCGGCCTGCTCCTCGTTAAGATCCTCATCTCTCTTGATGACTCCCCAAGAAGCGTAGAGAGCGTTGGAGATAGCATCAACCGTAGCGGCCTGCTCCTCACTGAGCGCGGCACCCTCCCTCTTGATGACCCCCCAGGAGGCGTAGAGGGCGTTGGATATGGCGTCGACCGTAGAGGCCTCGGCAGCTTCTCCATGGGCTGAATAGGGGGTAAGTAGGTGGAAACGCAAGGTTCAGTCACCCTGTATAGTTCGAGGGGTCACTTACGAGCAGGAGCTGCAGCCGCAAAGGCAGCAAGGGACATGAGCGCAAGGCCTGAGAATCTCATGATGAACGGGACGTCGAATATTTGCTTTGATAATAGATTGTGTTGGGGTTGAGATTGTGTCTCTCTAACTGATAAGTCTTCCGTTCTTGAGCTTAATATAACAGCCTTGCGACCATCCAGTTGGACATCTGCCGCCTTGTACTATCGACTGTCACGATTTGTAGATCTGTCAGCAGATTAGGCTGTGACATTGAACGAGCAATATTGACCATTCCCACGCAACCGCACCACACTCGTTGCTACGTAGATAATGGGCTAGTCAAAAGAGGCACAAGTCGACTGTCTCCCAACTCATGTGCTTACCTCATCGACTCTGACAACTCTCACAACAACATGGACTGTCATGCTGACACTATGCAGTCAGCATGGAATTTTGAAAGGAAAGCTGCAAAGTGACAGATTGGCATAGGAAATACGTTTGGTCAAGTTGGACTGGCCAGACGCTAGATAGTTTCGGACAGCCTTTGGTCATTAATGCACTCAGGTCGAATCCACTGCCCTCCAATTCCAACCGTATCTCGTTCGTGCTCCATCAATCTTCAAACAAGCTACATTGAGGTCATGATGGAAACAGACAAGACTCTCCCGTATTACGAAAAGTTCTCTATGGAAGATGAAGCCAACAACAGTGAAAATGACAATTTACTGACAAGTAGCTCATCGGGTGTTATCTCAAGCCCTCGTCGAGGAAACCGGCTTCACATTTTGATCTTATATCTCTGTAACATCGTCTCCTTTACCATTGCTGTCATCCTGATGAGTGAACGGTGGAAACATGGCTCTGACCCGACGGTTGAGGTTTACTGTGAGTGTTCATTCTGCTCTTGAAATCCACGCAACATACTGACATGGAAGAGCAGCTCCGGCAAATGAAGCGGTAGAATATGTTCAGGCCAAGCACTTCCGCGCAGCATTGTTCAACCTCACCGAGTACATGGGATACCCAACCGCTGATGGCAGGACTGATTTACTTTGGAGCAACCTCTACAATTGTGAGTCAGATCTCTTGATTTGCAACAGATATATTTCCGTTCCAGCATAGAATGTTGACCCTATCAATGTAGTCGGAATATCCAAGATATCCAAGGAGCAAGCCGCCAAGCTGCATACACCCACAATAGCAATACCAGGCACAGAGGACTACCTTATTGAGCTAGATGTCTGGCATGAGTTGCATTGTCTCAATGACATACGGAAGGTGTTCTATCCTGAGGTCTACGGCGGTCTTGAGGAGGTCACATGGCCTAACGGAACTATTAACCGCGACACGGACGCATTCCGACATTGGGACCACTGCATCGATTCTTTGAGGCAGACCATCATGTGCCATGCCGACGTTGCGCCGATCCCGTTCCATGTCAATGTCCCAGACAAGAAGGGAATTTTCCCGAGACTGGCTACAACTCACACGTGTCGCAATTTCGAGCGGATCCAAGAATGGGCACAAGACAACTGGGCTGGAGCATGGGACTTCAACCTGAATCCAGAAAAGGCCGAAGAAATCATTGCCGCCAGCGGATTCGACAACGGCCCAGAGGAAGATATCGAATTTCTATGGGAGCTCTTTCCCGGGAACCCATACTTCAAGCACTGGCAAGGCGAGAACACTGACTGAGACCGGAACTTTGCTCGCATACACATGCACGTGTGTTTTTATCGTGTCATGGGCCAAGTCTTATTCAAACCTTGATTGTGGCGCTCGGGCTTTTATATATCAAACCAATACAGAAAATCCCTGAAACTGTGTCTATTCATCATTTTCAGTGCTTTCCGCTCGTTGGGATGCTCAGATCTTATTCTCCGTTCTTAGCAAGATGGCCAATGAGCGCTTTGAGGTACATTGAATCCACACAAGATCAGCTGAGAACATTGGTGATGATTGTCGTAAACTTAGTATCATGAGCCCTGTTTTTGCTTTTCCACTCCGAGACACCTGCGGCCATGGTGTTTATTACCCCAGAATGAAATATTTACTAGGTATTTATATCTGCCTGCTCATCCCACAACATGGACACCGTGTCACCAGCTTCAAGTCTAGACTTGAAGAAGGGCTTTTCTATAGACTTTTCTACCGCCGTTCTCACCGTGCTGGAATCACGACAATAATGAATTACACCTCCTCCGTCAATAATTGGTTCCCCGCTGCTGCTCCGACGGCTGGAGCGCTCGATCGTGTCATCCGCTGTGCATACCACAGCCTGCAAAGACGAAGTGACTGCGTCAGCACTGAAGAGCTACCTTTAGCAGGGAACTGATGAAGACACTACATACCTGTGATATGTAGTCGATGCAATGAACAAGGTGATCTGTCTGCTTGCCAACATTTCCTGTGTCTCCGTGATCATGTGATTGGCGGCTGGGGCTGGTGATGGCGTCCCGCAGCGCCTCGAGACAGTGAAGTTGATGGTACATCGAGATCCCATACAGTTCGATGTTCACACCGTCTGGTGAAACATGCAAATAAGGGCTCACTCTGACGAGATATTTTGCCTCATCAAAAAGAGAAAAAAGGAGGCCAGTGTCTGGCGTAGTATTCTGCGGCATCTTAAAGGTGCGTGATTGTGGACCGAGGACATGATGCTGGACAGGGCTCTCCACCCCTCCGGAACGACATAGCACGTAGTCTCTCCCAATATTCTTCATCACTTCACCACCAGTGACATATATGCCCACTGTCGTCAATGCCAGAATAAAGAGACCTAGCGGCCAAAGAGTTCGTGATGGCCGCTTATTCTCCAGTGAGCCTCGCATGGCACAATACGAACATGTAGGAGACATCGTGAGAGGCGCGCGGGCTTGAATTGGGGTGACTGCAGTGGTGGTCGAATTTGGAGAAGCACCAAGTAGTCTATGGCAACGATGTGCACGCACTGAACCTATCCGGCGCCCCCTGTCAATTGTCAATTGCATACGTTTGTGGGCCCAGAACCTCTCTTTTGCTGACTGTCAGCGTTTCTGCGGATGCTGACATGCACCACCACTGCGTTGATCTAGCATACCTACCTAGGTAGATACATATTGCAAGTGCACTGAAGCTTTAGATGCATAACTGCATAGTTCCTTATTACACACCTAGGTAGCTTCGGATATGGTGTAATGAGATAAGCACACGAATGATCCAGTGAGCTTCGGACTTCTAGCTGTTGGAATGATGTGAGTACCGTAGGGTGCTGCAGACCTTGTCTCCTCACTACTGCAACTTCACAGCAATAATAAGACTTTCTTAAGTATCAGGCGCGTACTCGCTAGGCCCAGGAATTACCCACGGCGTGGGTAATACCCAGGACTTACCCGGAGGACCCGTGGGTAATTGCAGGGATAAATTACCTACGGGTCCTGGGTAAGTCCTTAGGTAATTTCTAAGTAATTTTAAAAAAACTAAAAAAATTAAAAAAATTAAAAAAATATTATTATCTTATATTTCCTTTATAAATAGGAGTTTTAAAGATTAGAATATAGATTAAGATAAAGAAATAAAAGAAATCCCGGAACTTAAATTATAAACCTTTATATATGACGGTACGGCTATATATACTGCTAGTAATAATCGAGAGCGTTCTCGATTATTAAAGGTCTTTTGGCCGTTACACCTGATTTGCTAGTAGTAGTTAAGTGCCGTAATAATAATCGAGAATACAGGTAGGTGACGAGCATATTTACTTAGAAAACTATTCGGGGTGTCGGCGGGCGAAGCTTCCAATGGCTGCGGTACTAAGAAGGGCTATTTATATGATAAAACAGCTTCAGTAAGCCATTTGGAATACCCGTCCCGTTTAGAATTTTCAGGCCTTTTATATAGCGCGTAGGCCGAGAGAAGTATAACCAGGCTGCAGGTAGCCGCTTTGGCTGTAAGGTGGCCTAGAGTTTTATAAGGGCCTTACGGGGGGGTTGTAACGGTACGGCTATATATACTGCTAGTAATAATCGAGAGCGTTCTCGATTATTAAAGGTCTTTTGGCCGTCACACCTGATTTGCTAGCAGTAGTTAAGTGCCGTGACATTATATATTAAGGCAGAAACTTTCCTTTAAACTATAGAATTCCAGTATAGGGGTCTATCGGGTCTAAGTCTATATATTGATTACCCATAGGTAATGGGTACCTATGGGTAATTGCTTATATAAGTGGGTAATTGGGACCCGGGGTCTGTGTATAGGTATCTATGGGTACCTATGGGTGGGTAATTCCTGGGCCTACTACTCGCAGACCTTCAGGATCTTGAATCCACTCTCGGCTGTGAGTCTTTTCCATTCAGCTTTGGTGCGGTCTTGAGCTCCAAGCTGGCACATCATCGTCTTGTCCAAGAACGCGGCTTTCCATGGAGCCTGCTTTTCGGGGACAAGACGGTATCGTCAATCAAGAGGTAAGAGCGTTCTGCCATGGCATCCCCGAGATATCTAAGAATCTCCACCGCCTTGTGGTTAGGCCAGTCATGAAACATCGTTCTGAGCTAATACGCATGCGCTCCTATTTCACTATTAGGGGGAGTTCAAATATCAAGACATTTGATTTTGTGAAGCTTGTACCTTTAATTGGCTGCGGCTTTAAAAACTCGTGAGCCATTGCCTCGATGCCCTCAAATCCTGGTAGAGGCGTCGCTTTGATCTGGTTAACGACTTGTGCCTGGTCTTGAACGATAACCCTTCCCTTAAGGTCAGTGTAAGCTTTCTTGAAGAAGACGCATTATTGGCCCATGGCCCCGCCTTCGTCCACAAAGAGAGGTATGGCGGAATCAGTATTGTGCCCGTGAAGGACTTCTTGGCGAAAATCAACAATGTCGAACCAGTTCGGCATACCATCTCTCAGTGTCGTCATGGCCTTAAAGACGTCTTAGTTAGCATTTATATGACCACAAATGTCAAATTCTTCCGCCATAATTGCTTTCTGGCAAAAAGGAGAGAGCGGACGAGGGCAAAGTCCGTAACACTCACCTGCATGAACACTTCCATCTGACGCGGGTGACCTAGCAGACACGGGAAAGCGCTTACCCCAGTCTTGTGTCCTGAATGCCACGCTGGATGATCCGGGTCTGTGAGATCTTTGTACCCGTTGTCCCGCAGGGACTGTGGAAGGGCTGTGAAGGCTGGGAGCACCGTTTCAGAACTGACGAGGTGAGTCGTCAGCAAGAACCAAGTGCCGTGTACACAAAGCATCGAGTTCTACAAGTACTCAACACCTGCTGAGCAGCAGAGTGTGGTCATCCCCCTTCGTGATGTTGTTTGCTCCGTAGGCATCATCCCCAGGTTGCATGTGTGAGATCATATTGTTGGCCTGATAGAATTGCAAGAGACGTTCTGATTGAAATAGTTAGTCCTGTCCCTGAAAGCAGAATCATGGTCTTTCTGAAAACTGTGTCATACATACTCAAAAGAATGGGGTCGATCTGAGTCTCCTCCGCCAACTCTGCAAGGCTTGTTGTACCGGCTTGGGACGCCAGAGCGCTGAATATTCCCTTCTCTGCACCAATGAAGGCAGCCGGAAGCTCAAGAGGCTGAGCAAAAGTTAGCTAGCAATTGCTCCGTTTCAGGAGTAACTCCTTATTTTCCCTATGGCTTTGATTTGGCTATATAAGTACTTACAGTAGACTGCAGCCTACGCGCGGTGTCGACAGGTATCTCCATCGCATGGCTGAGTTTACGCCCGGCCCCGCGTAGTCTTTGACGAAGCAGGTCATTCTATAATCCAAGAATGCTCTCTGGATTCACATCGCTCTCCAGGGCTCGTCCGTCGGTTTGGTAATCACACCTTGGTCGTTCACCAAAAGCGGCGGGTCTCCATTTCCATCGGCAAGCCTTACTAAATCAAAGCAGTAGAAAAGATTTCAAGTTGGTGTACCGTCTCACTCACGGCTCCTCTTCAGCACGGCCGTTTGCCCTATCTTCAACCTAGATTGACTCACTTTTATAATAGAAGGAATCGAACGTAAAGGAAAGGAAAGGATTGTAAAAAAGAAGACAAGAGAAGAATATATAACAAGGAATAATATATTTAAAGTTTCAAATATTCTATAGGTAATAACTTGTAGAAAGCTTATACGTAAAGTATATTGAAAGGAGTGTGAGGGCTGGGAATGATGCTTGGTGCCTGACAGTCTCCAGCCCAACAAGTGGATCAAGTTCAATGTTGCCAGGAAGAGTCACCCCGTCGGAAGTCAACTGCGTTAAAACACAGAAATCCCTGGAGAGATCATCCCACAGCTGGCTGTCCTACGCAGCATCGTTCTACGAAACGGGGTCAATATTCTATAGAGGTTCAGCGGTACGTTTCAATACGGGCATTCCCCAGAAGTTCCCGCATAAGAGGCTGTTTCCACGGTGGGTCACAAATAAAACTGACCATCAAGCCAGAGACGCAGTGTACGACAACAGAGGAAATGGAGCAACTCGGAGGCAGCGCTCTGGAGTCATGGGAAGATCGGGGTGATGTCGGCGATGAAGACGACGTCACCGACCTGACCGAAGGTGTTGACGCTTTCTGTCTTCGTACATTTCCCGGGCCCCCGTGCTACCCTCTGGCTCTTGGCGATATCATCCGTGGCAACGAGAAGTCCTATCGAATCGAGCACAAACTCGGCCATGGTGCATTTTCAACAGCTAGAGTTAGGCTAGCGTTCGAGATGCAGTCTCAGTCCACAGTGGCTCTTAAAGTCAGCCGAACGCTGACCACAGCTGGAGAGATTGAGTACCGTTCGCATCAGGAAATACAGCAAGCAATACCAGATGCTATCGACCATCACTTGGCCACAAGCTCCTCAGCCTTCTCATTGGCTGGCCGAACAGCTTCAGACTCACACTTTGTAATGGTTCTTCCAGTACGTACTAGGGCCTGATCTCTATACATACTTGTGGTTATGGGGCAAGGGTCCAGATGCCTCAACTCGGATGTACATCGCTAGGGACCTTCTGAGGTCAGTAGCGTGTCTTCATGCTCACAACTTCATACATTGCGTTAATCAAAATCCAATCTGGACCGGGACTGGCTGAGCCGTGACTGACCTGTTTCCTAGATATAAACGACGAAAATGTCATTATGGGCATTGTACCAAATGGAATAGACCAAGGGCCAACTCCCGCGAAACGCTACGACCAAATAGGCCGCCCACGAAAATGGGCTTTGCCCGATGTTGATTTTGTCTGGAGAGCAGGAGAGCTTGTTGCTCCAGTAGACTGGCCATCGAACTTCGTTGCCAAGGCCGCATTCCTTGGGGATTTTGGGCTTGCTACCCGCGCGGATTCTACCGTGGTTGATGACTTTTTTGCCGCCTAATTCATTATGTTCGGCGGAGCTCTTACACAAGGGCTACAGTCCCTCCTTTGGGTCTGATATGTGGGGAGACGCGTGTATTCTAGCTTCAGTCGTTATTGGATTCAGCCTTTTCGGTGGATGGGGTGAATTTGGTACTTTGGATCAAATTGTGGGTGTGCTTGGCCTTTTGTCTCAGTAGTGGGAGGGCGACTTTATTTGGCCCAAGGATGAAGGGCATCCCAGGCTATACGTAAGAACGACCAGTCAAGGATCCCTACACACTCCCTAGCGGCGATGGTAGACCGCTGCAGGAAAGATCTCGCAGGCACACGGATCCAGGGAACGGAACTTCATAGTGGATGTGTTGGAGAAGTGCTTCCTGTATAACCCTTCGGAAAGGACCTCGGGATCACTGTGCAGCAACTCGTTAGCGATGCATCATTCCTGGAGCTCATGTCTATTCATGGCATCGACGTATAACAGCTCGTGGCGTAGGTTGGTGTTTAGCACGATGCACAAAGCATAACAGGAATCTTTTGTAATGTGTGATTTTTTTTTTGACAGCTAGACTATGATTTGAATGAGTGCAATGACCGACCGCAATTTCATGCAATCTCGTCGCCGTGTGAGCCCGTATCCTCATGGTCCTTGAACCAACCGTGCAGCTCCTTGAACTCTCTTGTCATTCGATGGACCTTGGCACCGGGGGGCGCTCTCAGTTTCACAAAATTGTCCACGTCAACGGCATTCTTACCATGCCAATCTTTGAGAGATTCATAATCCCGGCACTTGTGGTCCACGCTGAAGTCAGGGAAAGGGTGTTCCACCCCATCCGTCCACATGTGCGTGTACACGTCGCTGGTGGCCTGGCAGAGGAAGCTTTGGAGCAGATACTCGATGCAGTGGCTCGTATGCAGCTTGTGCATCTTGCTCGTCTGGTTGAAGCCACCTGGGTACGCACTGCCGTAGTAATGCTCGAAGTACACTTCCCGGCGCAAAGTATCGAGACAGTGGATCTGGTGGAAGACATCTAATCGCCCGGCATACGCGTCCTGGCCGAGCCCAAAGCTCTCTGGAAACTTGACCACGTCCTTGGGATCTTTTCCAATAGCTTTCACCTCATCGGCGGTCAACGGTATGAGCCGCAGATCACCAAGCCTATCCCAGGCTACATCGACTGCGTGGCTGGGATCTTGGCGGTAAATACTCGGGGACGAGCCGAGGAGTAATGTTGTGTTTCCAGTTTTTTTCCTAAGGTCCAACTGGACTGAATCTAATACAGGAGCTGGTCAAAACGTCAGTGTGAAACCTCATGGCGGTTCTCAAGTCTTGCTGGGCGACTTACACGCTGTTGATACCCGTCTCAGGGCCGCGTTCCTGTTCCAGTGGCTGTCTTTGCTCAATTGAAAAGAAAACGCGAGGCACAGTATGGAAACAAGAAGGAATGAGCCATTCAAAATCGTCCAGAACATTGGTGACATCGTGGACCTCTGCGATTTTGGTACATCCATGGTAGTGAAGTTGAGGATTAGAATCCCAAATCTAGGTACAACGGGATCCTCCAACACTGCACCATGTATTTGGTATGGCCGTCAGTGAATTGTGTCTTCAACGTTGTTGCAAGCGCTCCATTGACTGCCGATAAATTCTAGGCAGCAATGCGCAAATCCGGGGCGATACTTGGGGCAGGGATCTCCTCAAGTCCTTCTTAATTCGTCGAACGTCCCTTCCCATTCACAGTGTCTAGATGTCAGCAGGGTCAGCGACTGTCAGCACCTGTAGGCCGCTTGGGGTGGCTTCCTCGATAATTTCGCGATTACGAAACAGGTGCTGCATCTACGGAAAAACACGTGCCGATAAGTAGGTTGCTGTACCTAGGTACCGTTGGGGGCGAGCTGACCTTGACGTTCCCCGACATGCCAAACAAAAACACATCCATTTCACCTCCATCCAATAAACACGTGCTGGCAGGCAAGATGGCGTCGGACTCAAACGACAACAACAAGCCCCAGGAACCCAAGTTTGAGTGGGATTTCGACGTGCCCGACACACCATTCTGGAAGGGCATCGACTTCCGCGTCGCGCGTAACTTCCTTACGTGCTACGAGCCCAACGAACTCGAAACAATCCAATTCGACGCCACCCTCACCGAAACCCAGCGGCTTGAGTTCCTGCTCTCCCAGCTCCAATCCAAGCTCACCACCCGCCAAGCTGCGGTAGCACCCGAAAAGCTTCACGTTGCCGACCCTGTGATTTGGCAGCGCTTACTGCTCGGCATTGAGACTCTGCAGAAATTCCTTGGTCTTTTTGAAGACGAGGCTGAAACCATCCGCACGATGCTCTCAACAATGGAAGGTGATGCAAGGGTCCCTTGGCAGAACATGCTGGCTGATCTGGACATGCGTAATGGCAACTTCGCCGAAGCCGAGGTCTTGGCCCGCGAGGTACTGCCGTGGATGCAGAATCACGTCAAGCTGGGCGTTGACTCACCCCAGGCTTTTGGAACCACGCGGATGCTCATAACGAGTCTTTGGAGGCAAGGAGGAGGCAAGAAGGACGAGGCCAAGGGTCTGATCAAGGAGACTTCTGCGCTCATCGAGGGGATGACCGAGAGCAAGTTTGCCAAATATCAGGATGAGGAGCGTCAGATGTTGGTCGACCTCGAGGCTGAATTACAGGCGACAGGTGGATGATTCGGTATAGTGACCAATCTTGGGAGAAATGGCACAAGACCAGGGTCGATGAAGTAATTCACCCTAGAGACAACATACGTCCAAATGCATCAGACCCTGTTCGACTATGAGTCACCCCTGCCTCCACCGTGCGTAGTTGTCAGCGCGGCTCTATCACTGTACATGTAATTCATCGAAATGCTCCCAGCCCGTGTCCCATACCCCGTGCGTCAAATGCTTGGTACCCGTCAGACCCAGGTAGGTAGACCCTAGGGACTTTGCGGCCTGAGTCCTGTTTATCCTTGCCCAGTACATGAAGCACTAGCCTCGGCAACGTGGGCGCACAGGCAGCTATGATGACGAGATCGGTTTCAATGCTAGGAGATGGGTCTCAGTAAGTGTACGGGCACAACGACAACATGGCAGTGGAAGCTTACTATGTGGTAATTCTCAAAGAGAACAAACCCCATGTCACGTCTTCGACCGTGTTCTGGTACAGCTGGGTTGTCTTGATGATTGCCGCAATCATTGCACTGACTAATATAAGCTTTGGTCGACATCGTGACAACACCAGCATTGAGTCTCCACATACAAGAATCCAAGACCCATTATAATCATGATTGCAATCTTGCGCGACTTTCTCATCTGTAAGTTCCTGACCACAGTGACAGGAAATACAGCCAGGACCAAATCAGTGAATGCTGACCAGGCTTTGCGTTTGAAACACATGTATTAGCTCAGGTGTATTTGCATTGGAAGAATGAGAGACTTACAGCCGCCCACGTATGTGACATTTTTCAACACATAGCTAGGTAGACACTTCCCAGGGGCCCACGGATGCCAGAGATGATCAGGTGGATTGCATTGAGCAAAGAGCATGATGAAGGCGAGTGTAGAGGTGATGAAGAGGATTGCAATGACCGAGTATAGAGCATATACACCCCGTTTCGTGGTGCCCATCAAACTGATGATGAGAATAACGACAGCCAGCTTCGGTAAGCAGTATGCTGCTATACCGACAGGCTGGAGGATGGTGGCGTAATATAGAGTGTGCGTTATTTGTTCTTGAGACAAGTAATAGATGTGCCGGCCGAGACCGTGGGATACGGCCGCGGAAGATAGCGAGATCGTGGTGATGTTCAGTAACGCAGCGATGATTATGATGAAGTCATCCCATCCTGGTGAACGGAGAACAAGAACCCTACTGCATATCCGCAAAGCGACGAAACAAGTCGCAAGAGCAGCCCCGAACCAGCCTATAATGTCGATGATGTAGCCTCTACTCCATCAGGAGGAGGTTCCATGCTGGGCGCAGAGGTCATAAATGATGACGAGGACCAGGCGAAGAGTGTAAGACAACTAGTTTAATGAGAACTCAACGAGAAAACTCCGACTGCTGGACATTATGGGGGCATTTAAACCGCATTGTTGGGAGCCATCGATATTCAATTGCTTTGAGGATGGATGGTATCTACACAGACATCAGGTAGCAAAGCAACGTATCGGTAGGATCACTGCATATCCAGCCCTGCGGACCAACTGCATAATGCAATGCAAACTGTGGGCGCTGTAATCATGGATGTCACTGTACATAGGTAAACAAAGCTGAGCTGCATGCTTAGAAAGATGTGGGGATGTAGCGGTGCCCACATGACCTACAGTAATGCAATTTGTGTCAGGTCCCTTGTATTCCTTACATGATCTGACTGGACAGGCCGGGGACACTTGTCCGTTGGCACGCAATGCATGGTGCCTATGGATCATTGTGCCTTTCAAGTGATCTACTGAGCCTCACTGTTGACGTGACCAACGTCTGAAAATCTGAGTCTTCGGAGTGGGTCCCGAAGCGTATCCACGAGATAGCAGGAAGCTGTGCCCCGCAGGTAGGGGAAGAGGTCATAGGCACCTCGAGTTACCTTGCAATTCCGCGCAGCCGGTGGTACCTACACCTGTCTGCCCACCAAGGGGGGAAAACGGCCGAGAAACTGGTCGATAATAGACCCGGTGAAAGAAGCCGTGACTTCCGCAAATCCTCCGCCGAGTAGCCACTTGTCCAACAGGTGTGGGCGGATGTGCTAACTAGCGAAGATCGGGGAAAAGGGACGCGACCACTTAAATCCACAGTCTGGCTGGGGGTGGCACTGGCAGGGTGCCTATATATAGTCTACCTTGGTAGGTAATGTTCTAGGCAACTCTGCATAACGCGAATCATTCCAGCAATTTGTCTTCTTTCTTCAACATACCCACATACAATTCTCAGAGTTTTCATCATGTCAACCTTCTCTAAGGACAAAATTGCGGAAGTCTTGAACCAAATCACATCCAATGGCAATGGGTTCATGAATGATGACCCAGGCTCACGAGAGAAGCTGTTGGCAAGCGCTCGTGAGCTCATAGTTGCGGCCGAGAGCCCTGTTGAATCTTTACTATGGAGTATATGGGCGCAGGTACGGGCCTCATTTCGTTTGCCTATGGGGATCATATTGACTGTTGGCCAGCCGACCCGCACAGTCGCGGCACGTATCGCCGTTGATCTCAAGATATTCGAGACGGCTGTCCAAGACTCCGGTCGGCCCAAGACGGATTCTGAGCTGGCTGCTTCTACGGGAGCATCGCCCAAATTGGTTCAGCGTATCGCCCGTACATGTGTGTCCATGCGAATGCTCGATGAGAAGGGTCCTGGGCTCTACGTGCCCAATGCTCTCACTCATGTGCTATGTCAGCCTGAATATGCTGCTGGCATTGTCTTCTGGTTCGCAGTCGTCATCCAAAAACAGTAACATGGCATAGCTGACCGGGTTCAACAGCTTTGATTGCGCGAACATATCTTTTTCGAAGCTGCCTTCCTACCTCCGGAACACCAAGTTCCAGAATCCCGAAGATGCAGTCCAAGGACCATTCCAGTTCGGCCATGACTGGTCTGGTCATGCCTTTGACTGGCTGACTAAACACCCTGAAGTATTCCAGGCTTTCCACGGTTACGTATATGCCCTGCGGAAACATCGTCCAGCATGGTCCGAGATGTACCCTGTCAAAGAGCGTCTCATAGACGGCTTGAAGATGGACGGTGATTCATCCGTTTTTGTCGACGTCGGTGGTGGCACGGGGCAGATTCTCGAAGATTTCCATGCCAGTGTGCCAGAATATGCCGGTCGTCTTGTGCTCCAGGAGGTCCCCGAAGTGATCAATGCTGCTGTTGCATCAGGCTCCAAGGTGGCCCGGGACTCGCGCTTTGAGCTGCAAACGCACGATTTCTTCACCAGACAGCCCGTTAGGGGTGCTCGTGCATACTTTATGCGCTCTGTATTACACGACTGGCAGGATGAGAAGTGTCGCGTCATTCTGAGCCACTTGAAAGATGCCATGGAGCCGGGCTACTCCAGAATTCTCATCAGTGACTGCGTAAGTGCCCCAAGATGCCATCTCTACCATTGCCTTGGTCTTTTAATCATGGTGATCCTCATATGGGACACTCTTCTGGCATTGAACTTGATCGCGAGTTTTTGCATGGAGACTCATATTGATTGCAATTCATAGGTCGTCGCCAATGAGCACGCCGCCTGGCAGCATGCGTCCCTCGACATTTTCATGATGGCTCTTGCCTCTTCCCAGGAGCGTACCGAGAATGAGTGGTACAAGCTCATAGAAAGCTGCGGCTTGAAAATAGCCGGCATCTTTCAACAGGGCGAGGGAAACGAGGGTCTGATTGAAGTCGTGCTTCCGCTTGATAAAACGTCAAACTAGGAAGCAGTATAACGAGCGCTCAAATGGAGGTTATAGATGTTGAGATGGACGCAGACGCCGGTGCCAGAAGATTGAGAATACGAGATAGTACGATTTTCCTTTTTAAGCACGATGAATCTAGTAGTATCCATGCATATGATTCTTTCCGCTTGGATCCCATTTCTCCATTGCGCCCCTCACGACCAGCTCTCCATGTCAACGTAAATGTTGTGTTTGGCAAACATAGTCCACTTGAATCATTCTTCCCGTGGATGGAATGTGAAGCTTTGCAGAGCCCCATGTGTGATGCGCGATGAAAAGGCTGCTTCGATGACAAGTCGTCCGGACTCCGGACTCAGGCCTTGTTGCGGGAAGCTCCGTTGCCGATTCTGACCTGTGATTAGTGTTCCTCTTCTGAGCCATTATCAAGCTCCTGCACGCATTTCTGTGATATCAGTGGATAAACATCAGGGTTTGTGTCGTACCATGTCTGACTGCCTCGGAGGATCTTCTGTCGCGGTGATCACCAACAGGAGAGGGTTACATGATAGGCTCAATCAGGCTACCAATGGCAAAGGGTACGTCTTTGGAAAGCCCTGTCGATCATGGCTGTGTCTTCGGGCCGATGCAAGTCTGTTATGAGCTCCAGGACAAACCTGCCTTGCCAAGAGGGCATCCACAGTGGAATGCAATGCTTGATGCAGCACATCTTACGAGAGTCTATCAATAGTATATTGGGCACCTTCCAAGGTTGGGAGGGCGGGGCGTTCTGCGACCCCCAAGTGGTTGCGCTGCTCTGCATGCTGTTGTTGGTTTTATGTCACATTCACCCATCTCCGCAGTGGAATTCAACCTGCAGCAGCACAGCCGGTTGCAGCACTGCCATACCGAGTGTTCATTGGGGCCCGCCTGTTGTCACGGCGAGTATTCATGCAGTTGGTGCGATGAAGGAATGGACCCGCACATATCAAGGAACGCCCGGGGCATTGGATCGGCTGGGTGTTCGACTTTGCCGATCGTTACAGTGGGGAGTCAAAAAAAACGCCAATTTTCGCGCATTAACGCGATTTTTTCTCCTCACCACAATTCTCGTCATCTGCCTCCCAACTTTAACCCACAATAATACTTCGCATACCACCCTAAAAGGAAAAATTTAAATATTTAACTCCTTATATAAGAAACCGTATTTTTATAAGGTATAACTTAAGTTAATCGGTTTATAGAATTGTATACTATAAAGGAATAACCCCTAATTATATATATAGCATCGTTAAATACTAGAATTATAAGAATCCGGGTATTTCGAAAACCGGCTATAGCCGCCTATACCTATTATCTAAAGGCAATTCGAAACTTATACTACGTTATATAGCTTTTAATCCCTTTATATTACTATTGTAAATTATTTTAAATTATAATCTTAACTACTTAACATTAATAGTTAAATAAAAGCTAATCCGGAAGGGAATAATATATAACCTTATTATAATTCGGCTATATTTAACCGAAGCTTATATTATAAGTAGATTTATATAGGCTTTAAAGCACTATAATAAACTATTTAAATATTAAAAATATATTTTATTTATAAATAAAAGTACTATTAAATATAACGCTAACTTAAGTTGGAAATAAGTATTTCGGCTAAAAGGTATTAAATTACGCCCTATCTTTATAAAACTATAATATTTTAATATATTTTTTAATTCTCTTTAAATAGGGAGTTTAGCTATAAATATTAAATATATATAAGCGCGTTATAAAAAGTCCGGTTATTTATAAATATTTTAGAAAGAAATTCGGTATAATATAAGGAATAACCTTATACTGCTTTTTAATAACCCTAATATTAGATATAATAGTATTACCGCTATAGTTTACCTTAAACTCCTTTAAAAATACTTATTAATAATTCTTAACCCCGATACTATATTTATATAAAATAACGCGCTTATATATATAATATAGGTTATATAGAAGTAATTTAAAAAGAAGAGTATCTATATACTTTAATAGCTTATATACTTACTTAATTTAAACCCGATTAAAAACCTTTAATACCTTTTAAAAAAGAAAATTATTAATTTATACCCTAAGCTTTCGAATATACCGAAAATAATAAAATCGCTTCGAAAGCTATATAAAATTACTATAATTATATAGAAAAAGTTTAGCTAAGAGATAATTAATAGGCTAATAAACTTAATACTTTATCGGGTTATTATAGTTATCTATACCTAGGGCTAATATATAAAATATTAACTATAAATAACTTATATTAATTAATAGCCTATTTTTTAAAATATTTTCTTAATTAATTATAGCTATATATCTATTTATTTGCGTTATATAGATACTAAAATATCTAAGGGGTATAGAGCCGTAGTATATCGGCATTTCGGCACGATTTAGAGATTAGCGTTTTTTTTAACACGGGACTATAGCCTTAGGCAAATAGTGACCAACACCCGCAACTGCACGCAGCCGTTGGCCTGAAATGCGATCCGCGCTTCCGCTTCCGTGATTGGCTCTGTTTGCCGCGCCGCACTAGCAGCCTTGTAGGTCCAAAACGGTACCTCGCCGGCGGTGCCTGTGGTAACTTTTCAACGGCCGGACAGTAATTAAGCCTTCGTGCGTACTATATCTCCTGGCTAAGGCTAGGGCTAGGAATTACCCGATACCGGGTAATAGGTAACGGGTACCTATAAATACCCGGTGAGTAATTATAAGGGTAATAACCTATAAGTATTTAATAAATAATAAAATTTTATTTTTAAAATTATATTAATTATAAAGTTAAATAAAATTATTATATAAATTATTTATCTTAAAGATATTAAAAGAATATAGTGGTATAATATATATAGGTGCGTTAAGCGTTAAAGCTATATTTATATAAGTATTATTATTATAACTTTACTTAGCTAATTTAAAACTTTAAATTTAAAGCTGCTACTTTTTACTTTATTTTTTAATTAAAAGATTACTATAATAATTTATAAAATAATATAGAAAGTTATATCCTTTTTAAATATAAAGTTAAAAGATTTATAATTATATATTTTTAAATTAAATTTTATTTAATTATATTACGTTTTTATAATTAAGCTTTATCTCTTTAATTTATTTAAATAAAAGGTAAACCTTTTTAAAAAAAGTATATTAAATAATTAACCCTCCTGGGTATAAGGTTAAAAGACCTATAATTATATTTTTTTTTAAATTAAATTTTATTTAACTATATTATATTTCTATAATTAGGCTTTATCTCTTTAATTTATTTAAATAAAAGGTAAACGTTTTTAAAAAAGCGTATTAAATAATTAATATCCCTATTTCCTTTCGGCTTATTTCCCTTTAGCTTATTATAAATTTTTACTTTATAGGTAATAAACTTCTTTATTTCTTTTAAATAGATTTTATATATCTTTAAAGTACTAATAAATATATCGATTTATTAAGATAAGAAAGGGTTTTTATCTTTACGCTTCTTTACCTTAATAAAAGAATCTTTTACCTAGGTAAAGATTTGCTTATTATAAATAAAGTTTATTTCTATAGCTATAAAGCTATTAGATTTATATATCTAAATAATAAAATATAGTGGCCTTACCTATCTGTTTTAACTATAGCTATAAACTCGCTTAGTAGGGTCTTAGGCGTGCATAAGTGGTGGTTTAAGCTTAACTAGCAATTATCTCGGTTTTAGCTAAATAATTGCTTTCGAGTGGTCTTGCAATATAGCGGAATAAGGTTATAGTGGATAGGTGTATGTTTAAGTAAAGCTAGAACCTTAGTTAGGGTAATAGCAGCTTTTTAATATCGCCTATTTTAAGTAACTTGTGTTTAAAGGCCTAAGTTATATAGCGATAGCACTTTTATATACTAATAGTGCTTAACGGCGTTAGATTAGGTTGCTTACGGCCTATAATAGCTTTAACCTCGATAGGCTAATAGCTTATTAATAGCACCGGCGCGAATAGATTAGGCGCGGCCTAACGCTATAGCTATTAGTATAGAATAGCGGCTTTTAACTATAGACAGGCTTATAGAAGCAGATTAATAAGTTATTATAAAAAGTCCTATATAGTAAAACCTATTATATTAATTTAAAAGATATATTATGCCTTATCCTTCTCGGATACTTACTATTATTCTAGCTTAATAGGGGAACTTAAATAAATAAAATAGTTAATATTAAATAATTAATTTCCTTTTTTCTTTTTAACTTATTTCTTTTTAGCTTATTATAAATCTTTACTTTATAAATAATAAACTTCTTTATTTCTTTTAAATAAACTTTATATATATTAGTCGGGCTAAGGTATATATATATAAAAGAAAGTAATAGGTAAAAATAACTCGATTAATTAGATTTTTAATTATTATTAAGTTAAAGCTATCGCTAAAAGGGTAATAGCTATAAGCTAGTTTATAGAAAGCATTTTAGCTAAACTATTTATTAGGCTAAATAGGCTATATCGATAAAGCTTAATTATAGCTAACTACTATTATTTCTATATTAATAACCTTTTAATTTAGCTATAATTAAGCTATTATTAAATAACTTAAAAATACTCTTTCCTTTAAATTAATATAATAAATTATATAACCTTATTTATTAATTATTTATTTAATTTATTACACTTAATATAGCCCTTTATTTAAACTATTAACTTATTTATATTAATTAAGCGTTTTAGCACTTTATTTAATAAAGCTTTTATTATAGCATTTATAGGGTTATTATTATTATTAATCTATTTAACCTTATAAATCTCTTATTATTTATATACTTAATATAGGGCTATAATATTAATTATTAGCCGCTTCTCTTTTATTATATTTAGCTTAATAAGGTATTTATATAATAAATAGAAATCTATATAGATAATAAAAGAAATTAGAAAAAGGTTTAATTAGTTAATAATTAGCTATATTATCGATAAGAATATTATACCGATATTAAAGCTGCTAGCTATACTATAGATCTCTAATATTAATATACTTTTAATAACTTATTAGCATTTTATAAAGGATTAGTAAAGTATATTACTATATATCTTATATTATAAAAGGTTAACGTTTTTCTTTTTATTAATAATAATTATTATATAGCCGATTTATAAGCTAAAATCTTAATTATTAATAAAAAACTTATTTATAAAGATTATTAGGGTTATTATTATTAAATTAATAGAAATATATTATAACCCTTATTTTAAGTTAACCCTTTATTATTTTAGCTATTTATTAAATTTATTATAATTATTATAATTTAGTTTTTAAGCTTATATTATAATAAAAAGGTTAAAAGTAGCTTTTAATTAATAAATTAATATAATATAAGCTTTATAAGCTTATTAATAAAGATATTATTAAAGGTAATTATTAAAGTTTATATTAATCGGCTTAAGCTTAATGCTTTAGCCTTTTTACTTTATTTTAATAGTATTATTAAAAGTTATTATTAACTTATAACTATTAAAGTTTAATAGCTATATAGAAAAAAGTATAGTTTTCGGCTTATATTTAATTTTTAACTTTTAAATCTTTTTTTCTTTAATAGCTAAAAATAATAAGCTTATAATAATAAGGGTATTATTAATTTATATTTTAATTAGCTTAAATAAGTCTTTTCTATTACTTATAATTAAAAAGTATAAATTATAGCTAAAGGTTATTATTTTTAGCTTTTTATAATAATATTTATAATATATTATTTATTAATATATATTTACTTTAATAATATTATAAAATAGCTTAATTAGTTATATAATTATTCTTTTAAAGTATTTTACCTTTAATTTCTTTAAAAGCCGAGCTAAAATTATTTATAATAACTTATTTTTTAATTATAGATAAGCTTATATAATATTATATAGCTTAAAGGTTTTTTCTTTTATAAAAAGAAAGGTTATAATAATAATAATTAATTATTAGCTAACCTGCTAAATTATTAATAATTAAATTAAAATAAACTTTTTCTTATTATTATTATAGCTTTAAATTATAAGTTTTAATTTTTTATATAGCTATTTAGCTTTATTTTTAATTTTATAAATTATTTAAGCCTTAAATAATTAGGTTTTATTATAAAAATTATAATTAAAATATTCGAATTAAAAGATATTATAAATAATTAAATTATTAATCTTTTAATTATTTAATTCTTTAAATAAGCTATTATTAATTATAATTATACCTTTATATTAAAGCTTAAAAGATAAAATATAATTATTCTTTTCTTTTTAAATTATTAAAACTTTAATAATAAAAGGTTACTTTTTAAGCTATCTTTATTTTTATAATAATTATTAGTAATTAATTATAATAATAGCCTTTTAATTAAAGAAAGGTTTTAATATTATTATAATAATTATATTTTTTATAGGGCTATTACCGCTTTTATTAATATTAGCTTTATTATAAATAATCTTATTATTTTAAATAGTAAGTTTTTTTTAAAGGTGCTAGCTATATATTTTTATTATATAGGTATAAATATATATAGGTTAATTTAAACTTTATAAGGCTATTTAAAAGGTTTAAAGTAAAGTTATAGCTATTAATAGCAATTAATTTAAATAGGCTTTACTAGCTATCTTTTTTATATTATATTTAAATTTTATTTTAAAATAGAAAGGTTAATATATTAGTTATATTAAAGCTATTTTTTATATAAATTATCTTATTAACTTAATATTTTATAAAAAGTTTTTAAAATTTTTTTATTATTTTCCTTATAGCTTTTACTTATTTTTATATAAATAATATAAGTAATAAATCTATTAATATTTATAAGTAAATACTAAATATTAATAATATCGGGATAAAGCTATTAGGGCTAAAAGTATTATTTATAGCTTTAATTACTATTTATAAAATTATTTTAAAGCTATAATAGTTTTATAACTTAATAGAAAAAATCTTATATATATAATAAAAAAGTTTATAATATTTTTTAATTTTTTTAATTAACTAATAAGCTTTTATAAAAATCTATTTATAGCTTATTTCTATTAATTTTATTTTATTATAAAATTTAATTAAAATAAAATTTATTTTAATATTATAGGAAATTTATTTTAAAAAACCGATATATATATTAACTTATATTTAATATAAAGCTTTTTATATATCCCTTATAAAAAGGAAGATAAGAAATTTAGCTATTTAAAAAAAGGTTATTATATTAATTATATATAAAATAAAGGTTAAATTTAAATATATTATATTTATAATTAACTTATAATTAAAGTTATAATTATTTTTTAATATAAATTTAAACCTTTTAAATATTAAGTTATAAAGTTAATAATAATAATAAAATTTATTTATTATAATTAATATAAATATATTAAGATTATAGCTTAAATTTTATAAAAGC